>JAOWBW010001657.1:0-188633 GCA_026119855.1 Campanula takesimana
ACTATCGAGTCGCACAAGTCCAACCCCAACCCGTCGAGGCCCGTCCTAGAAAGTTTCAAGCTCCACCATACCTTGGCTCTTTCGAAAGCGGTAAACCTCAGCCCGTGGCGTAGTTCAAGACTACATGCCGGGGGTGACCTTTGAGCCTCAATATTCAAGCGCCGAGCACAAACCACACAATTCTAGTTAGGGTCTAACACTCGTGACTCAAGTCGGTTTTCCATGTACCGAGATTTCCCTAAACTAATGTCTTCAAATCATACATGCCAACTTGTTGAAAGGGACGCAATAAAAATCCGTCCCCAAAAGTGGTTATTTTGGACGAAAATAAAAATCCGTCCCCGCATGTATGCTTTACTACATTAATTTAGTCTAATCCCGATACATGTAGGATTCACAAACGCGATGGAATCCGATGAGTATATGGGACCGCGAGATGGTCTATATACTAGTGTGACGATTCCATTATTTTCTTAGAACCCCAAAAGGGATTCATTCCCTCCGACTTATAAAAAAAAAAAAAAAAAAAAGAGTCTTTTCTTATGTGGTTCGAGTCGTGTGCCCAACTGTGTGTTCTAAGCCTCTTCATGGACCGCAAGTGTTACTCAAGACTGACAAGGGCCTCTTCTGCAATATATTTCAATTGGTACTTACAAAGTCTACCGGGATTCAGCAAATCGGTTAGTCCGTGAAGAGATCACTCCAACAGCTCCAACATCAACCATGACCGGCAGCAGCAACAACACCATGTCTCTCGAACAGCTCTCAACTATGGTCCAACTCCTCCAAGAGCAAGTCTCCACCCTTAACAAGGAGGCACAAAGCAAAGATGACATTTGGCAATCCCACCTCGACAGCCAAAGGGAGGCCCACGAGGCGAAATGGAGCTAATGAAAGAAAAGCTCACCAACCTTGCCAAGGGAAAGAACAAGAACAATGATGATGAATCCGAATGGACCGAGGTTTGTTCAAGAGTCCTTATGTCAACACCCGCACCAAGAAAATGGGGAACCAAGTTCCGAGAACAATGAGCCCAAAATGGTGGATTCTATCATGGCCTACATCGACCAAAATTCAATGGGCTCAACATGGGGAAAGGCTCCGACACAAGCCTTTATCAATCATCCATCCTCATGAGTACTATGGCCGCTCTTCCCGATAAGTTCAAGATGCCCGACATAAGCAAATTCAAGGGCAACTCTTGTCCTATGGCTCACATTGAGACTTATATTTGGGCAATGGTTCCAAAGAAGGTCTCCACCAAGGTGATGGCTCAATGCTTTCCTCTCACTCTCGAGGGGGCGGCAAAAGATTGGTATGCTACTCTCCCGCTCACTGTCCGTCTTGATTGGGACTCCGCCATGCTTGCCTTCAAGAACCAATACCAAGGCAACACCACTCACCGGCCCACAAGGAAAGAGCTAGAGAACACTACTCAACGAGACAATGAGTCCTTCATCGACTTCACAAGGAGATGGAATGACAAACTCTCTGAAATTGTTGAGAGGCCGAACACAAAAGAGCAAATGGACATATTTCTCAAGTGTCTCAAGATTGATCTCCGCACTCACCTAAGTGGAGCTTGCTACTCCGACTTCTCCCAAATGTATGAGGCGGGTGTACGCATGGATGACTTGCTCAAGGAGATTAAGAAGACCACTCCTACTTACCGCTACAAGGCCGCTTCCAACTCCACAAAAGAGGCCTCGGTCAACGCCGTCACTATTGACAAGGGGAATTACAAAAAGGTTCCTCCACCTCAAGGGAAAAGGCCCCGAAGTGACCGTGTCTACACGCCTCTCCAAGGCATGACTCAAACCGAAGTGTTCGAGGTCCTCAAGGCAAAGGGTCAAGTCACACCCGTGCAAGGGTACCAACCCAAGACGATCCACGACAATCATGCTCACCACAAATATTGTGGCTACCACCAATATAGTGGCCACACCACCGAGGAATGCTTCGTTCTCCGCAATGTCATTCAAGATCTCATAGATAAGAAAGAATTTGTAGTGACTAATGACGAGCATGTCAATGTAATAGAGATAGGAGAACTTGAGGGGACCACCCATTCAATCCCAATTGTGAATGGGGGCCCCAATGTTATGAATAAAATTGACAATTCTTGTTATGTAGTGACTTATGATGAGGTAATGAGGGAAGTACTAGAGAATAGGAAAAAGAAGCAAGATGGGAACGTCAATATGCTAACTCGATCCGGTCGAGTCATAGCAAGCAACCTTCCACTTCCGCACCGAGCTCCTCTTCTCAAAGGCCGCAAGCTCACAACACTCCCGAAGATCCTCTACTTGTCCAACTCAAGAAAACTCAAGCCAACATCTCTATTTGGGACCTCATTGCATCCTCGAAGAAACACCGAGATCTCGTCATCCGCAATCTCGATGATACATCAGTTTCTCCCGATACTACTCCCGAGGACCTCACGGCAATGATTGGTCACATTCATTTTAGCAACGTCATCACCTTTGCCGATATGGACCTTCCACCGTTTGGTTCCGACCACAACGAAGCTATTTACCTCAAGGTACGAGCAAGGGGGAGGCCCGTCTCAAGAGTCTTAGTGGACGGTGGTTCCGCACTCAATCATGCCTGGTAGGATCATGGGCATACTGGGGCTTAAGATTCTGATTTGAGGCCTTCTACTCAAGTAATCCGAGGTTATGACAGCACCGCCCGTACAGTCATGGGTATGATCGAAATTGACATTGAGTTTGGGAGCATGGTCATGTCCGTTCCATTCCAAGTGCTTGATATCCCGGCCTCGTTCAACTTACTGTTAGGTCGACCATGGATTCATAGTGCTAATGCCGTACCGTCAACTCTCCACCAATGTGTCAAGATCCGAAACGGTGATGAAATAGTGACCGTAATGGCTGAAAACATTACTATCCACAGAAAGGTGAGCCCGTCCACCAAGTTCAGCACGGTCTACCAGACTCCACTCTCTCCGGCGTCTCAATCAACGCCATTGACAAAGAAGGGGGAAACGGATCATGGACCCCCAGCAATCACAAAGTCCTCCGCATGATGAGGATATATGAGACTACTTCCCTGGTTTAGGCTTAGGGAAATATCAGCAAGGAATCCTACATCCCGTGCAAGTCCCATTTGTCAAGAACACATTCGTTTGGGGTACGAGCCTTCCAAAGAAGACTTGAAGCAAGAACAAGCAATCAAGAGCGAAAAGGCCCGAGCTCGTAAAGAAGGCCGTCGTTATGAGGTCCCTAATCTAAGGCCTTACCGCAAGACGTTGAATGGTTATTTTGTCCGCCAAGGGGAAGACGTTCCATACATGATCTTTCCCGAGCCGTGGGTTAACAATAAGGTGTCAAAAAGCCCGGCCTCGAAATCTTCTCCGATTGTGAGATCCAGAAATCCGAAAGGGAACCAACTCCCATGTCGCCCCGTGAATGGTGGGGAAGGAAGGTGACTATAGAGTCCGAGACAGAAATCACCGTGGGGGAAGAACTGACAGATTTAGCCTCCATGTTCGAAGAGCTTGCCGTAATGAATGAATGCCAAGTCAACGCCATCCATGACACCGTCATCATGAACGAGACTATCAGTGAGATCCCGCCAAGCTCCGAGCCGATCAACAATTGGTATTCAACAAAAGGGCCCGTGGTATCCGAGGAATTCTTAGTCCAAGAAATGGGTTGCATACCCGCACAGCAACAAAGGAAGAGCAGCTTACACTTACTTTCGAGTCCGAGAGTGTCTCTAATACCCTCACCCAAGAGGATTTGGAGGCCATAGCCGAGCGTGTGTTTCCTTTCTTTGCTAATGAAAAATTTGATATTTCTGAGTACCCTGAGATTGCAAACATCATAAATGATGAATTAACTAATAATGAACTTAACGAACAAGTTAATAACGATTCAAATTATGATGAAATAGACCACGAAAACAAACATACTTAAATGAACTTGCTCAACAAGTCCGTAGTCGTGGCGAGAATGGTCCAAAGGCTGACGAAGAATTGCAGGTTGTTAATCTGGGTACCGAAGAAGAGCCAAAAGAAACCAAGATTGGAAGCTTCTTCAAGGGAGACGACAGAGACAGATTGACTGCATTACTACGGGAGTTCGTGGATGTGTTCGCATGGTCATACAAAGACATGCCGGGTTTAGACAGAAAGGTAGCGGAGCACAGGATTCCGATCAGAGAAGATGCCAGGCCAGTAAAGCAGAAGCTCAGAAGATCAAGCCAGAATGGTCTCTGCAGGTCAAAGAAGAGATTGAGAAGCTCCTCAGCGTGGGTTTCATCAAGGTTATCGAGTATCCGACATGGTTAGCCAACATTGTGACAGTCAGGAAGGCGAACGGCAAGGTCCGAGTTTGTGTAGACTTCCGGGATTTAAACAAAGCTTCCCCAAAGGATGATTTTCCACTCCCTAATATCGACATGCTAGTCGACTCCACTGCTGCCTACGAGGTTCGCTCATTTGTGGATGGGTTCGCTGGGTACAATCAGATTCTCATGGCCGAGGAAGATCAACATAAGACAGCCTTCACAACACCGTGGGGTACCTTTGCTACACAGTCATGCCGTTTGGGTTAAGAAACGCTGGGGCTTCCTACCAAAGAGCCGTGACAGACTTGTTCCACGATATGATTCACAAAGAAATCGAGGTCTATGTGGACGACATGATCATTCACTCCAAAGGGACCGATGGTCAACATTTGATCGATCTCCGCAAGTTCTTCGAAAGGCTTCGTCAACACAAGATGAGGCTCAACCCTGCAAAGTGCACATTCGGGGTTATCCGAGGCAAAGTTCTTGGTTATATGGTCACTGAAAGGGGAATCGAAGTAGACCCCTCCAAATCAAGGCAATCATTGACATGCCTCCTCCAAAGACACAGAAAAGATTAAAGGTTTCATGGGCAGACTACAATACATCAGTCGGTTTGTGCACCAACTCACTTCCATGTGCGAGCCAATCTTCAAGTTACTCAAGAAGAATGTGGCTCTAGAATGGACCGACGCGTGCCAAGAAGCCTTCGATCAAGTGAAGCATTACTTAACGTGCCCTCCTGTTCTAGTTCCGCCGCACAAGGAGAAACCTCTGTTGCTTTATCTCACTGTCAATGATGAAGCCCTAGGGGCTATGTTAGCACAAGAGCAACGAGAGTCCACAAAGGAGAACGCCATTTATTTTGTCAGTCGCCGATTCCAAGGAGGCGAAAAGAACTACTCTGTCTTAGAGAAGTCATGTGCAGCATTGGTTTGGGTCACTCAAAAGCTCAAACACTATATGGAAGCTTTTCCGATCAAGCTAGTAGCAAAGGTGGACCCGCTCCGCTACATCTTCGAGAAGCCTTTCATGTCAACAAGAATAGCCAAATGGTACTTCATGCTCGCCGGCTACGATATCACTTACGTCACACTAAAATCCGTCAGGGGGAAAGTGTTCAGTGACCAGCTTGCCGAATTCCCGTGTGACGAAGTGAAGGGGGAAGATGTACAGTTCCCCGACGAGCATTTAATTTGTACTGCAACCGAGGAAGACAAGTGGCAACTTTTTTCGATGGCGCCGCCAATAAACACGGTTTTGGTATAGGGGTATTGCTTGTCGATCCAAAAGACATCTACACTCCCATTGCCATACGCCTGGAATTCGAAGCTACCAACAACATTGCCGAGTACGAAGCATGCATAGCAGGGCTCGAAGCAGCTCTCGAAAGAAACGTCACGGAACTAGAAGTGTTCGGCGACTCTTTGCTCCTTATCAATCAGCAATCGGGTAAATGGCGAACCCAAGACCCGACTCTCCAACAGTATGGTCAGCACCTTGAAGAACTGGTTGAACAATTCCAAGAGATCACTTTCAACTACCTGCCAAGGGATAAGAATCGCTTCGCCGATGCACTGGCCACTATAGCTTCATTAGTTGAAATGCCCAAAGGAAAAATGGTGAAGCCTTTCAAAATTGCTCGAAGGAACAGTCCGGCATATTGCATGAGTATCGAGATCAACGAGGTTCAAACAAACTCTCCGTGGTATTCAGATATCATGAACTTCCTCAAAGACGGCACTTATCCCGAGAACATCAATAAGAAGTCTCAAGCAGCTCTGCAAAGGTTAGCCTCTCGGTACGTACTGATTGGGGACCGAGTCTATAAAAGGCACCACGACGGGATCAATCTCTTATGCGCCAATGAGACCGAAGCTCAAGAGATAATGTGTGAAGTGCACGAAGGAGAATGTGGACCCCACATGAATGGGTTTATGCTAGTCAAGAAGATACTTCGCATTGGTTACTATTGGAGCACTATGGAACGAGACTGTATCGAGAAAGTCAAAAGGTGTGCCAAGTGCCAATTCCACGCTAATCTGCAACATGCTCCACCCTCACAACTTTACAACATGGTCACACCTTGGCCTTTCTCTTGTTGGGGGGTAGACATCATCGGTAAAGTTCATCCTGCCGGGAGCAATGGGCAGTCATTCGTCCTAGTAGCAGTCGACTACTTCACAAAGTGGGTCGAAGCACAAGCCTATCGAACCCTCAACGCCAAGAAAGTGGCCGAATTTGTAAAGATTAATATCATGTGCCGATACGGCGTGCCTCACGAAATCATTTCCGACAACGGCTCTCACTTTGAGAAGGAAATGGATGCACTTTTGGTAGAATACAAGATCACCAAGCACAAGTCATCTCCTTACCGGCCCCAAGCAAATGGCGCAGTCGAAGCAGCAAATAAGACCATCGAGACCATCGTCAAGAAAATGGCCTCAACAGGAAGGGATTGCCCGAAAAGCTACCATTAGCATTGTGGGGCTACCGCATATCGATACGATCCGCAACAGGAGAAACTCCTTATGCATTGGTCTATGGTTCTGAAGCCGTACTCCCTATCGAACTTGAAGTCCCATCTCTACGGGTCCTCCTCGAGAATCAAGTCAACGAGGTCAACTGGATGCAGAGTCGATACGAACAGCTAGCCTTACTCGACGAGAAAAGGTTAAGGGCACTCGAACGCACGAGGGCATATCAGCAAAGGATGGCAAGAGCTTTCAACAAAAAAGTGAAGCCTCGAAACATCAATGTGGGAGATTTGGTCTTAAGACAACATCCTCCTAATGCCATGAATCCCCTGGGAAATGGGGACCCCGATGGATCGGTCCGTACGTGGTCAAAAAGATACTAAGCGGTGGTGCAGTCCGGCTCGTGGATTTAGATGGTGACCAGCTGCCAAAGGAGGTCAACCTCGACAAGCTCAAGAAGTTCTACGCTTAATAAACAAAGACCATTAAAAAAAAAAAAAAAAAAAAAAATCGCTCGCTAGGTTGAAAACCCGCAAGGGCGGCCTAGGCAAAAATTAGAGCACGTGCAAAAAAGAAGCCCGCTAGATTGAAAACCCGCAAGGGCGGTCTAGGCAAAAAAACAGGGTGCACAAAAAAAAAAAAAAAAAAAAAAAATGGTCTTTGTTTGTTTGAACTACGAAGACCTGAGCCTCCCAACTGGAGGAACGTAGGCAACCTTCGGGTACGGTCTAAAACATATCAAAAATACCCAATTCACTTCAAATAACAAAATGCAATTTTTATTCATCCAATGAATTATTCAAACCATTACAACGGATTTATTGAGCAACAAAAGACATCAAAACATTAAATCCTAAAACAAAGTGGTCTAAATTGCAATCTCTTAGGGTACTAAGAAAAATCCAATTTCCTCTTAGCTTTCAAAGGACCGCCCGATCGTCTCTCAATCCTTTTCTTCTTGGGTAACGAAGGAGCACTAATACGCACCGAAACCTTCTGTGCTGCAGCACGTCTCCTAGAATAAAAGTCATCCAAAGGAGTACCGAAAGGGTCAGCGAGAATGTTACTCGAATCAACAGCAGCCTCTCTATATCTCAAAGTGCTGCTAGGCTCAAAACCCTGTCCCAACAACTCGGCACGAAGCACATCAACCCAAGTGATGCCACGGTAAAGGGTGCCAAATAAATAATCCAAGTAGCTCTCGGGAAGGAAGACACTCCCCCGATGCAGAGGAGCGAAAGCCCAACGATTGCAGTCATCTCCCCAAGCCGACTGAAGCTCACTCGAGAAGTCAGGACCCATGTAAGCAACTGGACGAAGCATTCCATCCCTCGGAAAAGGAATTGTCTGTTGGCGACCAAACTGCCGCAGAACCCGCTCCGGCTGGTAAAAGGAAGAATCTCTCAAACCGGGCACAACCACGTGCTGAAAACCAAGAGTCCATTCCACAAAAGGACGAAGACCCCAAGAAGGAGGACACCACTCAATATCGACGGTCACCCGAGAGGCAAAGAATTTCCACCAATCCTCTTCAGATAAATCCCGGATCAACAACTTCCTCCTATGAACAGCAAAAGGAGACAAATCACCATCCGGAGAATAAATTCTGAAATGTTCTCGGAGCCATATGGTCAAGAGCAAAGGGCTTCCCCGACACATCTTGCCCGTCCTGTGTAACTCATCAAGATCATGCAACGTCTCCCCTACAATAAGAGGAATTACACTAAATCGCTGGTCCTTAGCTTGCAAAATAATCTCAGCCAACTGCGCGTCCGCAGTCCCGAAAGGTGTAACAAACAGTACTTCGCTGAAGAGACAAACAGCCATGGCATTTCTTTTGAAAGATTGAACCACCGGGTCCTCCGAGTGCAAACTGAAGAACATCGGCAACTCAGTTATGTCAACCACGGTACCGTGCAACATCTTCCTCACATCCTCAACAGGGAGATTCAGTAACTCAACCCAAGAGTCGACGGCACCACGGTGATATTTGGGGACGGCAATCCGACCGGCCAAAGGCACGCCAAGGATGGCCCCGAAATCGTCAACAGTCGGCACCATTTCATTAGCTGAAAGGTTGAAAGTATGGCTGTCGCAATCCCAGAAAGCCGCAGCAGCTCTCTACAAATCCCAATCCGGTTTCAACGTCCGCAAAGTAAAAAGAATTCGGAACCCGAAGTCTTTAATGAATGCCTTCTTGGGATGGGTCTTGAAAGAATACACAAAAGTGCCCAAGTCCTTTTCATACACAATAACGACCTTGGCGTCAAGGGCAAAAGAATTGGAAGCCATGGAAAATGTTGATCACAAGCGAAGTTAATCAATAATATGATGTTCAAAAATGGCAGAAAGGAGCTGTGAGAATCAAGTGGTCGAACAGAAGATGATATTATAGCTGTTGGAGGCTCTTTTGGTCAGCAAATGTCAAGCCCGGAATTCCGCCTCCCAGACGCGCGCGCCACCCGCCAGCAGTATGAAGCGCGCGCGCTTCCCAAGCCTACATAGGAAGGCGCGCGCCTCCCAGGTCTAAATCGCTTGAAGAAAAGGGCCTTGTCAGAGATCTTCAGCCTAAATCAAGATACTGTCCCGATCCTCGGACACCCAATTGGGCACACCTTTTCTGCTCCGCCCTTAAGGCATGTCAAAAATCGAAAGCAGGATAGAAACTCCCACTCATAAGTAGGCTGTCCTCTTCAAAAATCCGAACTCCCTAAGTTCTGTTACGGGTACCACGCCCCCCTCAAGAGTCAATCTCAGCATTTCATCCCCAGCAGGAACATTTTTCTAGTCGCGGTCAACTGTGCCCGCACCCCACAATTCAAAAAAGTCAAGTGTGACTCCAAATGGCACGAGACTTCAAAACAGATTCATACTTCAAAACAGATTCATCAAACGGATTCACCAACGGATTCGTCAACAAGGGTTCACCAACGGACTCATCCAAAGGGTTCACCAACGGACTCATCCAAGGGATTCACTAACGGATTCATCAAACGGATTCCCCAACGGATTCGTCAACAAGGGTTCACCAACGGACTCATCCAAGGGATTCACTGACGGATTCATCAAACGGATTCACCAACGGATTCGTCAACAAGGGTTCACCAACGGACTCATCCAAGGGATTCACCAACGGATTCATCAACAAGGGTTCACCAACGGACTCATCCAAGGGATTCACTAACGGATTCATCAAACGGATTCACCAACGGATTCGTCAACAAGGGTTCACCAACGGACTCATCCAAGGGATTCACTAACGGATTCATCAAACGGATTCACCAACGGATTCGTCAACAAGGGTTCACCAACGGACTCATCCAAGGGATTCACTAACGGATTCATCAAACGGATTCACCAACGGATTCGTCAACAAGGGTTCACCAACGGACTCATCCAAAGGATTCACTAACGGATTCATCAAACGGATTCACCAACGTATTCGTCAACAAGGGTTCACCAACGGACTCTTCCAAGGGATTCACTAACGGATTCATCAAACGGATTCACCAACGGATTCGTCAACAAGGGTTCACCAACGGACTCATCCAAGGGATTCACTAACGGATTCATCAAACGAATTCACCAACGGATTCGTCAACAAGGGTTCACCAACGGACTCATCCAAGGGATTCACTAACGGATTCATCAAACGGATTCACCAACGGATTCGTCAACAAGGGTTCACCAACGGACTCATCCAAGGGATTCACTAACGGATTCATCAAACGGATTCACCAACGGATTCGTCAACAAGGGTTCACCAACGGATCATCCAAAGGATTCACTAACGGATTCATCAAAAGGTTCACTAATGGCCTCATTCAAAACATTCAGCCGACAGGTTCACCTAACGGATCGTGCCACCCTCTCTATCAACAAAAGCCGCTCACACAGGGAGCGCACCACTATCTCTCGCACTTTCAAATTCCTGCTTTCATCGAGTCTTTGCCTTTTTTGGTGATGTCCTCGGCGGGTGTTTTTAACTTTCGTCGACGCATTTTGCTTTGCAATCCACGTCGCCGAGAGGCTCTGTAGACACCCCGCCTTGGACCGCTCACCCCGATTGCACATTTGATTTTGTGTTTCTCCCCATTTTAAGTGTTTCTCGTTAGTTTCTGTCACTTCCGTTAAGTTCCTGACTGACTTCGTTAAGTCCAGGGACTAAACTGAATGACAGGGCTGACTTTCTAGTCCATTCTGTCAAAATTGCCTTCTCTGAGTCGCGCGCCTCCGACACTAGAATCCAGGCGCGCGCGCCTCCCGCCCCCAAATCAGGAAGCGCGCGCCTCTGGGCGTCAGTTACAGATTTCTGGCCAGGATTCCCTCCCTTGCTCAATTTACAGGATTTTGCCCGGGAAGGATTTCTTGGTGACTGAGTTTTGGCACCAAAAACACCCCTCTTTCACCTATAAAAACCTCTCTTTACCTCCATTTTCAAGGATCGAAAAATCATCGAAAAATGATCGAAAGTTGGACCGAAAATTGAACTTACAAAAACTATACCAAAATCACTTTCTAAAGGTTCTCCAAGGATTTCATCAAGAAATATTTGAAGGTCTTCAAATTGTAGGTAAAAGTCCATCTTTTCCTTCCTTTTCTACTTCATCTCCTCTCTCTTTTTGCTTTAATCAAATGTGCAATCACCCAAATCATTTTGGGACATGACTCTCATGATCACCTCATCTCATTGAGGTTGGTTAAGGAGTTATCTCCTACATTCCAAACCATATTTTAAACCCCCTTTTTATGACTTAAAGAGAAGAAGAAGAAGAACATTTTCATTTATGTAGATTTTGATCAAGCAAGACCAACTTAAGTTGGGCGAGATGGGTGTTTCGGTACTTCCCATCTCGTAATCTAACCCCCGGACCTCAAAACAAAGAATCTCTATTTTCGTAACCAAAACTTAGGCTACAATCAATAGGTTTTTCTTATGTTCCTCAAAACATAGGTGGCGACTCTAAAACAATCTAAAATCGAGTTAGACATCCTAGGATAATACCACGCGCTCGAGCCTAAGGCCGTGGTGTTCCCACCCGGGGTATCTACAGAAGGTGATAGGCCTTTATGTGCTATACATGTTATTTCTGCTTTAAAAGCTAGAAAACTTTTATCTCGTGGTTGTGCCGGGTATCTCGCATGTGTGCTTGATCAGAGTTTGTCTGTTCCCAAGATGGAGGATATTCCTGTTGTGTCTGAATTTTCAGATGTGTTCTCTTCTGAGTATAGCATGCCACCTGATCGAGAGCTTGAGTTCTGTATTGAGTTATTACCAGGTACAGCACCAATCTCTAAAGCACCTTATAGAATGGCTCCAGCTGAGTTGAGAGAGTTAAAAACACAGCTTGAGGAATTGCTTGAAAGGGGTTTCATCAGACCTAGTGTATCACCGTGGGGTGCACCAGTGTTATTTGTCAGAAAGAAAGATGGGACTCTGCGATTGTGTATTGATTACAGAGATCTTAATCAGGTAACTATCAAGAACAAATATCCGTTACCTCATATTGATGACTTGTTTGATCAGCTTCAGGGTTCAGTAGTGTATTCGAAGCTTGACTTGAGAAGTGGTTATCATCAGTTGAAAATCAGATCTGAGGATATACCAAAGACAGCTTTCCGTACCAGGTATGGGCATTATGAGTTTATTGTTATGCGATTTGGTTTGACAAATGCTCCAGCTGTATTTATGGATTTGATGAACCGTATCTTCAAGCCATATCTTGATTGTTTTGTGGTGGTATTCATTGATGACATTCTTGTGTATTCTAAGTCACGGGCTGAGCATGAACAACATCTCAGAGTAGTATTACAAGTTCTTCGTGAGAAACAATTATTTGCAAAATTCAGCAAATGTGCTTTCTGGTTAGAAGAGGTTTCATTCTTGGGGCATGTTGTGTCTGCTACTGGTATTGCAGTAGATCCTTCCAAAGTTGAAGCAGTTGTCAACTGGAAGAGGCCAACTACAGTGACTGAAATCCGTAGTTTCTTGGGCTTGGCTAGTTATTATCGGAGGTTCATTGAGGGATTCTCCAAGATTGCTACTCCATTGACTAATATGACTCAAAAAGCTATTTCTTTTGAGTGGAATGATAAATGTGAAGCAAGTTTTCAGGAGTTAAAAAGGCGTTTGACTACAGCTCCAGTCTTGGCTTTGCCTAATGGTTCTGAGCATTTCATGGTTTATACTGATGCTTCTAAAGAAGGATTGGGTTGTGTTCTGATGCAAGATGGCAAGGTAATAGCTTATGCTTCTCGAAAATTATCTCCTTATGAAAAGAATTATCCTACTCATGATTTAGAGTTGGCTGCGATTATTTTTGCTTTGCATAAATGGAGGCATTACTTGTATGGAACCAAATTTGAAGTCTTTACCGATCATAAAAGCTTGAAGTACTTGTTTTCTCAAAAAGAGCTTAACATGAGACAACGTAGATGGATGGAGAAATTGAAGGATCATGATTGTACTATCCTTTATCATCCAGGAAAAGCAAATGTTGTGGCAGATGCACTGAGCAGAAAGACTTATATTTCTTGCTTGATGATTCGTGAATGGAAGATGTTTGAAGATTTGTGTGACTGGAATCCTTTTGAATCAAATCATGGAATTATTCTTGCTAATATAAAAGCTACTTCAGATTTACTCCAACAGATCAAAGAAGCTCAGGTAATTGATTCTGAATTGCAGAAAATCATTAGTGGAATGAATGAAGGAAAGCAACCAGATTTTTCTTTTAATAGTGATGGAATTCTTACCTTTCGAGGCCGAGTTTGTATTCCAATTGATCCTGAGATTAAGAAGAAAGTTCTTGAAGAGGCTCACAAAGCCAAGTATACTATTCATCCTGGAAGCACTAAAATATACCAAGACTTGAAGAAACATTTCTGGTGGAACAATATGAAAAGAGAGATTGCTGAGTATGTTTCCAAATGTTTGACTTGTCAACAAGTAAAAGTGGAACATCAACGTCCAGCAGGTTTGTTGCAACCATTGGAAATTCCAGAGTGGAAATGGGAGCATATTACTATGGATTTTGTGACTGGTTTGCCACGTACCAGACGAGGCCATGATGCTGTTTGGGTTATAGTGGACAGGTTGACTAAATCAGCTCACTTCTTGTCTGTTTCCATGGGATATTCATTGTCTCAATTGGCATCTTTGTATGTTCAGGAGATAGTCCGACTGCATGGGGTTCCTGTGAGTATTGTATCTGATAGAGATCCTCGTTTTACTTCTCGATTTTGGCAGGCTCTTCAGGGTGCCATGGGTACTAAATTGAATTTTAGTACTGCTTTTCATCCTCAATCTGATGGGCAATCTGAGAGACTTATACAGATTCTCGAGGATATGTTACGTGCTTGTGTTATTGATTTTAAAGGCAGTTGGGATACTCATCTTCCTTTGGCTGAGTTTGCTTATAATAACAGTTTTCAGTCTAGCATTGAAATGGCTCCATATGAGGCTCTTTACGGCAGAAAATGTCGATCTCCTATATGCTGGGATGAAGTGGGAGAAGCTAGACTCTTGGGTCCTGAAATGGTTCAACAGTCAGTTGAAAGTGTGAAACTTATTCGAGATAGATTGCGCACAGCTCAGAGTAGACAAAAGAGTTATGCAGATCATCGTAGAAGGGATCTTGAATTTCAGGTAGGTGACTTTGTATTCTTGAAGGTCTCTCCTCGTAGAGGTATAAAGAGATTTGGGAAGAAAGGAAAGTTATCTCCTCGTTATATCGGTCCATTTGAGATTCTTGAAAGAGTTGGGAAGTTGGCTTATAGAGTGGCTTTACCTCTTTCTTTATCTGGTATTCATGATGTATTCCCTGTATCTATGCTTCGCAAGTATATGGCAGATGAATCACATGTTCTTGAGTATGAGGCTATTCCATTTCAGCCTGATTTGTCTTATGAGGAACAACCTGTTGAAATTCTTGACTGGAAAGAGCAAGTATTGCGTACCAAAAGGATTCCTATTGTGAAGGTCCTGTGGAGGAATCATGAAATTGAAGAGGCTACTTGGGAAACCTAGAAAGAGATGCAAGATAAATACCCGAGCCTATTTGAAAACTTTGGTAAGTAAAATTCGTGGGCTAATTTTCTTTAAGGTGGGGAGGATGTAACACCCATCGAATTTCTTGTTAAATATTTGACATACTTGTTAAATACTTGAACTTGCATGTTATGTGTTAGTTTTACTTGGGTTAAATTTTTAACTGCTTTAAATAGTTAAGGTGGTTAAATGTCTAGTTTTGACTTTTGGGTCATTTGTGAAAATTAGACGTTAGGGGTCTTTTTGTTAAAAGTGAAACTTGAGGGGCCTAAGTGCAATTCTTTGAAACTTGAATGTTTATCATGTGGGTTTGCAGAGAATGAATTCTCCATTTTCATTCTTCTCGTTCTTTCTCTGTTCTGAAAGCTAGGGTTAAAAGTTTTCCCTATTCTCGACTCCTCGAGTTTAATTATCCCTCCGTTCTTGATTCTGATCCCGGATTAATATTCGTGGCGTTGAATAGAGCATTCCAGGCCGAACAGAAATAAGTTTGGGTCAACTTGAATTTTGACTAGGTAAGTTATTAGCTTCCCCTTGCTTGTAATAACATGCATAAATGTTATTCTCAATACTTGTGATTGTTAATTTTGTGTTTGGGGTGGTTTTTGTGGTACTTGTAAATCTGGGACAAAGGGAGTATATTTCCCCTGTGTAGCATAATGAAAGAACTTGGTTTAAGTGAATTGAGCATGTGAGTGTATTTTGGAGTTGTTAAATTGTTGGTAAAAAGTTACTCCTACGTTTTGGGACGGACAATTCTTAAGCTGGGAAAGGAATAAAATTTCACATTGGGGTTCATTGTGCGACCGCACAAAAATGATTGTGCGACCGCACATCTTTCTGAAGGGTTTTTCAAAGAAATTGACTTGGTTGTGTGCGGCCGCACAGTCCATTTTGGGCGACCGTACAATTATCTGAAAAACAAAGATTTTGTTTAAAGTTTGTATAAGTTGGAAGTAACCCTAGTTGAGGTATATAACCTTAGTATAAGATGTCCTAGCAAGTGTTGTGATACTGTAGGGGCATCAGACTTGGTCTTAAATATGTATACTCATTGAATTAAAATGAGAACATAAGTATAAGAGTAGTATCTCTTCTTTATGTCTTGAAAGTGCTATGAACAAGCACTAATGTGTTATACTTGTTGTGAATCCAATGATTGTACACCTTAGATGTATTAGCATAAGGTCTTAGACTTGAACATCCTAAGAATAGGATTGGAATTTTGTAAGAGTAAATGTATAACTCTTATACTTGTTTGAATGTCCAAAGATTGGGATATAACTTGAAGTATAAGACATTAAAATCTTGTACGTGACTTGAACATCCAAAGAATTGGATTATAATTTGAAGTATAAGTTAATAAAATCTTGTACATGGCTTGACACCAATACATATATATGGTAGTGAACTTGAAAGTGCTATGAACAAGCACTAATGTGTATGAGACATGTTCTTGTTGTGTATGTGCAAACATTGCATACATTTGCTTGATACAAGGTGACTTCTTGATTACTTGAAGCATGTTACTTGTTGAGCTAGTCCACTACATTTGGATTAGTTCTTCTCCCGTGGTTCAAGTAAATATCTACTTGTACTTTCTTGTGTGAGTCCAGCTGGTTCTCCCTGCTTGTTCGAAAATGTATAGGTTCACGCTTGTCGCGAGAGCTGGGGTTTAAGTGACAATCGGGTCCCTATGTATTTCCGCCCGACCCCTTACTACCGGCCATAGTAAGGGCATAGCTTCCTTAGTTGGAGCAATAAGCCTGACTTAAGTGAATGCTAAACTCCCGTCCCGAACACCTCGTGAATAATCATGAGTACTGATATTGAGAATGACACTGGTTACCGGGTCTTCTGATATATACTGAATAATCAGTTCCTGTTATTGATCGTGATGTCAAAGTAATACAAGCTTCGACAACAATGGTATTCTTGGGAGGAATAAGGAAGGAAGCAATATCCTTATAACTTGCTTGTTTAGCCTTATGTGCTATTTGATGAGTGGATTATCCTCTCATATACTTGTTACTTGATGATACTTGATATATGATTAATTGAGTATCTACTTGAATTGCATGATAACATGTCATGTAGTTGCATCTAATAGCTTACTGAGATTTATCTCACCCTTTAATTGTTTCCCCCCCCAGGAAAGGAAGGATAGTGCGCAGTGAGGCTCGACATAGTTGGGAGCTTGCTTCGCAGGTCGTGATTATTTTGGGGCTTGTGTCCTTTTACACTTGGTGAGGACGATGTATTGGGTTGTATAACTCCTTATTTTGGGGTAGACAGTCTTGTTCAGTTCTTGTTGTCACTAGACATCTTGTATAGTACTCTTAATGCCAGCTTATGTGCTAGGCATGTTTCCGCTGTGTATGTATTAAGTTTGGTTTTAAATTTTCTTGTCTTGAACTCGTGTTGTGAGCTAGTATAGATCCTTACTCTAGAGTATATATATCATGTCAGTTTGTTAAACAAATGTCATTAAGTTTCTTGTTAAGTTTCTTGTTTCTCGTTAGGCACTCCCATCCAGGTTCGAGGTTCTATTAGGGGATCCCGGGACCTGGGGGCGTGTCACACTACGTGCACATTAATCCTATAAATTTCTCACTATCGAGTCGCACAAGTCCAACCCCAAACCCGTCGAGGCCCGTCCTAGAAAGTTTCAAGATCCACTCGACCTTGACTCTTTCGAAGCGGTAAATCTCAGCCCGTAGCGTAGTTCATGACTACATGCCGGGGGTGACCTTTAAGCCTCTCTTTAGCCGAGCACAAACTACACAATTCTAGTTAGGGTCTAACACTCCGTGACCAAGTCGGTTTCCATGTACCGAGATTTCCCTAAACTAATGTTTTCAAATCATACATGCCAACTTGTTGAAACGGACGCAATAAAAATCCGTCCCCAAAAGTGGTTATTTTGGACGAAAATAAAAAATCCGTCAAGTTTTGTCTTGTAGTCCTAGGTAGTTGTAGTACCACTACCTGACATCTGTCCTTTGTTGCAGAAAAGGACTAACGGTAAACATTTCAAATTGCTGGACAAAACCGACATTCTTTGCAGAGACTCCAAGTTAACTTGAAGTTATTTATGACAAGTCATACAACATTCCTTTACGGTCATAAAGGGAATGTTTGTCTCAAGGAATAAATGACACTTGAATTCTTCAATAAATGCTCTGCGGTTCTACCAGGTACTGGAGCAGTTCCAAGGATGAACTTGATATGCGGTTTCATTGAAACTGAAGAATGCGGTTTCATGAATGCGGTTCCATCAAGTTTGCATCTGAGGTTCCATATAAAACTTGAAGTAGGGTTTCATCAAAACTGTAGCATGCGGTTTTGATGAAAGCTTGCGGCTCCATGCTGGCGGTTCTGGAATAGCACGAGTGCGGTTTTAAGAGCTAAACCGCTGCGGTCAAACCGAATCAAAAACTCAGCCTAGACAAATAATTCTAGAAATAGACTTATCTAAAAATTGAAATATAATTTCATTACATGATTCCTAAAGTCCATAAAAAGACACGTGATATAGATCAATCAAATCAAGTGGGTGTACTAACAATGAATCCTAACAAGTTTGAAGAGAGAAGATGGTGTGGAGTGATAAAGTGGGTGTTAAATGGAAAATATTGTAGTGTTTAATCCATTGTACATTGTCTAAGAACAAATTTACACGCACCGAATTCCCAACTCATCAGAAAACGGGTAGTACTATATACAAGGCATGGATTTTACAAGGCATGGGGAAATGACCAAAATACCCTCATATATATACTTAAAAAAAAAACTTTCCCCTCCCTCCCCCATTTCAAACACCAGTTCGACTTTCTCTCTCTCTCAACCAACGGCGAAAAACCCTCTCTCTCTCTCAACGGTGAAATCGGTAAACGACGACCACCACAACACCACCACCATACACAACCGGAAATGAAGACAAACCTCCCTATCACCGGTGGAAAGTCCGCCTCTTCTACCGCCGCTCCAAAAAAAGTAATCCTAATTTCTAAACCTAAATTTCAATTTGGAAACCCAACTATAATTTCTAAACCTAAATTATATAACGCTTAAATGTTGTGTACACCTATCCAAAATGGTTCTAATTGTGATTTGGTAACACAAATTTGGGTTTTTTGTTTGAATTGGTTACGAATTTGTGGGTGTATAATCTGGACATGTCGGGGTGTGTTTCGTATGAACACACACGAGATGCTTGGCCACATTTCGTGTATTAGCACACGAAATGTAAACTGATGAATCAGTTTACATTTCGTGTGCCAATACACGAAATGTTGGTGAGCATTTCGTGTTTAAGCACACGATATACTTTCCACATTTCGTGTATTAGAACACGAAATGTAAACTGATTCATCAGTTTACATTTCGTGTGCTAATACACGAAATGTGGACAGGTATCTCGTGTGCTTAAACACGAAATGCTCACCAACATTTCGTGTATTAGCACACGAAATGCATACTGATTCTTGAAAAACCTGAAATGTTGCTTATTTATTGTCTCTTATTTAATTTTTTGTAGGGACGTAAACCTGCGACTGCCTCTAATAGAAAGAGGAAGGCCGATGAGGCAGCTGCAGCTAGAGAAGATGCACGTACCAAAAGAAGGCACGACAAGAATGTCGTGATTGAGCGCGTTGAGGAGGATGAGATGGATAGTGAGGAGGATTTAGAGCGTAGATATTCTAGGACGGGCTTAGAGGGGTCAGAGGAGGAGTCATCTTCTGGTACTCGTTCCGGAGGTGGGGCACACGGATCTGGTGATGATGATGATGAGGAGGAGGAGGAGGAGGCGGAGGAGAGTTCAGCTTTGAGGCCTCGCAAGAGGCGGGTGGCTAGAGGGGAGGCACGGGCCAGAAAGGGGAAAGGGGCTAAGGATGAACAGTGGCAGCTTAAGAGTAACCCCGGTGGCGGCCCGGAGGAGGTTGATTTGTTGTACGGGTTTGGTCATCACCGAGCCCGTAAGATATGGGAGAACGCCACTTGTGAGCCGGTGTTGAAGCGCCAAACGAGGCAGTAGATTCTAGATAAGTAAGTATATGATTTGTTTATTAAATAGCTTTATTATTTGTTGTTATTGTTTTAAACCTCCTCTGTTCCCGAAAAACAGTCCCATTTTGACTTTTTGTTAAAAAAAAATCAAAATGGGACTGTTTTTCTGAAACAGAGGGAGTATTAATTATAATGTTTTGTTTGGAATCAACAGGTTCTCGCCTGTTTCTTTACCGGAGGATGATAGAGCTTGGTGGGCTCGTGTTCAGGGTACCGGCCTCCATTACCTACATGATGCTACCATTCGCCGGCCTAGCATGGCGCTCCTAACGGCGTTTGTGGAACGGTGGTCTCCCGAGACTAATATCTTCCACATGCCGTGGGGGGAGATGACGATCACTATGCATGACGTCACTCATATCCTAGGTATATTCTTGTTTGTTGTCTATTTTTTATAAATTACATAAATTTTATCAATTTCATAAATTTTATCAATTTCATAAATTTTATCAATTTTATTAATTATTTCATTTTCAATTTGTAGGTATCAGCTGTTCAGGTGGCCCTGTTACGAAGGCGGTTCCAGAGCCTAACGTAGCCGGTATCAGGGCACGCCTTGATACATGTCGGAAGGGCACGACGTACTCTTTAGATGGCCTCCGCCGGTCCTTTGAGACCCCTTCCGACATGACTGACGATGAGCGCGCTTCCACGTACATCATGTTCCTCCTCGGCTCCACGCTGTTCGTGGACAAGACTCAGGATAAGATGCCCTCAGACTACCTTTCATTGTGCGTGGATATTGACAGAGTGGGGGCTCTATCCTGGGGGACAGCTGCATTGGTATATCTATACCGGGAGTTGGGGAAGGCATCTAGATATGGATGCAAGCAGATCGGTGGTTGTTTGAGTCTTTTAGAGGTAATATTTAACAATCATTTAATAATTACAATATGTATTTATGGTTATAACATTGTTAACTTATTTATTTCATACATTTGCAGGCGTGGATATACGAGTACTTTCCGGTTTTCTGGAGAGATATTGACCCGTTATGGACGGAGGGCCAGCCGAGGGCTCCTAGATGGGTACGTACTGATACGGCCGGAAGGGATATGCCCCATCTATTGAAGTTCCGGTATACCCTGGACACGATGACGGTTGATAGGGTGAGTTAGTTATATTTAAAGTTTTACAAATTGTTATAATTTATTATTTCTGTTGACGGTGTCTAACAAATTCATTTTTAGGTTTGTTGGACTCCCTACGGTACTACCCCAGAGGCGCTTTTGCCGGTCTCATACTTCCGTGGGGTTATACGCTTCCAGGATATCACGGAAGCGTATATGCCTGACCGTGTTACACGGCAGTTTGGGATCCAGCAGAAAATCCCCAGAGACCCCATATCTTGCGGCCGAGATTGTTCATTGATGGCTGGTCAAAAGGGGTACAAGAAGTCCTATGGAACGCGTGATGATATATGGGAGGATTGGTTAGAGGACGGCTTGGGGGTTTTCGATCCAGTGCGTAGATGGGGGCCGTCCGTGAGCGCATCTGATCCTGTTACTTCCACGTATATGCAGTGGTTCCTGGCTAGGACTCATGTTCGGATTACTAATCCGATTTATGATGGCCTAGTTAACGTTCCACCTCCGCCTAGGGTTGTAGAGGCTCGAGATAGACTGCTTGCGATGCTCACGGATGACAGGATACCCGCGGATGTCATAGATGAGATTAGACGGGTGCACGAGCTATTAGGAGGTCCCCATTAGGTTTATGTTTAAATTTCTGGTTTGTAAGACATGTATTTCATACATTTGGTAGTTTGACACTTTGGGATACATTGATTGATTTTAAATTTCTGGTTTGTAAACTTTTGATGTTTGACACTTTGGGATATGTTTCAGTTTAAATTTCTGGTTTGTAATTCTGGTTTCTGGGTATGTTTCTGTTTCTGTTAAGTGTCTGTTTTTTTTTTTCAGTACAGAGACCATGTCGTGTGCTTATACACGAGATGGTGTGACTCATCTCGTATATATACACACGACATGTTTTCTTTCCTCTCGTATGAACACACACGAGATACATTACTGGGTAATTAGTGTATTTCGTGTAATGTTCATACGACATAAATGAAACACGTCGTGTATATTTATACGAGTTATGATATACTATCTCGTATGAACAATACACGAGATATAATCTATCAAGTCGTGTAGTATTCATACGAGATGTTCTAACATAGGTCGTGTATTCACACACGAAACAACTTATGAAAAAGAGAAATTTAATTATAAATAAATGTGGTAGGTTATATGATATTGTATGATGTTGGTTCATTCATATATGTAATTATTGTTTGTTTTCCACATTATTATAACAATAAACATATAATCTTGATTAACAAATATGATAATTTCAAATATATAATCTTGAGCGAGTGGCATTCCTCTAATGTACAACTTGTCATTAACCTCGTTTGGCAAATCATCGAAACAACTTAACTCGTTATATAACATGTTTAATTAACTCATTATATATAATCTTGATTAGAAATATAACACCATAATTCATTAATTTAACATAGTATATGCACATCATAACACGTCTGTTAGTTGATAAATAAAGTTGTATCACTTTTAACTAATAAATGTGATAGGTTATTTATGATATTGTATGATGAATTATAACATGTTTAATTACCTCTTTAAATATAATCTTGATTATAAATATAACACCACAATCATTTGTTTGGGGATTATAAATAAAGTGGTATCACTTAAATGTGATAGGTTATATGATATTGTATGATCCAATATGACATTTGTTACTTGTCATGTCTAAGTGTACAAATTTTGCTCAATTAACAACACAATTCAATAATTTATCATAGCATATGCGTATCATTAACATCGTGTTGCAAATCATCGAAGAACACCTTCATTTTGATATGTCGTATGGATATACACGAGAGTATGGTATCATATCGTGTGGTTTTGTACAACCTTAATGACAGAGTAAATTTAAATTTCGTATAAGTTCATACGACTTAATATTTTACACAATTGGTCTATGTCGTGTAAAAGTACACGACATGAAGGCTTCCTGTCGTCCTTTTGCACACGACGCGCGAAGGGTAGTTTCGCCATTATTGGTGCCTTGTATGTAATATGCATTGTATATAGAATTTACCTCAGAAAACATTATCCGGGAAGCTGAATGAAACAAACCCCCAAAAAAGCAAAAAAATAAAATAAAAATAAAAATTACAGTAAAAAGAACGAAAAAAATAATAATAATAAAAAATTCCAAAAGGAAGCATTACCTCAGCCGTTCGTCCGACAAAACGGTGGCCATCTTTCGACCCTTCTCCGCCGCGTCTCCTCCATCTCCACCCTTCTCGCCGGAATCATGTCCAATAGGTAATTGATTGATTCATTTCCCTTAATTCTTTGATTATATCCTAATAGCTGTATCATATATACTCCCTCCGTCCCGCTCGAATTAGGATTCTTGGTCAAATAATTTATAAGTTAATCAACAATTTAAAAGAAAAATAATTAGCTTAATGAAAATCTAAAAATAGTTTTTTTTTTTTGAAAACATCTAAAAATAGTTATTTAGTTTATTATTAAACGTGATATAATAACAATTTTTAAAATTTTATTAGCATCATTATTTTTCTTCAAATTATTGGTCAAAGCATAAATTACTTGACGAAGAATCTTAATTCGAGCACGGAGGGAGTATGAATCAATTTCCCACGCTTGCTGTATTAATCACTTTATCTATGTATATGAATATGTGGAACTCACATTGGAATTCAATCGAGCAACAATGGAGCGATTGTTATGTTTTTTTCCCCAATTTTTTTCTTGATTGTTGATTTACTGGCATAATAAACGGTCGATTTGAATATTGGTTTCTTGCGCGTGTATAGAGTTTAATGTGGTTGCTTTTCCTCTCATAAATTGAAGAATTTATCGTTTGAAAATTCGAAAGAATTCGGCTGGTTTTTGAAATACTAATGGACATATAAATATCAAGATTTGCAGAGTAACAGGTATGGGTTTAGTTTAGTGAATCGTAGCTGAAGTAATTAGATAGCATCTAATGTGGAGAGGAGTTGATCGAGAAATGATATTCAAGTTAAATTTCTGGGGAATGTAGAGGTGTGATTGTGAGAACTTTAGATCGTCTTTCTTAGATGCTTGATTGGCTTATCTAGCATTGATTTATGAGTAGACTATCTTTGGTTTGCAAGAAATGTACCACAGGTGAAATTGTGTTAATCTCTAGACACCGGATATATGTACATTGTGAGTGGCCATGACGTTTTACTTTAATACTCCCTCCGTCCCACACCAACCAATGGGCACTTTTGGTCAAACCTACTTGAACTTTGACTAACCTTTTATACTAAATAATTTATCTCCATAAAAATTTAAAAATAATTATTGATGATGTTTCTATTGCTAATTTTGTATATTTTTTTTTTAATATTTATGGAGATTAATAATTTAGCATAAAATATTAGTCAAATTTCAAGTTATTTGACCAAAAGTTGCCCATTGGTATGGGACAGAGGGAGTATACTTTAATGTCCGTCTACAAACAGATACAAGAAGTCCATCTAGCAAAAGATGATACGAAATTAGTACAAACCTAAAACGAGAAAGTTTTGAAAATTGATGCAGACTTATCCCTCTTCAAGTTATTTGCTGATGGCCAAAGGGAAGCTGAGAAAAGGATTTTCTCCCGTACCATAGACTATGTCAAATATTGGGTTTTAATGATTCTTCCCTTACTCCTTAATAATCACCATTAGTTAACTTCTCCCTCTAACCTGTAAATCCATTTTCAGACTTCATTTTTTTCTATTTTTTTGCAAAGATGAATAAACTTTCTTAAACCTTGAACTGCGAGTAGTAAATATGTATATTCACACATATCATGTGTGCCACTCTGCTTGCGTGAATAATGTGTGGTTTCTCTTAATATAAAAGGAGTGTATATCGTTCAAAGAAAAAGCAAGCAAACCAAAAACACGGGGTGTAATGTATGGTTGTATCAGGTATCAAGTCTGTATTTCCTCGGCTTCCTCCCTTCCTTCTCCCATAAACTGAAATTCTTTGGTTCCAGGGTCCTTTGCAAGTTTTATACTCATGGAGCTTGTTTGAAAGGAGAGCATTGTGAGTTCTCACATGATTGGAAGGACCCATCCAATAATGTAACATCTCTATTTATTTATTCGAATAAAAATCCAGTTATTTCAAGGTCTCATTAAACATGTAACCCCTAACGACTATTTACACTAACAGGTTTGCACTTTCTATCAAAAAGGAAATTGTGCATATGGCAGTCGTTGTAGATACGATCATGTCAAAGCTTCTCAGCCAGAGTCTTCTGCTCCTTCCTTATCAGCATATCCTCAGCGATATCTAGTTCCAGATTCTTTTCACATAACTGAATCTGCATGGAGCGAGGCTTCTGGCCTAAACGAGTCTGTAGACAATGAGAATATTGGGGAGTTCAGGATCACAAACCCTGCTGACCGTCCGATCTGTTCATTTGCTGCTGCTGGAGTTTGTCCCCGTGGAGATAAATGTCCTCATATGCATGGGGATTTGTGCCCAAGCTGCAAAAAACAATGTTTACACCCATTCAGGCCAGAGGAGAGAGAGGAACATATAAAATCTTGTGAGAAAATGCAGCAACACTTGGAGGCATTAAAACATAGCCAAGAGATAGAATGCAGTGTTTGTCTTGAACGTGTTCTTTCCAAGCCCACTGCAGCTGAGAGAAAATTCGGGTTACTTTCAGAATGTGATCATCCTTTCTGTATATCATGTATCAGAAATTGGCGTAGTAGTTCACCTACCTCTGGAATGGATGTGAATTCTGCTCTGCGAGCCTGCCCAATATGTCGAAAGCTTTCGTACTTTGTTATACCTAGCGTTATTTGGTATTTTAACAAAGAAGAGAAGCAAGAAATTGTGGATAGCTACAAAACAAGACTCAGGTATTATTCTTGTCCGTCATTACCTTATTTTTCCAAAAAGATGGCAACCGGTTTACCATTTCGTGTACTACTCCCTCCGTCCCAAACTGATCTTCTCATTTGACTATTCAAACCATTAAGGATATGAACACTTGCTTCACGAGCCATATTTTGTTTATGCACTTTTAAGCTCAAATTGTAGAAATGGGAAGAACTTTTTGAGACAATGAAAAATGACAAATAGGAAGATCATTTTGGGACGGAGGGAGTATGTGTTTGCTTTGTATTTCTCTTACCTATTTGTTTTTTGTTTATGTAGTTTGAGATACGGTTGTTGGGATATTAAACTCACAAGTTCTGTTTGTAGAATTGCTCATATTGAAATTGGTAACAAATTAATATAGTATGTTTGGGAGAAACAAAAACGGGGAGGGGAGAGAAAAAGTAAATTAAGTGAAGACATGGAAACAGGAAAAGCAAAATAAGAGATTAAAAGATGTTGTAATTGTTACAAAATGGTCAAGTGGGAGGGTGCTTGTGGGTTACAAAATGGCAATATGGGTATAGGTGGAATGTGGAATGTGGATCTTGCACTTGTTGCGGTACCATCTAGTGATAGCAAATACATGATTACCATTATTATTATTGACTTAGAAGTAATCAAATGCTTCCAAAAGATGAAGAACACCTAAACATTAAAATGTTATATAATTATAAAGACAACAATGTGAAAGGAGACAAATAACCTGTGAAGTAAGTTGAGGGATTTAAAAGGTGAGTGATTAAGTTTGTTAAAATAATATGTTAGAAAAAGCAAGATAGAGTTTTTTACGAGGCTTTTGGGTATTAAAAGGTAAAATGCATGTGCAAAAATAAGAATAAGGAAAATTGGGGGGGGGGGTTGAGTAGATGTCCTAAAAGATAAATAATGAATAGCTCCAAAGAGTTTGCTGCATACACATTGAAAAAGGATCTTAAACTTTTGGGGAATGAACATTATGCTTGAGTTCCTTGGCTGAACTTGTTTGTATGGCTATCGAAATGAAAACTTTCTGTATTGGACATATAGTGCTATGTGTATAATCGTACATGGCTTTGGATGAATCACATGATCATCTTTTTTCTCCACTGTTCTGTTGCCTGTTATCTTTGGAATCGTTTTTTCGAGGTGACTGGAGTACTACCTTGGTCCCTAAAGCATCTTTGGGCGTCAGATAACGGGATCTGTGGGGGAGTATCTCTTTCAAATTTGAAGCGAGACTGGGCTGCTTTCATTGTGTAGTTCTTTTCTGGTTTTGTTCTTTTACTCCATTACTCTTTTTTAACGGACATCTTGTCCGTTTCTAAATTCCTATCTTCATTTTAATATATTTCTGTTCTTATCAAACAAATAAAATAAAATAATCGTACATGGCTTTCACAAGAATAATAAGCTATATTCACTAGTAGCTCCATAACTACTATTGATGCACGGTAGAAATTCTCGGATCCAAAGGTATATAGATCACGGGGTGTGCATTTGTACAGGTATATAATGGAAAAAAGTGCACGCACCTATAGAGATTTCTATGAAGTGATATGCACTTCATACGTGTTAGCTTAAGGGGATATTAATAGGTCTCTACTTTTTATGTTGCACTTTTGTGGTTTGTGCAAGTATGCATATTGAAAATGCAACCATGAAAAGGCCAACAGTAGGAGGGAAATGACGGTAAAATTTGGCAACATCGAAATGGTAGTCTCGTTTGGTTAAGTAAGCGCTTCATCAAACAAGATTCAGAGCAAAAATCAAACCTATTTACTAGTAGAAATGCACTGGCTGGCTATTTGACATTGAGCTGTTAGATAAGTTTTGTGAATGTGGAATTAGAAGCAATGTGTGTGTATTGCATTGGTGGCTTAATAACTACGATATTTGGCCTTGCAAGTCCAATTCTTGTATTCCATTTTTCTAACAACAAGACGTGTCCCATTATTTTTTCTTGTAAAGCCAGGTTTTAAAGCATAACTAAAAACTATCCACTTTCATTGTCGAACTCTAATTGCAGTTTTTATGCAGTTTTAATCTGGTGCGAGAACCTGGGCCTGGACCGGCCTCTGGTTTCTGGTTTACTTTGTAAAATAGCTACATATCACCTATTTTAGTATCTTTGAGCATATCAATGATGTATCCCTGCAATTTTTATTCATGAAATTGTTCCTCCTCTTGTTGTTTAACCTTAGCACGTGTGTATAGTTGCTTTAGAGAATAATTGTTCCTCCTCTTGCAGCTCTATTGACTGTAGGCATTTTGACTTTGGAAATGGAAGTTGCCCATTTGGAACCAGTTGCTTTTACAAGGTAACATTTGATAGAATATTCTGTGAAGAAATGATTATCTGACCAAATTAGAATACGACTTCACTACATATATCTATTGCATAGACATAGAGTTTCCTATAAATTTACATAAATTAACCTTGGCCATTGATTTCAAACCAATTTTTTTTTTTTTTGCTTAAGAAGCGTGTGAGTGGATATAATGTAGCAAATGATCTCGAAGTATCACATTGGGAACAATTTTTATAGTTAGGATCAATAATTAATCAAGATGAGGGGGAAGAAGATGATGTTAGTCATCTGGCCAGGTTAAATGGAGAAGTGAATTTGAAGTGTTATGTGGTTGATATATACCTGCTAAGTTGAAAAGTGATTTTATTTGACAGTTGATAGACCCACGCTACTCGAATGTTGGGCAACAAGAAATAACCTCTTAACAAGACAAATATAGCCTAAATGCGATAGTATGATTGATATAGGATAAAGGAAGCTAGAATTAATTAAGAATAATATCATGATACCATAAAATTTGTCCCAGTATTTTTAGAATTGTATAATTTCATTCTCCGTATCTTATAGTTATGTGGAGACATTTGAAATGGGTTAATTACATGGGTTTTGCACATGGATTTTCTGTTCTACAGCATGCTTATCGCGATGGTCGTCTGGAGGAAGTGGCTTTGCGTCATCTTGGGACAGAAGATGGACATACTGTGATTGCTAAAAATATCAGGTTTCGCCTTTTATTACTCATATGTCATTTACCTAAGTTTAGCAGTAATCGATGTGGTTTCTTCCAACTAAAGTTGTTTTTTTTTTTTTTTTTTTTTTTTTTTTTTTTTAAATTCAACTGTCAGCCTGTTTTATCTCACTGAAGTTGGTAATCTTTTCAGGCTTTCAGACTTTCTCAATAGCATGCACATAAGGTGAACCATCCTTGCTCCAGGTTTGTTTTCCCCATGTCTCTGTTTTTACTTTTCATCTTTTTTTCAGTTCCTCGTATGCTTTTACATTTCTCTCGGATTCCATGCCAACTATAGAAATGTGTTTGTCGACATGCTAATATGCTTTCTGTTTGAGCTATATACTCCCTCCGTCCCATTTTAAACTTAAAAAAAATATGGGTACAAGAATTAAGATGAGAATCTTTATATTATAAAATATTGATAGTGGGGTAGAGTGTTGTGAGTATAGAAAGTGGGTAGGAGAGAGAAAGTGGGGTAGGGAATAGTTAGTGGATAGTTGTTGTATGTATGACATGTAGGTCCCACAAAATAAAAAAGTATAAATAACTTGCCTTTTTTGGATTTTGAAGTTTAAAATGGGACACCCAAAAGGGAAATTTTTGAAGTTTAAAATGGGACGGAGGAGTATACATCTACATTTTAGGCTCCACACCCTTTGGCTTTATGTCTGTATGTGCATCTGCGAGCAGACCTGTGTCTATAACTCAAGCAGAGAAAACATATTGGCATGTCAACAAATAGTTATAGCTTAGTTGCGTGAGTCAAACTTGCAAAGAAAGAAAAGAAAGCGGCTTAGTGATATCAAGAACGGTTGGGTGTGAGGGCTCGAAGTTGTACTCTAGTGTGATAATAACATAAAAACTAATTGCAGATCAACAAATATTAACATGAAATATACTTTATACTAACCATTGCAGAGCCCAAAAGCAGGACAAATTGACCAACAAAGTATTTAATCAACACACATATATAGAATGAGGAGTCACATTTATTCTCACTTATTGAAACTTAAATAATATCACTTCCTATATTAGTAATCTCTACCGTGAAGTAGAGCCGTCAATTTGGGCCAGCCCCCCACCCCATGGAAAAAGGGTGGGTTGAGTTTTAAAAATATTAACCCAAATAAAAGTGAGCCAATTCGGGCTGGCCCATATGGGTTGCGGGTAAGACGGGTTTGGGGCGGGCCAACACACCGTGTTATTTTTGTTTGTGTTTGTTCAGAGCTTCTGCGTAAGATATTGCAAATTCAACTTCTGGGTATGGTAATTTTCTTGTTTTTGAATAATGGGTTAAAAAAAAATTTCTTCGAAATTGTTGGATAAAAATCATGTCTTGATGAATTAGGAATCCCTCAGAGTATTGAATCAAACCGTTGACTTGGGTGAAATTCATAACCAACGAAATAAAACCAAAGCCCCAGAATTGAATTAATAATACAAACATTGCATCAATTATAAATCTCACATCAACTTCTGTTTTCAAGATTGTATGATATTACATTAAGGAAAAAGAAGAAAAAAGAAAAAGTTTCCATGGCAAGGCAGAAGAAAAGAAGGAAAAGGGAAAAGGGAAAAGGGAAAAAGCCATCTATTTTTCTTTTGGCTTGCTCTGTTAGGTGCAACCAACAATTTTCTTGAGTAGGTGGCCTTGAGCTAACAAAGTACCAACAATACACACTCTTGAAATAGGGAGAAACATAGCAGTGGTAATTTTTTTTAGCACTCTTGGATTGGCCCGCCTGGCCCACCAACCCAAGGTGGGTTGGGTTGGGATGAAATTTCCCTAGTCCGCCATGAATTTGGGCCATCCCGCCTCGTTTAATGGCGGACTTTGGTGGGTTGAGCCCATCCCGCCCCGCCAGCCCGAAGTGATAGCTCTACCGTGAAGATAGGGATTGTTCTTTTGCCTTCAGTTTTTAATTTTCTTCTTCCCTCTAAGTCTCTAACACAAGTACCACCATATTGTCTTCAACAACCCATATGAACAAACCACAAAAAACTTCAAGAAAATCCCCACCGCCTCTACCCTCCCCTGCCACCAGCAACCACCCCACCACCATCATTTCAAATAGATACATTCAAAACCCATTTTTTTTTAAAGAAAAACTAAATTTCCATATAAACAAAACCTATTTGATTTCAAACCTTTTGGTTATTTGGCCAAACACCAACAATAGTAGCTTCACAATAAAAATCAAGAAAACCGAAGGTATCGGGGCAGAAACAACAACGAATTTCAATCCTTCATCGAAATAGAGAGAAAGGGAGGTTGGCCGGAGGAGGTCCACCTGGTGAAATTTGAGGAGTTGATTTTGGTGGGAAGGGGTGGGAGAGGAGGGGACAGCGATAGTGTAGAGATGGATCAGATGTGGGTGGAGGGTGGAGATTTACGTAGCAGAGGAAGGGAGGCTGGCCGGAGGAGGAATGGTTCGCCGGTGGAGTGGTCAATAATCCTGATCTAAATCACTCCACTCTTAAAGTCTACAATCTGGGTAGTGGATCGAAAGGGAGATTGGAAGCAAGAACTTGAGGGAGATACGTCACAGAGAAAGAGGAGAAGAGAGCGCCACCGGAGTCATGGAGGAGAAGGAAATGGATGTGCAGAATGTGTGGAGGGAGACGAGGGAGGGACTGATGTGGGGGTTATTTTACAATTTTACCCCTGAAATTTACTGACTGGGTTAACCACTTAGACCATCCACAGTGGTTAAATACCCACTTTCCATTCAACACCCACTTTATCACTCCAACTCATCTTCTCTCTCCATCCACCTACTCATTCAACAACCCATTAATTTTTATACCTTCCAATGGCTTATTTAACACTTTCCATTCAACACCCTCCCAACTCATCATCCTACCCCACCACTTTTTTTAAAGATAATGCAGTTTGAAAAAAAAGGTGAGAAAAAAAAACGGACCAATCAAACACAGACACGTGGCGGAAGGATGGCAGTTTGTTTCTGATAAACCCTCCTGCACAAACACGTGTCTCGCCGTGGGACCCATTTCCTGCACAAACACATGTTGACCGCTACCAATAACCCCCCTTTTCCAATACCCTCTTCAATAGCCCATTGGAACCTCCCACCCTATTGACCCCAACCCAATACCCTCTTCAATAATCCATTGCAGGTAGTCTTAGACATTGCCACTTAGACATTGCGTCATCATTATTCTGTAAGGATTTTTAACACCGTCATGATAAACTATTGCATTATATTATTTGATAACAAATAGAAAAGTACGTAACCATATCATTTAAGGAGTACGTTGCATTATATGAAAAAAACTCGAAAGTACGTTGCATAAATCAGTCGTTTGGCCAATCAGTAATCAACAGCCTACAACTTGTATGCTGTTTAATACTTTGGTTGAAATCATATTTTATCTGATTGGATTGTGTTCACAATGTACATACTTGGTATAGCAAGATTCAGAAAGTGGTTTTCTGCAAAAATATTAAATTCGTTGCTTATTCCTAAAGAGAAACTAACAGTGTTTTGGAATATTTATACCGAGTGAGCAATTTATACTGTTATCACTGCATCCTGCTACTTGTTCAAGTTAGCTCCGCAGAATGAGATTCATAATCACGATGAGCTATGACATTTCAGAAAATGTCCATCACTCATCAGGCTCATCTGTCACTAATTCTGGACCTATTAGCAATGACTTGACAGTTTAAACATGTAATAACATATTTTCCTTGATGAATAAAACATACAGCAAGATATGTATATGCTAAATCATCGCACCATGTATTCATTTGTGCAGGGTATTTGGTATAAGAAGTATGCTCCATATTTATGAGTCCGATTTTTTCTAAGAAGGCCGTGTTGTTCTACAAGTTGCCATAAGGTAAGGTGGTGTTTGTATGTTAGACACATCTTCTTTTTTTTTTTACAGTTTTAATTTCTTTTACAATATATTTTGCAACCACCTCCTTTTCATCCTTATTAGACCCAACTGTTGAAGTGCAACAATCGGAAGAGCATAAAAAGTATTTTTTTTAAAAAAGAAAAACTTTACACTTTCCGATAGTTACACTTAAACATTTATAAAGTTATATACATGTTATTGCGTAAGTCTATTGACTACTCCCTCTGTCCCGCAATGATCTTCTCATTTGCCATTTTTCATTGTCCCAAAAAAGTTCTTCATATTTCTACGTTTTGGGCTTAAATGTGCATAAACTCAACATGACTAGTGCAGCAAGTGTTCATATCCATAAAGTGTTTGAGTTTGGGATGGAAGGAGTATATGGTTTTTTCTTCAATTTGCTGAGTTCCCGTTTATCCTATATGTTGCTCATTCTTGACAATCTCATTTAGTTTATTTACAATCAATTGAATAAAGAAAAACTGTCTCTTTCTCTCTCTCTCTCTCTTTTTTTTTTTTTTTTTTTTTTAATATATATAAGTATGGTCATCTTTTTCCGAATCCTGACGTTGAATTGCTTCCTGCAGTGGAACCAACTATCGGATTCAAGGCGGGTATATGAATAAATTGCATATAACATTCAAAGAGAAAAAAGAGTAAGCATATATGGAATCAACTGAGGAATGAGCTGAAACAACTTCAGTTGTTCCTAATGTTAATTTCTGGGCAATTTGAAGTGCAAAAACTCAAAAACAACGAACTGTAATACGTCTTCTTGCCTAAATGACCCGCCCCATATTATAGTCAATGTATATTTTTTTGTTGTGGTTCTACCCTTTTTGTTTGTTCATCATAAAAACTGTAATGTGGTCTTAATCGTCCTTGAGCACTTGTGTTTTTTGGATAGATAGTATAAAATGTAATAGCAGAAGCATGTTATACAAAATGGCTACCTTCTCCATTGTTTGCGCGCCGGATAAGTCTATACGACTTCTATCGCTTTTTTCGCGGGTCCCACCACCGATAACTAACTGCTGAATCCTTTGGTATTTTTTTCTTGTTTTCTGTATGTGGTGCAACTATTTGGAGCTTCTTTTAAATCCTCTTTAGTTGGTGGTGGATTTGGTTTCTGTATCATTTACATTTTGAATTATCGACTGTTACAATCTCGATTATTGACTGCAAAACCTTGTACAGCTCGGGTAACTAATTTGCAATGACCCTTTTACGATGTAAGTTTGGACTTTTAAGATCGAGTATAACCATCTTCGTACTTATAAGTGACGTCGAAAACAAAGTTCATAGGCAAGTCAAAGAAACCATTCAAGATCCCAAACAAACCTTGGATCCTAGGTCGACGCCAGAGTCGATCAATCCCATACACAAAAAGCTACGCATTAGCAGCATTGAGGGTATTGCTAGGGAAAATAATGAATATTAAGAAATAAGGAACTTGTTGCCCAAAAAAAATCAACAAGCAAAACACGAAAATAGAAAATAGAAAACCTAGTGCAAGAAAAGATCCTTCATTGAATACATAATTGTTATTTACACATAAATAAATAAATAAATAAAAGAGCATATTAACAAAGTACTACCTCTGTTCATAAATGAGTGTCCAAATTTCATTTTAAGGGACACTGAAAATCTCAACTTCTTGTACAATTTGGTAGCAAATCTCCTTTCCAAACATTTAGTTTTACACGTATACAGAAACCGGTGGAAAAAATTTCGAAAAAAAACATTTAGGGACAAAGTTATGTTAAAAAAAGACTTGGGACAAATTTTTTTTTGAAAATGGACACTTATTTAGGGAGAGAGGGAGTATTTTCTTTCCATGCAAACAAGCTACTAATTAACAAATCCTTGTCATTTCACTAACTTCCTTCCTAGCATTCGTATGGTGTACAAGAATCATGATTCCTTACAATTACATTCATACTAGTATCATATTCTATGAAATCAACATGAAATTAAATGGTCATAATCATGTACCAAACAAACACTTATTTATCATTTATCTGTCTCATTGATCATTCTCGATGATTTATTGCATGTAAAGCGCAAAGAAGGACAAGAGCGAGACCCCAACCAAAGATCCAATCACGGGCAATGCTACAACTGCGTCATTAATAGCGGGTGCAGGAGCGGGAGCAGGAACTTCTGCAGCCATGGTGGTGGTCATGGTGGCAACAAGTGCAAGAACGAAAACAATCTTCTTCATCATCTCCATCGATCGCGACTTTGGAAAGCGTGATCAACAAGAAAACTCTCAAACAAGAAAGCTTTCTTTTGAGAGTTGAATTGTGATATCAAGCCTTGGGAGTCTAGAGCTTTAGAGATGGTTGAGGTTGGATTAGGGCATGGGTAGGGTATTTATAGGTATGGTTCAAGGGTAGTTTGGGAATGTTTTTGAGATTGGTTAATATTGAGAGAAAATTGCAAATTCATACACTTGTGTGTTAGACAAATTTTGTTGGAGAGAGTGATTTTAGATCGTTAATTGTTGAGGGAGTTTTTCGTATAGGGTAATGTAGCATTATTTTTCCATTTTAAGTAATTGTTTTCTTTTAATTTTTTATGACGCCAGTCTCGTTACATGGTGTATCACTTGGGGGCATGTAGTTTCATCTTCTCATTTTTAAGATCGGAACTTTCATTTTTGTATTGATTTAATGGTTAGACAAGAATTTCGTTAAATTTTGTACAGATTATTGTCATCCAACAACTATTTAGTTTCTAGTTGACTTGCCAATTTTCATTTTTAAATGTTGTTTATCAAAATTACATTAATACTTTTTTCTTATTTGAATATTTATCACCTTTTTTAAGATTTAAAACACAAATAAAAACATAACACTTATTATGGGATGGTGGAGTATAATATTATTTGTCCTAAAAGTGAAAGTGAGTAAATCCCATCACAATGAATATTATCGTTTTTTTTTTTCTCGAGGGAATTTCTTTTAAGAAAATAATAATTACTCATTAAGATAGAAAAAAGAAGAAAGCTTTCATAAGACTAATTACAACACCTTCTATTCATAAACGAATGCACGTTACTCCCCCGTCCCAAAATGATATTCTCATTAGCCATTTCTAATTGTCTCAAAATATTCTTCACATTTCTACAACTTAAGCTTAAAAGTGTATAACTAAAACATGGCTAGCGAAGCAAGTGTTCATATCCTTAAAAAGTTTGAACGGTCAAGATCATTTTGGGACGGAGAGAGTATTAATTATATATTAAAGGACATTATGAGAAAATTAATTTGAGAATATTTAATAGCAAAAATGAATAAATAATTTTACAATTCATTTCATAAACTATTTATGTTGCAATATACATCATCAATTTGCCACGATATTTATTTTAAGATTGATGGTGTTGTTGATACATTGAGTTGTAGGGAGAGGTTGAAACCGAGAGATAAATAGATGTAAGGAGCGAGGATGTTCACGAAACAAACCCTAGCCACATCATCTCTTTCTCAGTCTCCAAAAAAAAAATCGACGGCGACAACAACGGCCGACGAATACGGCGACGAATCTGCCGGCGGAATGTCAATGATGAATAGAAACTTAACATTGTAATAAGCTCTAGATCTGGATGGGTCGAAGAGGGGGGGAGAGCCAAGGACGGAGGTGGTGGCCGTGGTTGGTGGGTGGGTGAAATGGTGCAGTTGATGGCGGCACTGGGTGTGAACATATTGTGATGTTGCGGAAATGAAAAGGATGTTGGCTGAAAGAAAGAGTGCAGCAATTTTGTACAGTAACTCGGATGAGGATGATAAGAGGCTCCAAAGTTAGTTATGTGAGAGAGATGAGTTGATTAGGATGAAAGTAGTTAAAGATTTGAAGGGATTTCTTTTCAATATAAAGTTTGAGGAAATTACGGGCAAGTGGAGAGGGTTACGGGGAGAGGGGAGCAATTATGGGGAAGTGGGGATATACACACCCACTAATTTGGTAACTACGCCCACATTGTTTAATCAGCCACCACTTAAAATTGTAAATCATAAAATTTAGTAAAAACACCCACTATCTCTCCCGTCGCACCCCTTTTATAGAAAAAAATAATAACCCACAAGACACCCACTTTAAACTCCCTGCAAATGAAAGTTCAGAGGAAGAAGAGGTATGAACATCGTGATGGCTGCAACACTAAGAGAAGAAAACTGGTTATAAAGCTACTGAAACCCTACAACAAACAGGAATTTTTTTTAACCCTAATTCAATTTACTGAATCTATTAGGGAAGAAAGAAGTTTGAAAAATAAATGGAGACAGTTTTAGAGTTTTCGTTGACAGCGTTTGGATCTTCGCAGTCTAATTGTTATTCTTCTTTAAATATAACAATTCATAGGTAAAGATCCATTTCATTTGGTGAATAATGAAGATAAGATCATGATTTTGTTAGACCACAACTCTCATAATAAGAGCACAGCTCTCAAAATTGGCAAAATAGATTCTCAAAATTAATTGAAATATGATGGTTTAAGAAACTGTGTGCGTGTGTGCTATGTGGGATCGAAGACCAGATAGGAAACATGAAGACAGCAGTTCTAGTGTTCTCTTTGTTTATGTTCTTTTTATTTTTTTTATTTTTTTTAAGTATGATTGAATTGTCTTTCACACATATGGCATTTTTGTAATAAAAATTTGGTGGCCGTGTTAACTAAACTTGTGGTGTGTATACCACTACTCATGAGTTTATTTTAGTATCAAATAAATATCTTAAAAATTTAAAGTTGCTTTTGATCGCATATAAATTGAAAAAGTTGTGGACATTCATTTTTTTAAGAATTTTGACCAAAGAAAATTAAATGTACTACTACTTTTAGAAAATATAATTAAATATATTATGTCTTACTTATAGAATTAATTTTCTTTAGTTTTTATAAGAAAGAAATATAATTTGCCTGTTTGTTTATTTCTCTTGGAAATTGGAAATTTATTATGTTTGTTTTGAAGCAAGAACTTTAATTAGCTAAAAAGTAATAAATGTTATACTTTATTTCTTTTGAGCATATGCTAATACTTTATATACTATTGACGTAATTAAGTTTAAATTATAAGTAGTTTTTTTTACCAAATATGCATACTGTATATATTTTTTTTTTGGCAAATATACATAATTCTTGGCTGGGCTTGGAGTAGTTTTTAGACTTTTTTTCTTTTTTTTTTTTTTTTGAAAGAAAGAGAAAAACACATGCGTTTTTGTTGTGGTGGGGAGAATAAGATGTTGGTCGTTGACATGATTCAAAAATATTGAATCTCAATTCTCAATTCCCAAGTTTTAGGTTTTAACACACTTTTTTTTACTCCCCTAGTCTCATATTTTTTTGGCCACTTTTGATTTTTGATGGTCAAGATTAGTGAACTTTGATCAAACATTAATATTAGTTTAATCAACCTTATAAAAATTTGAAAAGTGTTATTGATAAATCACTAAGTGCTTTAAATAGAAAGGGGCCAAAATAAATGAGACGGAGGGAGTATAATACTTTTAAATTTTTACTATAAATAGTTACCTTGGATATTTTGCAAGTTTTTTTAAACATTTATTTTATAAAATATTTATTATTATTTTAATAATGTATAATATATTTTTGCTATAAATTTATTTTAATTTCAATCTTTTGAATCTACAATAAGACCCCATGCTCTTTGAGAATCAACATGATAGTGAAGAAGCCAGCCAAGAAACGAAGGAAGAATTTGAAATTACTCCATCTGCCCCTAAATGAGTGTCCATTTTCAAGAAATCTTTTTCCCAAAATAAGTGTTATTTTTTAACATAACTTTGTCCCTAAATGTTTTTTTGCGAATTTTTTTTCACCGGTTTCTTTATACGTGCAAAACTAAACGTTTTAAAAGGAGATTACAAGATTATACTCCCTCCGTCCCATTTGAAGCTTCACTTATTACCCAACTGGATGTCCCGTTGATTGCTTCACCTTTCTTAAAATGGTTATAAATTTAAGCCCCACTTATCATCCCCACTCACTTTTTCCTCTCACATATTTAAACTATGGGTCTCACTTGTCATACCCACTCATTTCTTCCCTCTCACAACCCATTTCCCACTCATCACTTTTCTTAATTCTTGTGCACTCTCAAAATGGTGAAACTTCTACCGGTACGGAGGGAGTATATGAATCTTTGCTACCAAATTGTACAAATAGTTGAGATTTTCAGTGTCTATTAAAATAAAATTTGGACAATCATTTAGGGACCAAAGGTTTGAGGGTTGTTTGGCTAATCTTAAATGTAGTAGAATTATCATTATGGGGAAATAAAAATAAGGCTTGCCTATGCATCGGACTTTTCGTTTACACCTTTTTAGAACTTGAATAGTATAAACACATTTCTGAAAAGATGGCTAATCATTTGACAGTTTACAATTTAAAAAGTTTGAACAAATTTCTGAAAAAATGTTACTCATTTGACAGTCAATGTACTCCATCCTTAAACTTAAAAAATTGAGTTGGGCATAAAAATCAAGACAAATTCGAAAAAAGCGATATGTTGTAAGTGCCGATGGTTTGATAGGAGAGAAAAAGTTGGGTAAAGAATAATTAGTTGATAATTAGTATAAGTATGATATGTGAGGTGCACAAATAAAGTAATATTAAAAAAAAATCTATTATAAGTTCTTACAATTTAAAATAAAAGGACACCCAAAATAGAAATTTGTAAATTTTAAAGAGGGACGGAGAGTATTTTGAAGTTTAAAAATTTGTGAATAAAACTATAAAACGATAGTGTAAAATTATTTTTTTTAAAACAAATAAATATTGTTTTAGTTATTTAAAAATAGAAAATTGATTTTTGGGACCAAATTGCATGTTTTAATTATAGGCTTAACAAATGGGACACATGTCAAGAAAATCATGAGAGTAAGTACATTATATTTATGGAAAAATTAAGTTTCAAAAATTAATGAATGCAATATATATTAATAAAAAATATGAAATTAACTAAATAAAATATTTGCAAAGTTTATAATAAAAATTAACGAAGACAATAAAAAGAAAGTATTCTCTCCGTCCAGGCTTAAGGTTCTTAGTTTGACTTTGCACGCTTATTAAGATCTCAAGTGTAAAACAAAGAACAATGTGTCAACAAAAATAGGAAGGTGAGAATGTAATTGTCCAAACACTATTCATAAAGCAAGAAGGTTAAAAGTAAGTTAGGTAAGTAATGTTTTTTTTGTAATTAAATGGACTTTTTGAGGGCAAGATTCTCCAAAACACTATTCATATTTTTCCATATATGAAATAAAGTAATAAAAAACTTTAAATTGAGACAAACTACTCCCTCCGTCCCGGAGTAAGAGTCCTACCCCTCATTTGCACGCTTATTAATAAATATTGAAAGTGATGTAAATGTTGTGAGTGTAAAAGTAAAGTAGGAGAGAGAATGAGTGGGAGAGAATAGTGAATTGATTGGTGTTGTGAGTATAAAAGTAAAATATGAGAGATAATGAGTGGGGTGAATAGTAAAGATTCTTTGCCATTTTAGGAATATGACTCTTACTCTGGGACGTACCAAAATGCAAAGTAGGACTCTTACTCTGGGACGGAGGCAGTAAAAAGGAACATAAGAATATTTAACTAGGACGGAGGGAGTATAATTTTTTATGGGTCGCGAAAAGCAAGAAGTCATTTATTATGGATTCAAGTAAAGAATACTAATACACCCTTCATCTCAAAATAAATAGTCATTTTTTATGTAAGTGCTTTTACAAAAATGTTGATTTTCTAAAATATTTATTTTTATGAAGGCTATCCGTTGTAATTATTTAATCTTACAAGTATAAGTTAAAATATTAACATAAAAACATTTAAAGACAAAAATGTCAATAATATTGAGATAAATAAAGTTACTAAATTTTGAATGCATATAATAATCTACTATATTTTTTTTTGACTAATTTCATTATTGTGTCTGTTTGCACACTCTCGATAATTTTACATTTCACCTATATTACTAAAAAATATACTGTATTTAATACATATAAAAATATAATAACGTATTTTTAATAGTTTTTTATAGTTATCTTACTTTTTTTAGTAACGTCCCGTGCATCGCACGGGAGTTATACTAGTTGATATAAAAGTAAAAGTTCAGGTCTTAGAGCGAGAAAAATAATACCATAGGTCTCTAAATAATAAAGACAAAAACTTAGGTGAGAACAAAGGGATCCGTCTCATGGTAGAGACGGGTCATTTTTTGACCCATGACCCGACCCACGAACCGGCTCCATGACCCATGGGGGCGACCCCGCCACGTGGCAGCCTCTCATAGTTTTTTTTTTTTTGGTTTGTCAAAAGTAATAGTTACTATAACTAAATGTAACAGTTTGTATGAATAAAAGTAATACATATATACAGAAAAAGTAACAGTGTTTTTTTTTTTTTTTTATGTTTTTTTCGTTTGCCAAAAGTAATACTTATTACAACTAAAATGTAACGAACGTGTTACTTATATGTAACACTGTTTATACATAATTGTAACACATGTATAGAAAAAGTAATAATTCAACCATTTACATATTTAGAGCTAAAAACACTTGATTAGTGTTACATGTAAAAGTATTACATTATCTATAGAAATATGTTATAATTTCTTTTATTAAAGTGTTACATTTACTTGTACAAACAATTACATTCATGTATATGAGTTGTTACTTTTCAAATATTACTTTCTTTCAAAAAATTAAATCAAAATACATAATATTTTACATTTTTGCAAAAGCACTATTACATTTCAGTATAAATGATAATTACATTTAGATATTGTTTGAGTTACACATAATTATAGTTAGTATTACATTTGAAAAAATGGGTAAAACGAGTTTTTGTTTTTGTAAAACAGGTGTTACGTTTACTTATGAGCAATGTTACTTTATATGTATACAGTCATTACATTAAGTTATGGTAACTATTACTTTTGGTAAACGACGGAAAAGTCGAAAAAAATAATATAAAAACTCATTTTTTTTTATTTTTTTTTGGGGCCAATGGGTGGTTGCCACATGGCAGGTATGCCTCATGGGTCATGGGTCGACCCGTCTCTTCTATGAGACGGGTCATAGTGTTCTCATGGGAGACTAGCTCAATAATAAAACATGTAAACCATAAGGTAGCACAATATGTTTAATTTTTGGAAAAATTGCAAAAATAATAATTCAAATATTCACTTTCTTTGACCCATGACCCGACCCACGAACCAGCTCCATGACCCATGGGGGCGACCCTGCCACGTGGCAGCCTCTCATAGTTTTTTTTTTTTTTTTTGGTTTGTCAAAAGTAATAGTTACTATAACTAAATGTAACAGTTTGTCTGCATAAAAGTAATACATATATACAGAAAAAGTAACAGTTTTTTTTTTTTTTTTTTTTTTTATGTTTTTTTCGTTTGCCAAAAGTAATACTTATTACAACTAAAATGTAACGAACGTGTTACTTATATGTAACACTGTAAATACATAATTGTAACACATGTATAGAAAAAGTAATAATTCAACCATTTACATATTTAGAGCTAAAAACACTTGATTAGTATTACATGTAAAAGTATTACATTATCTATAGAAATATGTTATAATTTCTTTTATTAAAGTGTTACATTTACTTGTACAAACAATTACATTCATGTATATGAGTTGTTACTTTTCAAATGTTACTTTCTTTCAAAAAATTAAATCAAAATACATAATATTTTACATTTTTGCAAAAGCACTATTACATTTCAGTATAAATGATAATTACATTTAGATATTGTTTGAGTTACACGTAATTATAGTTAGTATTACATTTGAAAAAATGGGTAAAACGAGTTTTTGTTTTTGTAAAACAGGTGTTACGTTTACTTATGAACAATGTTACTTTATATGTATACAGTCATTACATTAAGTTATGGTAACTATTACTTTTGGTAAACGACGGAAAAGTCGAAAAAAATAATATAAAACTCATTTTTTTTTATTTTTTTTGGGGGCCAATGGGTGGTTGCCACATGGCAGGTATGCCCCATGGGTCATGGGTCGACCCGTCTTTTCTATGAGACCGGTCATAGTGTTCTCATGGGAGACTAGCTCAATAATAAAACATGTAAACCTTAAGGTAGCACAATATGTTTAATTTTTGGAAAAATTGCAAAAATAATAATTCAAATATTCACTTTCTTTGGATTTGATCATCAAATTTATTTATTTTTTGGCAACCAACACATCCAACTCTTTATTTTTTGCATCAGTAATTACTTTCACTAACCCCATTTTTTTTCTCGTTAAATAGTTATGTACGATGCATGTGACAAAAAAATTAGGGATATATTTGGTAATGCAACGTAACAAGTGAAAAACAAATATTAAGGGTGCAATGTGCGAATAAAAAATGTATGTTAAACAAATGCCAGTCACAAACTCATTGTCTTCTTCAAGGTTATGGAACTGCTACACCGAAATTAGGTGCACTGCTGCACCTAATAAAAGTTGGACAACGTATGTAAAACGTTTATTACACAACGTTTTTAGTGCACTATACAACCGACAACGTAAAAACGGCCGAAATCAGTTAGCTCCTGAAAAACGTTTTACATTTGCAAGTACACGTTTTACATTAGGTAGAAAACGTTTTACAATTTTCACATCGGTGCAGCTAAAGCGTTGGTGCAGCGGTTTGAAATCCTCAATGTATGCCCTGGATTTGAGAGGTCCAGGTCTGGTTCACATGTGCTTTTTTTTTTTTTTTTTTTATGTATGCCATGTAGGGATGGCCAACTTCGGTTCCGGCTCGGAACCGGCGGTTCCGGTTCGCCATTTATATGAACCTTAACCCGCCCTTGGTTACACCGGTTCCAGTTTTGGTTACCACAATCCGGCTCCGTTACGGTTCCGGTCCGGTTCTGGTCAATAATGAATAAACAAGTTAAAAATTATTGAAAAACAAGGGATTTCCGGTTCCGGTTCGCCATTTATGTGAACCTTAACCGACCCGGATGACTGGCGGTTCCGGTTACTCCGGTTCCGGTTTATTCGCCGGTTTGCTCCGGTTCCGGGCTTCTCCGGTCCGGTTCCGGTTTGGTTTGGCCATCCCTAATGCCCAGTACTTGAATCAAATGTAATGTTCATGAATAGGAATCTATCTGAGGCTGAAAATTCATTCTGTTTCTGCTTGGAAAGTTTGTTTAGTTTAATTTTTATGGTCAACACACCTTAATTTTGACTGTACATTAGTGTCAATCTGTTGAGACCATACATTGATGTCAATCTAATGATTATAATGAAATTTTAAAAATTATTATTGACAAATTACTTAATGGTTTATCAATTTTACAAAATATAGAATTTCACTAAAATGACTAGATTGATATCAATATTTGGTTAAAGTTTATTTATGTTGATCATGAAAAATTAAACGAGACAAACTTTTCGAATCAACAGTATTTTGTTTTAGCCTTTTAGGGTTTTTGTGGGACCTCTTTAAAAAGTAGGCTTTCCTATCACAGTTTTGGATCTGTACACATTGTATCTGGTATTTGATGTGTTTGCAGTTGATGTGTAATAATCCAATAACTCATAGATTATATTTTGGATTTAATAATTTAGGGACGATTATTATAATATATTTTATTGGATCACTTAGTAAATACTCCCTCCGTCCGTCCCAGCACAAGTGAGACTTATTTCCCCTTTTAGCCGTCCCATTAAAAGTGAGACTGTCCAAAATAGAAATATTTCAACCACACTCATTCTCTCTCTTCATTTTTCACCACTCAATTTATTCAACCAACACTGCTATTTATCATACTTATTCTCTCTATTCATTTTCCACCACTCAATTTATCCAACTAACAATACTATTTATTCCACTCATTCTCTCTCTTTATTTTCTACCACACATTTATTATTTGTCTTAATTAGTGTACAAACCCCTCTAGTCATACTTGTGCTGGGACGGAGGGAGTATGCAGTTTTGAGTTTTAAGTTAATAGTGAATAATGGTTTGATTGAGCCAATTAGAAAAATTAATTATTGCTGGGCTATTGTGACAGTTATATTTTTTGGGTCAATTGGGTTAATAGCGACACAAACAGACTTGGTTAGGTGGGACCCATACTCTTTGGGCCCACGCACCTAAAGGGCCTATACCAAGAGGCCCATTCACAAGAAGCCCATGCTTTTTTTGGGACGACATCAATCAGGCCGAGCAGGCAGCCCTTGCCTAGGCCGAGTCCTAAGAGGCCTAATCCCTAGTCGGTCTCTATGATGAGCCGAACTAGATGACGGGCCGAGGTGTATCATAAACCTCCCATTATCACAAGGAGTCCACATACAGAGTTCTATTACAACTCTAGCACTAAGAATACTTATCTAAACAAGGATATCTCCTCTACAAGATAACTGGGATATCATCATCCTTATCAGGAGACCATCTCCAAGGAATACGAGTCCCACAACAATACGGGCTCCCTGGCTTTTCTAACAAGTCAGGACTCATTCACCCACGCCTATATAAATAGGTCATCTACACAGAAAACGGGTAATGAACTCTTTGGCTCTAAACTAGTCAATTGATTTCTCTTTATTTCATACACTACCCGAATTCTTATTCACACGCCGGAGAGCCTTCGCCGGTGAATCCCCGCTGTAGTTTACGTTTACTTATTGTGTGCAGATCCATACGAGGAAGATCTCATTCCTAGATTTATCCGAACCGCTAGACGAAGGCTGATCCGGTACGTTTTTGGTAGCATCAGTTTGGTTCCATTGCCGGGAAACGTCCGATCAGAGAACTGTTTGTCCGGATAACTGCAATTCCCTCATGTCTGAGATTCACGCAGACGATCAGGAGGCTAGTGTCTCACCAGATGCTAATCTCAATCCGCCCCCCCTAACAGGGCGAATAACAATGCTTCATTGAATCAAGGTCTCCCTCCTCCACCTCAAGGAGGCGGAATGCACACACGCTCTAGAGGACCGCCACTTGAGATTACTCACCAATATGGACGGAGAAAGCGAACCACTTCACGCCCTCCGAATACCGAGGCCGACCCTTCTAGGCCTTCGCCAATTGATCGAATGGTGTTGCTCCAACAAAACCTTTCGACTCTCCAACAGCTAGCCGACGCTCAAAGGGCTCTCCTACAATTCGACCCTGATCATTCCTTGGCACCATTCGCCCAACCCTCTGGCAATAGAGGAGCTCTGGGAGATGGAGAAATGAGAAACCATAGGGGAAACCCGCGTACTGATGACAGACGTCATCAGGATCCACGCGATGCGCCCCCAGGAAATCGAGCTGCTCCACCAAGCCGACTAGAAGGCCGACTCGGCCCAGTCAACCCCGGAGAAAGAGATCTGAGGAATCAGATAAACCGAAGGAGGGAACAAGAGACAGAGTCTCCAGATGTAAGAATCCTAGGAGAAAGGCGGCGATGGGAAGACCAACGCCAAGCCCCACCAAGGCAGGCACCACCCCGCCGAGACAACCTCGAGCTGATCCGGAGATAAGCCGAGTCGCTGGAAGAGGTCGAGACAAGGAAAGAGAGAAACCTAGGAGTTCTCGTCACACTTATGCAATAAGCGAAAGGCTCATAATGGATTTACAGGAAAGGCTGGATAATATAGAAATGAACCAAGGGCAGAGAAAACCCAAGACTCATTATGATGCTATGCGTCCCTTTGCGCTATGGGTCAAAGATTCCCCACCTACTCCCCAATTAAAACTTCCCCACCTGGACAAATACTCCGGTAACTCGGACGCTTTGGATCACCTCCAAGCTTTTGAGGCCATGATGGCATTATTGTCCAACCAAGACGACGTACTTTGCAAGGCCTTTGCTAGTACCTTAACTGGAGCAGCCAGATCTTGGTTCATGGACCTAGAAAGAGGAAGCATTGATTCTTTCTCCAAATTAAAGATGTGATTCATGGAGTATTTCGCTACTGCAGGAGCGAGAAAGAAAAGGTTGTCGGACCTAGCCAATATAGTCCAAGGCAAAAACGAGTCGACAATGAGCTTCTACAATCGATTCAGAGTCTTGGCTGACTCGATCGAAGAGCGACTCACCGACCGGGAGATTATCACATGCTTTACTAACGGGCAGAGATCAGACGATCTCACTCATGAGTTGTCAGTGAGAGAACCTCTCACAAAATCCGAGTTGTACCACGTAGCTTATGCAACAGCCACGGCAGAAGAGAAAAAGAAGTGGATGTCTGGAGACCGAGATAGGAAAAGAGGACGAGAAAGTAAACCGCCCACCTCTGACTCGGCCCAAGGCACCAACAGATGCGGAGGTCGAGGAGAGAATAGAACAAGAGGGACTGAGGTCTTCACCCCCCTCATGAAGCCGATTTCTGAGATAATGAACGTGGTGAATCTTCCCAATCCAAAACCCCTCAAAGACAACCCAAAATTCCCTAGGGACACGAGCAAATATTGTGCCTACCATAGGGATAACGGGTACGAGACAGATAATTGTTACGCCCTGAAGAAAATATTACAAAGATGGGCTGATCAGGGGAAGCTTAATGAATTCATAGCAAAGAAAGATAACAAGCGCCCAAGGGATGACGAGAAGGAAGATGACCGAGGAGATAGACCGCCATGGGCGAAGTTGATCGGAGTCATAAGAGAGGAAATACTTTCAAACACAAGGATAAAAGAGCAGATCTACGAGTTAAGTAAAGTCTATCACATCCCCCCTTGGATTCATAAATGGGGAGGAAGTGATCAGCTTTTCTCTAAATGAACTAGCCGGAAACAGGGCAATGAGGGAACAACCTTTGGTCATGGTGAAGAAATAGAACGGCAAGTGGAGGATATGTGTTGACTTCAAAGATCTCAACAAGGCCTGCCCGAAAGATAGCTATCCCCTTCCCAGAATCGACAAGTTGGTTGACTCCATTGCTGGACACCAAATTCTGAGTTTCCTGGATGCGCCGTGGCGGCCGTGCTAGTGCGAGAAGATAATGGAATTCAGAAGCCAGTGTACTATGTAAGCAAAGCATTGTCAGACACCGAGAGCAGATACTATAATGCCGAGAAGATAGCATACGCCTTGGTCATTGCCGCCAGAAAACTGCGTGCATATTTCTCCGCTCATCCCATCACGGTTTATACCGACGCGCCACTCAGAAAGATACTTCATAAAATGGATAGCTTGGGCAGATTACTAAACTGGTCCATTGAATTGACCGAGTTCGACATAACTTACAAACCAAGGAGGACATTGATGGCACAGCCTCTGGTAGACTTCCTAGTCGAGACCGCGTTCTCAAGCGAATACACGCCGACAACCAGGAAAAGGAAGTTTCCCATGGATAGAGAACCTCTAGAAGAGCTGCCAGGTGATTGTTGGATCTTATACACAGATGGATCAACGAAAAAAGGAAGAAGTGGAGACAGGGTGCATTTAACAAGTCCAGGCGGCGAACATGTAGCCCGTGACTTCATCAGATTCAAATTCCCAGCTTCAAACAACCAGGAAGAATACGAGGCCTTGGTCTTGGGAATAGAAAGGGCAAAGTTCTTTGGTGCGAATAAACTGGTGGCCTACAGTGATTCCCAACTTGTGGTAAACCAAGTGAAGGGGGAGTACAACACCGAGAACCACATGCTGACTAAATACAGAGACCTCGTCCTGAATTTGACCAAGAATTTGGAGTTCTGGGAAATAAGGCAAGTAGGATGAGAACACAATCAGGAGCCCGACTTATTGTCTAAAATGGCCACGTCAGAAGTAACAAATCCTTTAATCATCTATGCCGATCAACCTGCCTACGAGAGATTGGAGATCTTGATTCTTGATGATGAAGAGAGAACATGGATTGACGATTACAAGGACTACATCGAGAAAGGAAAGCTCCCAGAAGACAGGTTGGCGGCCAAGATGATAAAGAAGAAGACAGCCAGGTACATAGTCTGGAACAACATTTTATATCGAAGGTTGTTCTCCAAGCTCCTCCTGAGGTGCGTGTCACCCAAGGACACAGAGAAATTATTGACCGAGGTACATGAGGGAGTATGCGGAGGACACCCGGGGGCCAGAACTCTTGCTGATAAAGTGATTACGCTCGGTTACTACTGGCCGAACTTAAGAGAAGATGCCCAAGCCTGCGTAAAGAAGTGCGACAAATGCCAACGTTTCTCGGACCTACCTAGAGCACCACCGGTAGAGCAAAGTCTTGTCATACCGACATGGCCATTCGACATGTGGGGAGTCGACATCATTGGACCATTTCCCTTGGCCAAAGGAAGCAACAAGTTCGTGATCATAGCAGTCGACTACTTCACCAAATGGGTGGAAGCAAAGCCCTTGGCAAAGATTACCGAGGAGAACGCCATCAACTTCATCCATGACTACATATGGTGTCGGTTCAGCGTCCCTCACTCTATTGTGACCGACAACGGACTCCAGTTCTCTGACGCTTTCATTGAGGAATTAAACAGGCTAGGAGTCAAGCACAGAAAGTCATCAGTCAGTCATCCTCAAGGTAACGGGCAAGCCGAGGCGGCAAACAAGTTAATACTGAAAGCCTTGACCAAGAGTCTAGAAGGAAGTCAAGGAAAGTGGCTGGACGACCTCCCCTTTTCTTTATGGGCAGTTCGTACAACCACTTGGGGGCCGATTGAGGAGACTCCCTTTGCACTAACTTATGGATCTGAGGCTATGGCTCCAGCCGAGATGGCCTTACCTACCTTCAGAGTAACAAATTACGACGAGGTCGTCAATGAATACAATCGACTACTGGACCTAGACCTAGTTGAAGCAAAAAGGCTGACTGCTCAGCTCAGAATGATTAATTACAAGAAAAGAACCAAGGCCTACCATGACAACAAAGTATAGAAGAGAGTTTTTGAGGTTGGTGACCGGGTACTCAGAAAGATCGAGTCGACACCCATGAAGGCTCAACAGAATAAACTCTCCCCAAATTGGGAAGGTCCCTACATTGTCACTCACGTCATCAGAGAGGGGACCTACATGCTCAAAACTCCGGAAGGAAAAGAGCTAAAACACCCATGACATTCAGAGCACTTGAGAAAATACTATCAGTAATACCTCGACACCCTACCTATCTTTTATTGCTTTCTAGATTAGATTTTGGTCTCTAGTTTTTAGCTTCTAATAGCTTAAATAGTCGTAGTTTGATTTCATCAATAAAGTTTCCTTTTATTACATCGTTGATTGCACATCACGTACACCAAGCACAGTCCAAGCATTACTTAACAATGCCAAGATCGTTATCAAGAACACTTACGCCAAATCTCTCAGCCTAATTTCAATAATTAGCACGACCACGGCATGCATAACGTGTTTCTGAGGTAAGACTATAACGTCTCAAATCATGACAATTTGAACCTAATTTTGATAGCTAGTCCGCAAATTTGGGTAAGGATATGACGTCTGAGCTCCCACGACAATTTGAGACTAGTTATGAAAATTAGTTCTTTTCAAATTTAAACAAAACCTAGCATCTAACGCTCGTTGCGGCCAATAACGGTGAACGACCACGGCCTATAAATATAGCCTAAACCGGCTGACACATCTCATCATTTCAAAGTGTTAAGACATCTCAAACCGAGATACAATAACATGATCAAATGAACGAGAGAGGATAAAGGTTAACTAACACCTCAAACCGAGGTAGGTAAATCCCTGCAAATGACAAGTGTTTATGCCCCCCAGTTAACACTGGATCGAGGCATACAAATACTTTAAACAACAAAAATAAAATAAGTGTTTGCGCCCCCCAGATCACAATGGGCCAAGGCATACAGATACTTAAACTAAAAAAAAAAGATATTGTATCTACGGCCAAACCGGCCCACAAATCAACAGTTCGAATTACAAACTAATCAATATCGGCGTTGACCTCCTCCTCAACCCTAGCAATCAGATCATCAAGATTCCCTTCTTCAACTGGCGGAGGGACCCACGGTGGATTACCTGCCTTATGATCCCGGCTCTGAATCACTCTCAAACCTTTATCAGCATACGGAATTAAGGAATGAACAGCCCGAGCTTCCACACCGTAAGCATCCCGGCTGTAAAGACGAGCGAGCTTATCCTTAGTTATATCAACTTTGGGGTCAGTCTAGAGAAGACGATATAGGTTTGACCAAGCATCATTATAGGTGGTGCCGACTTCATCTTGAACCGCCGCCTTCATTGTAGGACCTTTCTTGAAAACCTCCACTACTCGCGCTTCTCGGCTAGGTATGCTTTCTTCCAATAGGGAAAGCCTTTCCTCAGCAGCATTCTTCTCCAACACGAGACCCTCGGCTCATTGATGCTCCTTCTCAAGGTCGGCCTTCGCTGCATCAATCTCAACCTTAGCCACTCGAACCACCTCCTTGGCTCATCGAACCGTCTCTTCAGCATCCGCTGACTTATCCGCCGCTCTCTTTAGCTCAGCTTCAAACAAGACCTTCTCCCTCTCGAGGGCCTCCACCCTCTCTTTTAACTCAGCATTAGAGGTACAGAGATCCTCGACCTCGTCTTCATACTTCTGGGCGTTACTTATGGTGAGTTGCATCAAAGCATATTCATGCTGGGCTATAGATTCAAGCTGTAAAGGTAAAATCAAGGCATCAGAAGCAGCACAGACAAGGCCACTGAGCAGTCAAATAAGACACAGAAGTACCTCGCTGATAAGTAGGCCCTTGCGGTTCCGGAGATGTGAAGAGGACGGCCTGGTGTCTACCAACCTTCGAACAGTTCACTGGTTCATGGCTCTTTTAATAACGGCCGCACCAAGCTTGAGGGCAGGACCGGAACGGATAGAGTCGTCAATATCCGCCATTATTACCACATTTCCAAGGGCGTTGGCCAAATCATTGATCTCGGCTTCAGTAGGACCCGAGGCAGAAGCCGACCCATGAGTTGAGTGAGTTCTCTTGGATGGGGGCTCTAAAGTACCCTCAACTACCTCTGACAGACTCTTCCTCTGAAGACCTGCCTGGTCAACTTCCTCCTCACCGTGCTGGCTTTGACTATGGCCTGGAAATAGATCAACATTCTCTACCCCGGCCTACTTTTCAACAACCTCGAACTCATTCTCTTCTCTTCTAGTTTCAGCTTGGATGACAGAGGGACCGGTAGGAATGTCAGCACCTCCTCTGGCATGCAACGCCTCGTGCCTAGCCGCCATATCAGAATGACGTCTCTTAATGCCACGGGTACGTGACAACTGTTTCTTCTGTCTCGCCGCCATTACAGGATCAATTTCTTCTTCATCAATGATCTGGATGTCCTCCATTGAAAGATCTGCATGAGGAGAAGAGTTAACCGGATGTCTGGAAAATACGAGGTAAAATCAGAAAAATGTAAAAATACTAAGCATAGAAGCAAAATTACATCCTATAATATCTTTGGCCTTGAGACACTTGTCAACCTCGGTCTTGCACACAAGGCAGTCAGAATGAAAAACAAGATCAGGATGAATCACCCAATCTGGGAATCGATTCCCTCTCTCCACCACAACTCTCAGCCTAACGCCACCAATCGGCCCCCTTATCAGACCAGCCTGTACATGGAATCTGAAATCGATCTCGGTCTTGGACCAATCCAGGGTAGCAGTAGCAGCAAACTCCTCCAGTTTCTTTATCAAGGCAGCGCTCTAATCATGACGATGAACCACCTTAGGCCTGACGGGATCTCTGTCTGGGCCTAAGAATTCCCAACCCTGACGGCTCTCCACCTTGATGACGTGTCTATTCCAACCCATCACCTTATTCACGACACTCGAGATAGGAACCATGAGCTTGGGTTTGTTGGGTTCATACTTGATGGTTATAGTTCTAGTGGAATAATTATAAGGCCTTGTTTGTTTTTTCATTCAGAGCCACTTAATGGGGTGAATGTCTGAGAGAGTCAGACCTTAAGGCATTAATTCTGTTTTTTGTTTTTTCAGATTCAGATCTAAAAGCATCTGAATTGCCTCTTAATGTTCAGACCTAAAATGAAGTCTGATTTGCCTCTGAATTGATTTTTTTTCAATTTATATTTTTTCTTAAACTCATAATTCTAAAGATATCCAACTAAAACACTATATAAACAACTATCCACGTCATTTTTCTACTTCATTCAATGTCGTAATCCTAAATTCAGATGTGTATTCAGACGAATAATCAAACAGTTTGAATAATTTAGAAATCAGCTTTCAGAAACTGCCTCTTATCAATTCAGATATGCATTCAGATTTTAGGACTTAACACTTAAAAAAAACAAACGCCACCTAAGATGGTTGGAAGAAATGATAAAAAGCGGACATACACGGCTCAAAGCCGAGACCACTACAGAGAATTATGAAGCCGGTAAAGTACCTAATTGCATTCGCACCCAGATAGGCCGGCACAATGTTCCATCCTTTTATGAATTCATTAATAAAGGGGTCAAGGGGAAGCCGGAGGCCGAGCTGGAACTGTTTATAAAAAAAAGGAAGGAAGGCGTCATCGTAATAGAACTGCTTAACCTCGGCATCAGACAAGAAAGGTTGGGCTTTGCTGTTAAATAATTTGAACTCCCGCCTATCCACTCTAAAGTTCTCATAGAGATCCTTAATCATGGCATCCCCACCAATAGGGTGCATAGGCCGATTTGATCCTGAGGGACCCGCCCCATCTTGACCTCTCCTGGAGGCCACAACATCACCACCAAACCGATCAACTATCCTCCCAGAAGCACCCTCCTCGGCCATACCTGCAGGAACCAAGGGGTTAGAATCATCCCGTGACAAGGACGAGGTGACCTTCCCCCCCGATTCAACTTCTGGGGCCGAGGAAGGACCCTGAAAATGAGATCGGAAAGCCGATTTATCCTTAACATAATGAAGAAAAATTTGTTGTACAATGGCATCAAAGGTATTGAGAAGCACAACGCCGTTCGTACTACCACTGAGAGCTCTTGGGGAAAACAGGCCTGAAGGATACCTAACGTCATCCCTGGGGGTTTTATTCAGAAATAACAGGTCACCATTTGCCATTAAGGACAACATTTTCCATCCCCTCCTACTTTATATATATCCTATTGTTTCGATCATAAAATCCATACATGGCGTCGGGATCAAAATTGGGGGCACCAAACATAACCAGAAAGAGAAAAATTCACCTATTTAGGTACTACGAAGCAAGCATGAAAGGGGGAAAATATTGAAGCCTTGTAGTCCTAAAACCCTACCAATGGCAGAAAGTCCAAAAATGGTGAAAGGGGTCAGAACAGTACCTTTGTCAGAAATGAAATCGGAGGAAAATGGTAAGCTGACGGCGCAAACAAAAGCGATCGGAGTGGATTGATGAAACTTGCCATGGTATCGTTATTCTTGGAGACTCGCCGGCGACGGATACACTGTTCTCTTAGGTGAAAGTTTGAAAAAGTGAAGTTTCGAGGGTTTTTTGGTGTGTATATAGGTCGGGTCAAGGAGATACGGTTCAGGTTTGACCCGGTTTGAACCTACGATCCATGGGCTACATGTATACCCAGGAACCCATCATGTCCCGCATTAAATGGGACACGTTTCCAAAGACGAATGTCCCATCATTAATACACGTGAGCCGTTTGAAGTAATGGGGATTAGACAGACGGTCGATGTAATCCAACCGCCGTTTAAAAGCATGAACAGACTACCAATGACAAGTTGACACATGGTATGTCGAGGTCGAGATGAAGATGAAACTTAAGTCGTGCCGAGGTAAATCGAGACACGGATTCATGATTGGATACAAGCCAAATTAAAGATGCAAAGCTAAGTAAATAGTTCCAAGATAATGATGAATAGCATAAAAGATGATTCCATTACTAATATAGACAAACAAACGACCCCCACAACTGACCGGGGGACCTGACCGAGGCAAAATCAAAAGAGAAACTAGTTGTTCATACTAGATAAATGATTCAAGAAAGATCACAATATTGATTTGGGTATTCATCTTCTTCCTCCCGTTCTTGATCTCCGTCGTATCCCTGATCATCAGCGCCAATATCATCACTGGCGTCTTCATCATCATCCTCATCCAAATCTTCATCATTGTCTTCACCATCACCTTCGCCACTATCACCATCATCGGGGAACTCATTCTCACTGAAGATTGGGTCTGGCTCTGAGAATTCTTCATTTCTGTCGGACAGTGACTCCTCCACCAGAAAAGACGAGCGTTTCTTTGAGAAAAATGTGGCATCGCCGCTACTCGATGAATCTGAACCGTCAGTCTGATTTTCTGTATCGGAATCCACCTCTTCCGGGAATGCGTCATCATACACTCTTTTTGGTGCCATCTGAAGGTTTCTTGAAAGATCTTGAAAGAAAAAGAAGGAACAAATTTTGGAGAACAAGATATCAAGGTGATGCCCTTATATATACCCTAGAATGTGAGGGGTTGGTTGGTTTATACTATTCATGATGGGATTATAATTAATGAAGGGTTTCATTTTCCGAGGCGAATAATGATTTCACCAGAGGATAAATCAATATGAGGAAAGCAAATCTAAAGGAATAAGGATTTGGCAGATAACTATCAAATCAACAATAAATGAAGCTGCAGTAAATGATCAGTCCAGTTCCTACTCGGCATGCCGAGATAGAAACTCGGGGGCCACTGAGCGACATAAACCGACTTGGTTAGGTGGGACCCATACTCTCTGGGCCTACGCACCTAAAGGGCCTATCCCGAGAGGCCCATTCACAAGAAGTCCATGCTTATGGGCCGACATCAATCAGGCCGAGCAGGCAGCCCTTGCCTAGGCCGAGTCCTAAGAGGCCTAATCCCTAGTCTGTCTCTATGATGAGCGAGCTAGTTGATGGGCCGAGGTGTATCATAAACCTCCCATTATCACAGGGAGTCCACATACAGAGTTCTATTACAACTCTAGCACTAAGAATCCTTATCTAAACAAGGATATATCCTCTACAAGATAACTGGGATATCATCATCCTTATCAGGAGTCTATCTCCAAGGAATACGAGTCCCACAACAATAAGGGCTCCCTGGCTTTTCTAACAAGTCAGGACTCATTCACCCACGCCTATATAAACAGTCCATCTACACAGGAAACGGGTAATGAACTCTTTGGCTCTAAACTAGTCAATTGATCTCTCTTTATTTCATACACTACCCGAATTCTTATTCTCACGCCGGAGGGCCTTCGCCGGTGAAGCCCCGGCGTAGTTTAAGTTTGCTTATTGTGTGCAGATCCATACGAGGAAGTTCTTATTGCTGGATTTATCCGAACCGCTAGACGAAGGTTGATCCGGTACGTTTTTGGCAGCATCAAGTATTGTAATGACTTTTAATAATTTGACTTAAATATTAAGTTGGATTAGTAAATATTTAGCCGTGGGTTTTTGGTTGATTTGGGCTACAATAGTTAAATGAGCTGGAGGTATAAATTATGAATAATAATAGGGGCACAAAAAAATCACAAAAACTTGCTCATAAAATCCTAAGTGTAAAGATTTTATTGGTGTTTTCAATTAGAGTGTGGCGGGTCAATTATCGATGCAACCAATATCATCACCTCATGTTGTGAGCAAGATTTTGTGACTTTATTTTGTGCCCCTAGCATTGCTCATAAATTAGACTTGGAGTTGGACTGTTTTGAGGATAATAGGGTAATTGTGCGCCTAGTTACGTGTATATAAACGTATTAGTTATTAACTTAGAAATGGGAATAATAAAAGGCATCAAACTCGTTGGAGACTTTAGAGCTCGTTTGGTAATCCGATTGGATTAGACTGTGTTCATAATAAGGGGACTGTTAATAAGGGGACTGTTGGGTTGTGGAGACAAAACCTAGAAGGAAAAGGAAATTAAATTTGAGTCATATAAGAATTCATTGAATTCATTATTTGACTAGGTTGGAATTTAATTTTCCTTGTGATTCCTTGTTTAAGTGGATTTAGGAATTTAATTATTCTGGGTTTCCTACTTAGTTTAAGTTTTGGACATGTTGCCTAAATAAACCAAGTGATGGCCATAAACATTGTACACTAGAAAAAATAGTCAGAGAGAATCTGGATAACAATCCCCAAACAAGAACAACCTGCCAAGTAGGCCCCTGCTAAGTCGAGCCTCACAACGTATTACCACTTGATTTCCTGCGGGGGGGGGGGGGAACAAATAAACAAGGAACGGGGTAAGATAAATCTCAGTAAGTTACTAGATACAAGTACATAGCATGTTGTCATGAAATCATGCAAATCAAGAAGATTATCATGTAATCATGCTCAAGATGTCATCAAGTAACAAGTATATGAGAGGCTAAGCCAACTCATCAAGTAGCTAACACGTAAGGCTAAACTATCACGTTACAAAGGATATTCCAACCTTATTTCTCCCAAGTAAACCATTGTTGTCGTTGCTTATTGCAGTTGACAAATCACGATCAATCAAGTTGCTGCTGTGCAGTACATAAGAGGACCCGGTAACCAGTGTCACACTCGAGAACAAGATTCATGACAAGAGTTATAGCAGTCACTTTATCAGGCGTATTGCTCTAACAATGGATGCTATATGCCCTTACTATGATCGGTAGTAAGGGGTCAAGCGCAGATACATTGATCCCCAATTATCACTTAGCCCCAGCACTCGCGATAAGCGTGAACCTATATATCTCCGAACAAGCAAGGACCAGCTGGACTCACACAAGAATGCACAAGTAGTATTTACTTGAACTACGAGAGTAGAACAAAGTCCAAAAATAGTGGACTAGCTCTTCATGAACCATGTAATCATGTGCTCACCAAATACAAGTACACGTACGCAATAATTGCGAATACAAATCAGTATAACAATGGCACGTAATGTGTCTACGTAACACAATAAAGCCAAATTAGAGTCTATTAATAACAGACCCCAACCAAGTAGTAGGGTATGTCGCGCCCCAGACCTGTGGTCCTACTTGGCCCCACGCTCGGGTTTTGGGGTCGTTACAATCACTCCCCCTTAAAGAAAATTCATCCCGAATTTTAGGGTTACTTACCTAGGCCCTCAAACAACCAAGGGTACTTCTTCTCAATCTCTTCTCGAAGCTCCCAAGTTGATTCCTCCACATTGTGGTTCCTCCATACCACTCGAATAAGAGGAATACTTTTGTTTCTCAATTCTTGGACCTTCGAATCAATGACTTGGACTGGATGCTCCTCATAAGACATACTCGGCTCAATATCCTCGGGAACCTCAGATAAGCCATGATTGCATGGAGGATCACTTTGGGAAGTGAAGACTCAGGGCAAAAGAAGTTTTCGGTAGTTATGTTGAAGACCTACACTTCGCTTCAACTCGTTTGTGTCGGCTTTGGTGAGTCTAGTGATGAGACTTTGGTTTAGTCTCCAGGTGGGAGATTATTGGATTGTGGAGATAAAATCTAGAAGGAAAAGGAAATTAAATTTGAGTCATATAAGAATTCATGGAATTCCTTATTTGACTAGGTTGGAATTTAATTTTCCTTGGGATTCCTTGTTTAAGTAGATTTAGGAATTTAATTATTCCAGGTTTCCTACTTAGTGATGTAGGAGGCTTTGCACGGGTGCTCCGGGCTGAAGACTCGGCCGAGCAGACTAAGGGAGAACAGGAGGGGGCACTCAACTTGATTGGCACTACCGTGTCAAAACAGAAACACGACCGTACCATAATTCGGCTGCAGGGAAGTGCCTTTCGACAGTAATCGCACGGCCGTGCCATCCAAAGAGCACGACCCTGCCCGGCGGAAGGTCAGACTTTTAATTTACGTTTATTTCTTTTCTTCACAGAATAGTAGGGTAGTTTAGGCGTTATTTATTAATTAGGTTTATGTTATTTTGTTAGGAGTCTAAATACTCTTTTCTTTCATTGTTCTAGGGTTACAACTTTTATTTTATCAATTGAACTTTTGTTCTTGGAGATTTATTTCTCTTTCTTGGTGGATTCCAAGTTATTTGTGTTTGAGGATTCATTGCCAATGAATTCTTGTGATTAGTGCGCTAATCACGAATACTATCGCTTCTATGCTGCGTCAGTTGCCATCAGAGCAGGCCATATCCTGTCTTTTGCATCACTGATTCGTTATGGGGGATCAAAGAGCAACAAAAGGTGATATCGAGGGTATGACCACCGCTATCACCAAAGCTATCGCTGCTTAAACAATACAAATCGCTGCGTTGGCAACCGCTCAACAGGGTTAGAATGTTAATCAGAACCGTAGGGGTGAGAGAGACAGGGTTGATCAAGTTCGAGATCCAGTTCGACGTCCTCAACGGGCAGAGAATTGGGATGATGAAGAGTCCAGTTCTGAAGAAGAGTCTAGTTCTGAAGAAGAGGTTGTTGATGATAAGGAACCAAATCAGGGTAATAATCGAAACCGCCATGATTATAGAATTAAGGCTGATATTCCTTATTTCTATGGAACCATGGGGATTGAAGATTTCTTGGATTGGCAGAATGAGGTTGATCGCTTTTTTGGCCTGAAAAGTTCCATATAGAAGAAGATGGGATTGCATCAGGTGTGGAATTTGACAGACGCTTCCACGCTGGCTTTGAAGGCCGAACTCATGGAAAAATCGGTTATGAAGAATTTTAACCCTCCTTTTCGTAAATGGGTTCCACAGAGTAGTTCCGAAGCGGGGACTGATAAGGAGAAGGTGACAACGGGTAAGGATCCAACTTCACAGGCTAAGGGTACTGGCAATACTAGTAGTTCTGCAGGAAGAAAGGCTCCAACACAGAAGGTAGAAAGCCCTTATGCCAAGCCAACGGGGGATAAATGCTTTCGTTGTGGTGGACAGGGTCACAGGTCCAATGTTTGCCCCACTAGGCGAACTGTTGCGATTCTGGGGGAGGAAGAGGAGGAAGAGGAAGATGAGAATAATGAGTATGAAGGGGTTGAATTCGCTGAGGAGGAATCTGAGGAGCGAGTTGGCTTTGTGCTTCAACAGATGTTGCTTTCTTCCAAGGATGAGGGACAACGGAAGAATCTATTCCGAGCACACTGTTCTGTAAAGAACACGGTATGTAACTTGATTGTTGATAATGGTTGCACTGAAAATCTAGTTTCGCAGAAATTGGTTGATTTTCTAGGGCTTAAAACTGAACCTCATGAGAAACCTTATAGCTTGGGATAGGTGAATAAAGGTTCCAAACTTAGGGTAACACGGACTTGCAGGTTCCCTATTTCTATTGGCAAGTACTATAAGGAGGAGGTTTTGTGCGATGTGTTGACTATGGATGTCTGTCATATCTTGCTTGGTCGCCCATGGCAATATGACCACGGCATTACTTATCGGGGTAAGGATAATGTGCTTATGTTTAAATGGGATGATCATAAAATTTCTATAGCTCCTGTTCTGCGTTTTGGGAAGCAGATTGAGAAGGATAAACCGGTTGTGATGCTTATACAGAACGAAAAGGACCTTACAGCAGCTATTGAAGATGAAGAGTATTTTTGTCCAATAATTATTAAGGGACTGTTGGGTTCTGTGAGTGTGGAGATCGGATTACTAAGGGATATTGAAGAGCTTCTTGCGGGTTTTCAGGAATTGATTTCTGATGAGTTACCCAATGACCTTCCCCCTATGAGAGACATTCAGCATCAGATTGATTTGATTCTGGGACCTAGTCTGCCAAACCTCCCACATTATCGCATGAGTCTTAAGGAGAATGAGATAATTAGAGAGAAGATTGAAGACTTGCTGCGGAAGGGGTTTATCAGAGAGAGTATGAGCCCATATGCAGTACCCGTACTTCTCATGCCAAAGAAGGGTAATCAGTGGCGTATATTTGTTGATAGCAGGGCCATCAACAAGATCACCATCAAGTATAGATTTCCGATCCCTAGTTTAGAGGACATGCTTGATGAGTTATCCAGTTCTAGGGTGTTCACAAAACTGGATTTGCGCAGTGGGTACCATCAGATTCAGATCAGACCTGGGGATGAGAGGAAGACAGCTTTCAAGAGCAAGGATGGACTTTATGAGTGGCTTGTCATACCATTCGGACTTTCTAATGCCCCTATCACTTTCATGAGGTTGATGAACCAGGTATTCTGACCTTTTATTGGCTCATTTGTTGTAGTCTATTTTGATGATATCCTGATTTATAGTAAAGATAGAACTGTACATTTGGAACACCTTAGACAAGTGCTACAGGTTCTAAAAGATAATCAGTTGTATATCAATCTTAAAAAGTTCACATTTTGCACCAACAAATTGCTTTTCCTGGGCTTTGTTGTTGGTGAGGATGGGATACAGGTTGATGAGGAGAAAGTGAGGGCAATCAGGGATTGGCCGACCCCAACATCGGTCACAGAGGTGCGTAGTTTTCATGGTTTAGCTACATTTTACCGGAGGTTTGTACGTAATTTCAGCACTATTACTACACCTATCACCAAGTGTCTGAAGAAGGGTAAGTTTCATTGGGGTTTCGAGCAAGAGCAGAGTTTTGCCCTCATCAAAGAAAAACTTTGCACCGCTCCAGATCTTGCACTACCAGATTTTGATAAATTATTTCAGGTGGAGTGTGATGCTAGTGGGGTAGGGATTGGTGCTGTTCTCTCACAAGAGAAGCGACCGGTGGCTTTCTTTAGTGAGAAGTTGAGTGAGACTCGACAGAAGTGGAGTACGTATGATCAGGAATTCTATGCAGTTTTTCGGGCCTTGCGACAGTGGGAGCATTATCTTGTTCAGAGGGAGTTTATTCTATTTTCTGACCATCTTGCTTTAAAATTCTTGCATAGTCAGAAAATGATAAATAATATGCATGCTCGTTGGGTTAGTTATCTGCAGAAATTTCCTTTTATTATTCAGCATAAATCGGGTGTTCAAAACAAGGTTGCTGATGCTTTGAGTAGAAGGGCTTCTTTGTTACTCACACTGTCTCAGGAAATTGTGGGTTTTGACTTGCTGAAGGAACTTTATGAGGAGGATGCAGATTTTAAAGAGTTTTGGTATAAGTGTGTGGGTAAACATCCTAGTGCAGATTTTCATATTCGGGATGGTTTTCTTTTTAAAAGGGATCGGTTGTGTGTTACTGCTTCATCTCTAAGAGAGAAGCTGATTCGAGACTTACACGGTGGTGGTATTAGTGGGCATCTGGGACGATACAATACCATTGCTAGTTTGGAGGAGCGATATTTTTGGCCTCAACTACGAAAGAATGCTGGTTCTATTGTCCGGCGCTGTTATGTCTGCCAGGTTTCTAAAGGTCAGTCTCAAAATACTGGTCTTTATTTGCCTTTACCTATTCCTGACGATATATGGCTAGATTTATCTATGGATTTTGTGTTGGGTTTACCTCGTACGCAACGGGGTGTGGATTATGTGTTTGTTGTGGTGGATAGATTTTCCAAAATATCCCATTTTATTGCTTGCAAGAAGACTGCGGATGCATCTAATATTGCGAAGCTGTTCTTTAGAGAAGTTGTCCGACTTCATGGGGTTCCTAAGTCCATCACAGACAGGGATACCAAATTTTTGAGTCACTTCTGGGTTACTTTGTGGCGCATGTTTGGTACTTCATTTAACAGGAGTTCCACAGCTCATCCGTAGACAGACGGTCAGACATAGGTTACTAACAGGACATTAGGGAATATGATCAGAAGCGTTTGTGGTGACAAGCCGAAGCAGTGGGATTTAGTTTTACCGCAGGTGGAGTTTGCTTACAACATTGCAGTGCACTCGGCCACGGGAAAATCGCCTTTTGCTTTAGTTTATACATCTACTCTGAGGCATGTGGTGGATTTGGTACCATTACCTAAGGGTCGCGGTGTAAGTCAAGCGGCATAAACTATGGCCAAGGAGGTGCAAAGTGTCAAGGAGGCTGTCAAGGCTCGCTTGGAGGCAACGGGTTTGAAGAATAAGGCTGCTGCTGACAAAAAGAAGCGGGTCAAGGTTTTTAGGGTTGGAGATGATGTGATGGTGTTATTCACAACGAGTGTTTTCCTGTTGGTACTTACAAGAAGTTACAACCTCGCAAGTGTGGGCCGTTCAAAGTGGCTCGCAAGATCAATGATAATGCGTATGTGGTGGCTCTTCCTGATGATTTGAATATCTCTAATACGTTCAATCTTGCGGATATTTATGAGTTCCACACAGATGGTGTTCTTTATCCTAGTGAGAACTTGGGGTCGAGTTCTTTAGAGGTGGAAGAGACTGATGTAGGAGGTTTTGCACGGGCGCTCCGGGCTGAAGACTCGGCCGAGCAGACTAAGGGAGAACAGGAGGGGGCACTCGACTTGATTGGCACGACCGTGTCAAAACAGAAGCAGGACCGTGCCATAATTCGGCTGCAGGGAAGTGCCTTTCGACAGTACTAGCACGGGCGTGCCATCCAAAGAGCACGACCGTGCCCGGCGGAAGATCAGACTTTTAATTTACGTTTATTTCTTTTTTGCGCAGAATTGTAAGGTAGTTTGGGCGTTATTTATTAATTAGGTTTATGTTATTTTGTTAGGAGTATAAATACTCTTTTCTTTCATTTTCTAGGGTTACAACTTTTATTTTATCAATTGAACTTTTGTTCTTGGAGATTTATCTCTCTTTCTTGGTGAATTCCAAGTTATTTGTGTTTGAGGATTCATTGCCAGTGAATTCTTGTGATTATTGCGCTAATCACGAATACTATCACTTCCGTGCTGCGTCACTTAGTTTAGGTTTTGGACATGTTACCTATGTAAACCAAGTGATGGCCATAAACATTGTACACTAGAAAAAATAGTCAGAGAGAATCTGTGAGTCACAAAGAGAGCCAAGTGAGTGCTAGCCCTTAGGGGGTGCCCTTAAGGGCATTCCATGGATGGGTAGAAGCATGTCTAGGGTTTTATGTGTGATAGGAGTGTTTACATGGAGAAGTTATCTCCTAGAAATATAGAGCGTAGGCTTTATTGTAAACAGACACAGATTATAATATTAGTGAAATATCTTGGCTTGGCAGTGCCTCCAGATGTAGTCATTGTTGTGACGAACTGGGTTAACAAATATTGTGTAACGACCCGAATTTTCATAAAGTAAACAAATCCATAAAACATGAAAATACCAACAGTTGTCTTACAAAATCCAGCTTAAACAGCCCCACGGTTAGTCTCCAATCATCAATTCAATAATAAATGCGGAAGCGAAATTTAAATACTAAGTCCTCAAGCCAGAATATCCACTAGCTAAACAAAATAAACCATAAGGTCTTAATATAACTAACACGGACAGCTTCATCTAGCGATCCGTCTAATTCTTTAAGTCGTTACCTGAAAAAGATTATTAGAGAAAGGGTGAGCGAACAATGCTCAGTAAGTTCATACGGACTTCTCCGATAGCTAAGGAGAAGTGACCGAAAGAACAGACTCAATTGATAATTCCAAAGATCAGATATCAGTTCAAATACTAACTGCATATAACGAATACAGTTGACTACTCAAAGATTAGCGGTCCTATTTCCATTTCCGTCAATTCCAAGTTCCAAACACCTTTTCAGGGTGTCACACCTTTTCAGGGTGTTAAGTGAATAAGAGACCTTACACCTTTTCAGGGTGCTCCCTTATTTAGAGTTATCATGATAATCTAGAGTTCCACAAAGTCTAAGTTACAAGTAGTTAACTAGACTTATTTCCATTAGTCCGTTTCCTAGGACCGTTTCCACATTAGTCCTTTTCAAGGACTAGTTAGTCCTTTTCAGGGACTATACAGCTACACCTGTTGCAATTAGATATAGCATACTTTCCAAAATAGTGTTCCCTAAACGAGAGCACATGCAAATTCAAATGTTCTAAGATTCCCTACGACCAAAACACGTCATAAGTAAGATATACGAAAGACGTTCACAACGTAGAGTTCAAGCGCTATGGACCATATAGCATTCATGAAAGAATTATAGAGTTCCAATGAATAAAGAATTCAAGATACTTAGGAACGTAATCCCTTACCTTGCTAGCGTTGACTTCTAGCGGTTCTTGCGTACAATCTACAATCACGCAAAGATACTACTTTAGGATAGAACAATATTTATCCCCATCCCCAAATTCCTTTTCTAACTTTAACCTTTTGAGTTTCTTTCTTAAACCCCTTCTTAAGGTTCTTACTTAAAAGTCTACTTTCAATCCATGTGTCTTAAGTTGACTTTATTTTACGAAAACACTATTCACAGCGTTGACTTTTACTATTCCCAGCATTGACTTTCTATTCCAGCATTGACTTTTTATTCCCAGCATTGACTTTCTATTCCAGCATTGACTTTTTATTCCCAGCATTGACTTTTTTTTATTCCCAGCATTGACTTTCTATTCCCAGTTGACTTTTCACACACTGAAAACACCTTAAACACACACACACAAAACCCTAACTCCCAAACCCTAATTTAGACACACACACAATACACACACACACAATACACACACCCACACGACACACACATACACTGCACACACGCGCACGAACACACACACACTGCACACACAAGCACAAGCACACACGCACACACGCACACACACACCAACTGCCGCCGCCGCCGCCGCCAGCCGCTGCCGTCGCCAGCCGCCGCCGCCGCCGTCGTCGGTGGTGCTTGCATGCATACCAATACTATTCCAACTTTTCCATTAAAGAAGTTTTCAAAGATTAACCATAAACCCTAGTTTTCTCAATTTAGGGTTAGGGTTCTAAGTTTCGTTTCATAATTCCTAGGTGATACCCAACCCAAGAATTAAAGTTTAAAAGTACGAGGGAATTACCTTTGAAGGGAAAAGGTTGGATCTTCTTCCTCCTTCTCTCTTTTATTCTCCCTCCTTCTTCTCTCTCTCTCTCGGCCTATCTCTCTCTCTCCGCCTCCTTCTCTCTTTTCTCTAGGGTTTTGATTAGCTCAAAATAATAGGAAGAGAGAGTTAAGGAGTTGTTTAAATACTTAGGTTTTCTATTCCAAAAAGGTTTTCCAAAGTTAACTAGATTGGGCCCTTCCTTATTAGCCCAACTCATTAATTAATTAATGAGTCCAATCACAATATTAATATAAAGCATACTAACAATAATAATAATGGGCCAAAAAGGCCGGTTATTACACTCTTCCCTCCTTAAAAGGGTTTGGTCCTCCAAACTAAACGTACCTTAAGCAACGAATAACTCGGGGTATGCTTCTCGCATCTCACTCTCGAGCTCCCACGCCGCTTCCCTTTCTGAGTGATTGCTCCATTGGACCTTTACGTAAGGAATCACCCTCTTCCTCAGTCTTTGATCCTTGCGATCCACTATCTTTACCGGTGCTTCGTCATAACTCAGGTCGGCACGCATCCTCAGTTGCTTGTATTCAATTGCATGGCTTGGGTCAGGAATATACTTCCTCAACATAGATACATGAAACACGTTGTGAACTCCTGCTAAAACAGGCGGTAAAGCTAACTTGTATGCTACGGTCCCAACTCGTTCTAAGATTTCAAATGGTCCCACATATCTCGGACTCAGCTTCCCACGGATTCCGAATCTCATCACTCCCTTGGTTGGCGAAATCTTCAAAAAGACATGGTCGCCCAGTTGGAACTCTAAATCGCGTCTTCGATGATCAGCATACGATTTCTGTCAGCTTTGCGCGGTTACTAACCATTTTCTAATTTGTAGAACCTTGTCGGCCGTCACTTGTACAAGTTCTGGTCCGGTTATCTTTCTCTCACCAACTTCGTCCCAACACGTCGGTGATCTACACCTTCTCCCATACAGCGCTTCGTACGGTGCCATACCTATGCTAGAATGAAAGCCATTATTATAAGCGAATTCTACTAACGGCAAGTGTTCATCCCAAGTTCCTTGCCAATCCAATGACGTAGCTCTTAACATATCCTCCAGCGTTTGAATAGTTCTTTCTGATTGCCCATCTGTCTGCGGATGGAAGGCTGTACTCATTGTCAGCTCGGTACCCAACGCTCCTTGCAGACCCTTCCAGAATTTCGACGTAAACCTAGCGTCTCTGTCGGACACAATCGAGACTGGTATTCCATGTAATTTCACAATTTCATCTATGTAGAGCCTTGCCAATTTTTCCAGCGAATCGCTTACCTTTATTGCCAGGAAATGAGCAGATTTGGTGAGTCGGTCAACTATCACCCATATTGCGTTATACCCTTTCAGCGTCCTTGGCAAACCCACTACTAAATCCATCGCGATATGCTCCCACTTCCATTCGGGAATAGGCAGTGTCTGAAGCAACCCTGCCGGTCTCTGGTGTTCACTTTTCACTTGTTGGCATACTAAACATCTTGAAACGAACTCAGCTATTTCTCCCTTCATATTGTTCCACCAGAATAGTTCCCTTAGATTCCTATACATCTTCGTGTTTCCAGGGTGTACAGAAAATCTCGAACAATGGGCTTCTTTCAAAATTTCCCTCTTGATATCCTCATTATTAGGTACACATACTCTAGACTGATAACTCAGAATTCCATCTTCTCCTACACGAAATTCCTTCGCCTTCCCATTAGCTATACTTTCCAGTACCTTCCTTATTTCTTCGTCTCCTCCTTGAGCTTCTTTAATCCTACCCATAAGCGTTGGCTGGACGCTCATTTGAGCCAAATACCCTTTAACCTTAACCTCTAGGTTAGTAGTTTCCAAACGATCCCAGACATTCTTCTCCTTAGAAACCAATGTTGCTAGTGTCCCGCGATTCTTTCTACTCAACGCGTCTGCCACCTTATTGGCCTTGCCAGGGTGATATAAGATCGTACAATCATAGTCCTTCAGCAATTCTAACCATCTCCTCTGTCTCATGTTGAGTTCTTTCTGCGTAAAGATATACTTAAGGCTCTTATGATCCGTGAAAATCTGATATGTAACCCCATACAAGTAATGTCTCCAAATCTTCAGGGCAAATACCACAGCTGCTAATTCTAAGTCATGTGTAGGGTAATTCTTCTCATGGTTTTTCAACTGCCTGGATGCATAAGCTATCACCTTATCATTTTGCATTAACACGCAACCTAATCCTTTAAGTGAAGCATCACTATAAACCACAAATCCTTCGGTGCCTGATGGTAGTGCAAGAACTGGTGCAGATACCAAACGTCGTTTTAATTCCTTGAAACTTGTCTCACATTCATCAGACCAAACGAACTTGGCTCCTTTCTGCGTCAACTTGGTTAGTGGTAAGGACAACTTAGAGAACCCTTCCACGAACCTCCTATAATAACCTGCCAGTCCCAAGAAACTCCTTATTTCACTTACTGACGTTGGTCTCTCCCAATTTACAATAGCCTCTATTTTTGTTGGATCCACAGCAATCCCATCTTTCGACACTACATGCCCTAGAAAAGCCACTTCCTCCAACCAAAATTCGCACTTCTTAAATTTGGCATACAACTTTTGTTCCCGAAGGATTTGTAATACTAACCTCAAATGTTCCTCATGTTCCTCCTTAGTCTTTGAGTACACCAAAATGTCATCGATGAATACAATCACACACGTATCTAAGAACTCTTGAAATATTTGATTCATCAGTTCCATAAATGCTGCCGGTGCGTTAGTCAATCCAAACGGCATCACCACAAATTCATAATGACCATATATAGTTCTAAAAGCAGTCTTTGCTACATCTTCCTTCTTTACTCTTAGCTGGTGATAACCAGATCTCAAATCTATCTTGGAGAAGTAACATGCCCCACGAAGTTGATCGAACAAGTCATCAATCCTCGGAAATGGATACTGGTTCCTTACCGTCACACGATTCAATTCCCTATAGTCGATGCACAACCTCATCGTCCCATCCTTCTTCTTTACGAATAAGACCGGTGCGCCCCATGGCGAAACACTTGGTCGAATCAATCCTTTGTCCAGCAATTCTTGTAGTTGCTCCTTCAATTCCTTTAGTTCTAGGGGAGCCATTCTATACGGTGCCCTCGATATTGGTGTAGTTTCTGGTACCAAATCGATGGAAAACTCAACTTCTCTCTCAGGTGGTACCCTCGGTAAATCTTCTGGAAATACATCCTTGAAATCTTTGATCACTGAGAGTGATTCTATAGTTACCTCTCTGGCATCAGTGGTACTCACGTACACCAGAAATCCTCCACATCCCTTCCTTAGCATCCTACGCGCCTTCATAACCGAAATGATGTTCGATGGAGCCTTAGGTCTCGTACCTTTAAAGCAACACTCTTCTCTAGAAGGTAGCATGAACTTAACCTCTTTTCTAAAGCAATCTATATGAGCATGATAGGCTGCTAACCAATCCATCCCTAAGATCACATCAAACTCATCCATCTTCAAACTAATAAGGTCGACTTCGAATTTCCTACCGTTCAATTCTACAGGGCATCCCTTATATACTGAAGTGATAGAAATCGAGTCTTTAGTCAACGTATCTACTACTAATGAATGTTCTAGCACTTCAGGGACCAATTTCATTTTATTTGCTAGATGATTGCTTATCACAGAATGAGTAGCACCAGAATCAATCAATGCACGAACATTACGAGAGTAGAGTTGTATCGTACCTGCCACGAGATCATTAGTGGCGCGTGCATCCTTAACTGTCATAGTGAAGACACGTCCATTACCTCCACCTTTTCCCTTATTGTCGTCCTTTACTCCTTTGGCCTTGTTGTCCCTCCTTGGTTCCGGGCACTTCCAATGGGGATGTCCCATCTTGTCACAATTGTAGCATTTCTTCTCCTTGTACCAGCACCCTTCAGTCTTATGCCTCCCGTCACATACTTGGCATTTCACATCTGAGCCTTGCCCTTTGGCATCTTCTCTTTTTCCATCTCTACGGCTTCCTTGACCTTTATTAGGGTACTTGTTAGCCATACCATCTTTCTCACGATCATCACTCGTCTTGTGCTTGTTATCCTCATTCTTATTCCAGCTTCCCTTGGTAGGTTCCTTCTCAGCCGTCTTCTTCCTTTCATCCTTCTTGTTCCGATAATTGTCCGCTTCAGTTTCCACGATCTTAGCTCGGTCCAACACTTGATCATACGTTGGCAACATCAGTGGGGTAATTCTGTAGCGGATTCGGTCACTCAGACCAAGTTCGAACTTCCGGGCCTTTTGCTCATCATTATCGAAGAACGCCGGAGCAAACTCTAGCAATTCTGTGAACTTCTCGCAACACTCGTCCACGGTCATCCTTCCTTGGGTTAGAGTCATGAACTCTGCCACCTTAGCGTTTCGAACGCTCATTGAATAATACTTTGCATAGAAAATGCGCTTGAATCCATCCCAAGTAAGCGCAGCATCCCCACGAGCCGTAGCCGCTCTCTTTTCTCCTTCCCACCATTTCAGGGCTTGTCCCTTAAGCATGAATGTGGCAAACACCACCTTTCTTTCTGGAGTACAGTCCAGAGTTTCGAAAACTTTCTCCATGTCTTTCACCCAGTCTTCTGGTTTCTCACTCTTAGAGCCCGAAAATGACTCCGGATTCCGTTTCTGAAAGAGTTCCAGCGGATCCCTCATAGGAACTTGTGGGTTCTGCTGTGGTCGAGTTAGCGCCATCATAACTTGCCCGATGCCGGCCACGGTTTGATTCAAAGTTCTAAACAAATTTGCCATATCAGGGTCAACTCGTCCCTCGGCGTTAGCGTTTCGTCCGGATCCTCTTCCAGCCATCTGAACAAGGTTATTCTTAAGTTAATATCGTGGGGGAGAACGCATTATTTACATTACACATGCATGGCTACTATGTCTAAATACTATCATACATAGGGCCGTCCCCCAAAAGATAAAGTTTCCATATTAATTCTAGTTCTAGCCATTTACTAGGCTACATTCATTCATTAGAGGTCAATTCACTAGACCCATTACTATATGCAATTGGCCATCAAGTCATGCCAATTACTTCTACAGTTAACTACTACTATGAAGTCATTCACAGTTTTGTTTCAGTCATTCTACTAGACCAAAACTATTTCCACTTGGCCGTTTTTCATTAGCCATACTTTCTAATTAAGGTCTTTTCTCGACCTACCCTTCTTGTTCTACTAGATCACATTCCATAACGGATAACAAATGTCAATTACTAATAAATAACTTCAATACTTTCATTAAATGAAACTTCCAACATCCAATAGTTAAGAAAGAAAGAATTCCAACTAAACTTCTAACTATAACTACTTACTAATACTATGAAAAAATGAAAGAATATCTAACTTCTACTCTTTCTTCAAAGGTTCGCATTCTTCCTTGGTCTTCCCCTTGGTCTTCCACTAGGGACCTTGGGTGCCTTCTTCGAACCTCTTGGCCTCCCTCTAGGCCTACGAACCGGTACTTCCACTATCTCTTCATCATCTTCCACAAGAATTGGGGTAGATTCATTGCCCCCTACATTAGCCTCCATTTCCTTGACTATTACATGTTCTTCAATTAGATTTCCTGCCCTTTTTCTACTCTCTTCCATCATAATTGCTGCCATTTGTGGGTCTACTTCCTTCAATGCAAAGTAGTAGCTTCGCACATCGTCACATAATATATCAGCCCACTCTCTAAATCCCATTAGTTCTTCCTTTCTTTCCATTAATTCTTTGTTAGTGTCTCTTAGTGCTTTTTCTGCAAGCAGCCACTTGTTCAAAGTAATCCTTCCCTTAGCTTGTTCCTTCTTCAGAGTCTTATTCAACTTCCTTATCCGAAGGGAGTACCTCTTAACCACTTTGGTCACGTTCTTTCCTAGCGAGTTCATCTTCAAGTTCTTCTCAACTCCGTTCATGACCTACAACCAGGACATTACCACAATTAGTGACCATAATCTTAATGATATAATGATTACCAAAATATCTTTTAAACACCAACAAAATGCATCAATGTAATACTCAAGGTTCACTCCTAAGTATTTATTTGGACTCCTAAATTGATCTCAGATTCTTTCCCAAAATAGAAGGTTCCCAATTTAGAACGTTTCCCAAAATGGAAAGTTTCCTAAAATAGAAAGTTTCCTAAAATAGAAAGTTCCACCTCAAGCAATCCTAGTACTCCTAGAATGCTCAATCAAGCCTATTCAATATCAGAGTTTCCCTATCCCTTAAGTTCTAAAACCTTAGCTCTGATACCAACTGTAACGACCCGAATTTTCATAAAGTAAACAAATCCATAAAACATGAAAATACCAACAGTTGTCTTACAAAATCCAGCTTAAACAGCCCCACGGTTAGTCTCCAATCATCAATTCAATAATAAATGCGGAAGCGAAATTTAAATACTAAGTCCTCAAGCCAGAATATCCACTAGCTAAACAAAATAAACCATAAGGTCTTAATATAACTGACACGGACAGCTTCATCTAGCGATCCGTCTACTTCTTTAAGTCGTTACCTGAAAAAGATTATTAGAGAAAGGGTGAGCGAACAATGCTCAGTAAGTTCATACGGACTTCTCCGATAGCTAAGGAGAAGTGACCGAAAGAACGGACTCAATTGATAATTCCAAAGATCAGATATCAGTTCAAATACTAATTGCATATAACGAATACAGTTGACTACTCAAAGATTAGCGGTCCTATTTCCATTTCCGTCAATTCCAAGTTCCAAACACCTTTTCAGGGTGTCACACCTTTTCAGGGTGTTAAGTGAATAAGAGACCTTACACCTTTTCAGGGTGCTCCCTTATTTAGAGTTATCATGATAATCTAGAGTTCCACAAAGTCTAAGTTACAAGTAGTTAACTAGACTTATTTCCATTAGTCCGTTTCCTAGGACCGTTTCCACGTTAGTCCTTTTCAAGGACTAGTTAGTCCTTTTCAGGGACTATACAGCTACACCTGTTGCAATTAGATATAGCATACTTTCCAAAATAGTGTTCCCTAAACGAGAGCACATGCAAATTCAAATGTTCTAAGATTCCCTACGACCAAAACACGTCATAGGTAAGATATACGAAAGACGTTCATCAACGTAGAGTTCAAGCGCTATGGACCATATAGCATTCATGAAAGAATTATAGAGTTCCAATGAATAAAGAATTCAAGATACTTAGGAACGTAATCCCTTACCTTGCTAGCGTTGACTTCTAGCGGTTCTTGCGTACAATCTACAATCACGCAAAGATACTACCTTTAGGACAGAACAATATTTATCCCCATCCCCAAATTCCTTTTCTAACTTTAACCTTTTGAGTTTCTTTCTTAAACCCCTTCTTAAGGTTCTTACTTAAAAGTCTACTTTCAATCCATGTGTCTTAAGTTGACTTTATTTTACGAAAACACTATTCACAGCATTGACTTTTACTATTCCCAGCATTGACTTTCTATTCCAGCATTGACTTTTTATTCCCAGCATTGACTTTTTATTCCCGCATTGACTTTTTATTCCCAGCATTGACTTTTTTTTATTCCTAGCATTGACTTTCTATTCCCAGTTGACTTTTCACACACTGAAAACACCTTAAACACACACACACAAAACCCTAACTCCCAAACCCTAATTTAGACACACACACAATACACACACACACAATACACACACCCACACGACACACACATACACTGCACACACGCGCACGAACACACACACACTGCACACACACGCACAAGCACACACGCACACACACACCAACTGCCGCCGCCGCCGCCAGCCGCTGCCGTCGCCAGCCGCCGCCGCCGCCGTCGTCGGTGGTGCTTGCATGCATACCAATACTATTCCAACTTTTCCATTAAAGAAGTTTTCAAAGATTAACCATAAACCCTAGTTTTCTCAATTTAGGGTTAGGGTTCTAAGTTTCGTTTCATAATTCCTAGGTGATACCCAACCCAAGAATTAAAGTTTAAAAGTACGAGGGAATTACCTTTGAAGGGAAAAGGTTGGATCTTCTTCCTCCTTCTCTCTTTTCTTCTCCCTCCTTCTTCTCTCTCTCTCTCGGCCTATCTCTCTCTCTCCGCCTCCTTCTCTCTTTTCTCTAGGGTTTTGATTAGCTCAAAATAATAGGAAGAGAGAGTTAAGGAGTTGTTTAAATACTTAGGTTTTCTATTCCAAAAAGGTTTTCCAAAGTTAACTAGATTGGGCCCTTCCTTATTAGCCCAACTCATTAATTAATTAATGAGTCCAATCACAATATTAATATAAAGCATACTAACAATAATAATAATGGGCCAAAAAGGCCGGTTATTACATATTGTGTTCTTTTCTTGCTGATTACTTTCATATTATTCGTACGCATGATTGTTGTGTCTCATCATTATCAGAATTGTATGAGCAAGAACTGCACGAGTTTACCACAATTCCCCAACAGGGACTAATACTCGCCTAACTAATTAAAAAGTTGTAAATAATCAAATATGGTTATTATTTTGTGCCAGGTATAATGCTCTGACCCTTTCCTTCGTTAAGAACAATAAATTTGGGCGGATAGTAGTATGGATATCATGTATACATGCATGGGTTATGGTGAATTATGGTGTTTGTTTCCTTGTGATTTTCTAAGTCAATATTATTAAAAGCAAGTCAAACATGTTGCGCCAAAATCATGACTATATAAATAAGAAGAGAAAGTATAGAAAAGATAGAGGCAGTGAGTGTGTGCATGAGGTGGTGTGCGTATCAGACAACATGTGGTGTTTATGCTTTAGTGCAATATATTTCTTTGGCTAGCAACTTTTGGGTTAATGGTGATGAGTATTTAGAGAAATTAAACTTAAGCTATTTTATGCATTAATTAGTTGTACTGTGAGTTAATTATATTAGGTGGATTGTCCATTTGAAGGTTTTGTAGTATTTAACTGTTATGAGTCTATCCGGCCATGAATAAGTTGAATTTGGTGTTTTTGTTGTGTATTTGAATTTAGGTTATTTTCGCATGGGATAGGATGATTTCTATGTGGTTAGAAGAGCATTTGAACCGTCGCATCTAAGGCAAGGGATTGTACCTCTTTTTAGGTATTTGGTTCTCGTTTCGTTTCAGTTAGTAGGCTTTCGCATATTTTATGGACAATTCACGTTCTTTGATACGTTTAGACTGACCTCGCGTAAGTATTTTGCTTTGACTCCCTCGGTTACCGTCATTTGATAATCTTTAGTTGTTTTGTTTGCTAATTTTTTCACTTTCGTTTCGTCAGTTCGTAAATTTGTTGGGATAGTTAATATTTGTACTTTGAAAGAATTGAGTATTCGGTGTGAAAAGTAAGTTTTTGAAATCCTATCAATGATCACTTAAGTTAGACAACTCATCTTGACGGTGTATTTTTGATTTTGGCCTTTAAAGGCACTTTGTTCACCGCTCAACAACAGTGGCGGGGTGATCCAGATTCACTGTTTAGAATGTGCGCTCTTTGGAGATTTTGTCCCTGCGCGGAATTTTGGTTTGATAAGGTCATCAGACGACTTATGTGATTATGATATATGTGAGGGGTTTTGTTATTTACGGCTGGTATGGGAGGGTCGTAAATAATTAGATCTCTCGAGTTAGTTTTGTTCAGTTATCAGTCATTTGAAATTTTGAAATTTGTGAGTGGTTTAGTTATTTATAGATGGTATGGGACGGTCGTAAATAGTTAGATCTCTCGAGTTAGTTTTCTTCAGTTATCATTCATTTGAAATTTTGAAATCTGTGTGTGGTTTAGTTATTTATAGCTGGTATGGGACAGTTATAAATAATTAAATCATTCAAGTCATTTTGCATCAATTTGTCATCGTTTGGAATTCCATGATATATGTGAGTAATTTATTTATCTACAACTGATATGGGATGGTTGTAGGTAAATAAATTATTCGAGTTTGTTTTGTTTAAACTGCCAACCATTTTAGATTTTGAAAAGCTTTCGACATTCCTTCATATTGTTATGTTTTGATTTTGTACTCGTTGATATTCCTTCAGTTCGACTCCTCCTTAGTAACCGGAGGGGTTGTATATGAACTTACTGAGCTTTTGCTCGCTCACCCCTTCACCTTTTTTTTTCTTTCCAGATTATGAATAAAACAAGTTTGAGATTGTTCGAGAAGAATGCTTAAGGACGGATTTAGATTTATTTTGGCTTTGGCATGGATCTTAGTTGGAAGTTGAGATCGAGAATTTTGGAAGCTGTGTATAGGTTACTATCACGTAAAGAAAATAATTTAAGTATAATCAATGTTACTTTGTGGCTTAGTTTGTGTGAATGGTGACGTGTCCGGACGTTAGGCCCACAAAGTTTGGGTCTGGATTTCGGGGCGTTATATGATGTATACCTAAAAATCTACTTTTTGTATTCCTAATGCAGACGCCCTTTTGTGTGCATTATAGTTGCAATCAAGTCCTTTTAATATACACTTTATTTTCATTTATTGTCTTTTATTCATTTCATTTTGTTTCAGCAACATTGTCATTTTCATAAATAGGTAAATTGATTTGTTGTGGGCGAATGACCAAAATATGCAATATACTTTCACCTTTTTTGAAATCAATGCAATTTACTAGTGACGTCTTAATGCAATGTTCTTTATCAATCTGTTTTATATAATATAATTTACGTACCATTTTAACGCAACGTAATTTCTAATTTTGACTCAAATAATGCAACATACTTCTAATCGGGTTACAAATAATGCAACTAATCAGTTTTTATGTTGTGTTATTTGTAACGTAATGAGTTGGTCTTATAAAAACTAGTTTTTATAAACTAAAGGAAAAACCATTTTTTTGCCACTGGCACTTAAACACACGTACAGACTTCCCTCGTTCCTCGCCTTCCCTACACTAACACTGGCAAATTTACATTAAACTGACATTCTTTTACACTGACACTTAATAATACATGCACTGGCACTCTTTACACTGAAACTTTTTCACATATACATTGACACTTATTTTACCCTATCACCAGAACTATTTTTAACACTGATATTTCTTAGATTTGCACTGGCACATTTTTACATAATACTAGCACATTTTTACACCAACACTGACAATCTTTTACACTTGCAATGGAACTAAAAAATGCACAATTCATCCCCAAAACAATGGCATAATTTATAACTATGCCCATCACATTTTATAAAGTGCCTGGCATAACCAAATACTCCCTCCGTCCCAATTCAAATTTCAAAAAACTTTTGGGTTCAAGAAATAACAAAAAGGTAATGTGTTGTGAGTATAGATGGTTTGGTAGGAGAGATAAATTGGGAAAAGAAATAGTTAGTAGAAAATTGTTGTGAGTATGTGTTAGGATTCACTATTTTGAACCGCCCTACTTGATTTGATTGAGCCATGCCACATGTTTTTTTATGGACTATAGGGAAAATGTAATGAAGTTTTATACTTCAAGTTTTAGACAAGTCCATTTCTAGATTTTTATTTGTCATAGGCTGAGATATGCTCGGTTTGTCCCTCAGCGGTTTGGTCATTCAAACCGCACTCACTACAATATTCAGACTGGCTGCATGGAGCCGCATTATTCATGAAACCACGTTCTGCAGTTTCAATGAAACCGCACTTCAAGTCCTTCATGGAACCGTTCCAGCTTCTTTGGCTGAACCGCTAATCATTTATTGATGAATTCAAGTGTTGTCATTTATTCGTCAAGAGAAACATTCCTTTTTTGTTTCCATAAAGGAATGTCTTATGATTTGAATTCAAGTGTTGTCATTTAACCATCAGGCTTTGGCCTGGTAGCCAGAGCTCATGGCTTCCAACTTGGAGGTCATGGGTTCGATCCCCCCTTCCCCCAGAAGTTAGAGAGAAGATTTTTCTCTCCTTAGGATTTGTATCCTAGGCGCTTCTGCTGATGATTATGTATTGAGTTCAATTATGAATTAAATTTGAAAAATAAAAATAAAAATGTTCTTTTTTTGTTTCCTCAAGACAAACATTCATTTTTTGAATTTGCTGGACAAAACCGACATTCCTTGCAGAAATAATCTGAAAAATGATATGTGTTTTCCTTTGATCTTTAAGTTTTAATTATCTTGTGTATCATAGTGTTTTTCAACCCAGTCAAACAACCTAACTCTTTATCAATCCATTTTAGCCAAACCGCAAACCTCCGCTGTGCATTTTATTAGTTCAGTTTACTGCCTTGAACCGCAGTTGGCTTAATTGATAAGTACTCAGTTGAATTTTATAAGGGTATTTTCGAAAAGGTTGAAACCGTTATTCACCCCTCCCTCTAGGGGTTCTAGACCCTTTTGCCTTCTGGGACCAACAATATGACATGTGGGGCCCACAAATAAAAAAAGTATAAAATACTTTCTTTTTTAAGTTTTGAAGTTTAAAGGCCAAAATATGTTTATCCCTCCAAAGTATCCAACCATTCCCACTTTGCCACCCAAACCCAATTTTGTCCCAAAGTGACCATCTAATTTGTCATTTGTCCCAGTTTGACTTTTGACCCCCTTAGACCCCAAACGGCGTGACAAAATAAACAGAAAACTCACGTGCCCAGCTGTAAGTATCCCGCCCCGTGATGAATGAAACGATGGGAGCGTTTTCGTTTCGAAGGGCGAAAAACCAAACACGGTTATCACGCAAAACATAACGGAGTCGCCACATTTGTTAATTATTTAACCCAACAAATGGAAAGGTTAGAGATTCTATTAGTTCGGAGGTTAGGTTACGCCTTGGGAAGAGTTTTACATCACCCAAGTCTCCTCGGATAGGACCGAGTCTCCCTAATCGTTAGTTAACAAAGTGCATGTGTGTGTTTTCAAAAATGGGAGAAACTGACTTTTAACAAAGCTGGTTAATTATTTAACAAAAAAGGGTTATTTTGCAATCAGTTTAACAAAAAGGGGTAAAACTGGAAAAAAGTGCTCCCTGGCCAAACTAGCTGTATGGCTGGTTTAAACCATCTGTACGGCTTATTCGGCCGTTCCGGTTTTTTTTTACAGATTTATCAGAAAACTGTCCAGTTTCAGGCAGAAACAAAGTATTCTGCTGAAACTGGACTGAAATGCTAATTTTCAGTTTGTGATTAACAACAAAACTTTGAAAAGATCATTCCTATTCACTTTGATCATCAAAAGAACCCCAAAAACAAATATTTGGGTGTGATCAAAGGCAATCATTGGAAAAATTAAGAAAAAGTGGTGAACATGCCCTTTGGGGCCAAAATGACCATTTGATGAATAAAGATTAGAACTTTATCACCAAAATAGACTTATTAAGTTAAATTAAACCTTTAGGGACAAACATGTAACATAAAGATTGAATCTTTATGTCCCAAACATGGGGATTTTAGGCAAGATCATGGTTGGGAAGATAAAGATTGAAGTTTTATCTCCCAATCATGATCATCATGGCCAAACAAGAACAATATTAATAAGAAATTTAACAAATCATGATTATATATAGCAATAATATAGTAGCTTGAGAGGACAAGACTTGTAATATATATATATATATATATATATATATATATATATATATATATATATATATATATATAGTGCTTGAATGGACAAGACTTGCAATGTAATGTAAAGGCTTGAAAGTAAATTGCATCAAAGTAAAGACATAATGACATCAAATGATAACAAGCCTTAGGTTATCCTTTGGTTTAGAACCCATGCATAGAACATGAATGGCACCATGGATTAAGGCTTGGTTCCAATTCATATAATTTGCAAGAAACATAAAGACATAAGGTAAATAAATAAAAGGAAAATAGAATGAGATGAAGAGAAGATGGGGGAGAAGGATGCCTCACCACTCTTTGGTTCTAAACCTATCTTCTTTCACTCCTTTCACTCAAATGTGTTTATCACTTCTATCAGCTCTCAATTCTGCAGAGCTTTTCCTCTAAAACTATTCCCCCCTGAAATGATCAGCATGGGGTTCAATTTATAGGGACTGAGGGTGCCCAAACCAGCCGTACGGCTAGGTCCCTCAGGTACCCAAACCATCCGTACGGCTCAGTCTGGCGAGCTTCAGGATTTTTCTAAGGTTTATTCCAGAACAGTCCTGGAATGTTTGGTTTATCCTAGTGAGGTCCTGGCCCATCGGTTTATCCCTGAATAGTACCAAGAATTCCTCTAAAGTTGGTCAATTTCAGATTGGGGTACTTACAGAGCCCCTCGGCAATATCGCTTTTGAAGAAAGCGGGGTTGTCGACAAAATAAGCATCCCAATCTGATTGGGAGGACGGCTTGGCCGATTTGGTTCTATGGATGGACCTAGAGGTATAGGATTCCTACGTATCCCACTCGTGGGGAATCAAGCCTAACGTAGTTCGGGTGAGAGAGTTTAAAGCTACTCAAACCTATAAGCATCCCAATCCGATGGGAGGACGGCTTGGCCGATTTGGTTCTATGGCTGGACCTAGACGTATAGGATTCCTACGTATCCCACTCGTGGGGAATCAAGCCTAACGTAGTTCAGGTGAGAGAGTTTAAGGCTACTCAAACCTATAAGCATCCCAATCCGATGGGAGGACGGCTTGGCCGATTTGGTTCTATGGCTGGACCTAGAGGTATAGGATTCCTACGTATCCCACTCGTGGGGAATCAAGCCTAACGTAGTTCGGGTGAGAGAGTTTAAGGCTACTCAAACATATAAGCATCCCAATCCGATGGGAGGACAGCTTGGCCGATTTGGTTCTATGGCTGGACCTAGAGGTATAGGATTCCTACGTATCCCACTCGTGGGGAATCAAGCCTAACGTAGTTCAGGTGAGAGAGTTTAAGGCTACTCAAACCTATGGATTTTAATCCTTAATTTTCATCCTGGGAGCACGACCAGGACTTTCACAATTTTCATATTTCATCCTGGGCGCACGACCAGGACTTTCACAAATTTCACATTTCATCCTGGGCGCACGACCAGGACTTTCACAAATTTCACATTTCGTCCTGGGCGCACGACCAGGAGTTTCACAATTTCCACATTTCATCCTGGACGCACGACCAGGATTTTCACAATTTCCACATTTCATCCTGGGCGCACGACCAGGACTTTCACAATTTCCACATTTCATCCTGGGCGCACGACCAGGACTTTCACAATTTCCACATTTCATCCTGGGCGCACGACCATGACTTTCACAATTTTCACATTTCATCCTGGGCGCACGACCAGGACTTTCACAATTTTCAAACTCCTAATCTGGACTTATGAAGGACTGCCGACAACTCCTTACAAATCAAATGTGCTTACGTCACGCCGGACTGCCCGTGCAACCAAATGGTTTGACTCGATTTGAAAGGGGACGGACCAAAACATTACACACCCTCAAATGTCCGACGCGATTTGAAAGGGGGACAACACAATATTCAAAATACACCCTCAAATGCTCAACGCGATTTGACAGGGAAAAACACAATTTTTTCACAAAACATACCCTCAAGTGCCCGACGCGACTTGAAAGGGGGACGACACAACATTCAAAATACACCCTCAAATGCCCAACGCGATTTGAAAGGGAAAAAACACAATTTTTTCACAAAACACACCCTCAAGTGCCCGACGCGACTTGAAAGGGGAAAAACACATCTTTTATCAAAAGCATGATGCCAAAAGGGCAAATTTCCAAAGTGGTCATTCCTCAAGGTGAATCTTTTAATGAAGCATGTCAGTCAAATTTTGATTTTAACTTAATCATGAGGTTTGTTATGCATAAAGTCCTTTGGAGCTTTGTCCATTTCTTAGGAGCGATCGGGAGTAGAGAACCCTTTTGTCGTCGATGTTGGGGTAGCCCCATGTCCTTGTGTAGACACCCCGCCTTGGACCGCTCACCCCGATTGCACATTTGATCTTGTATTTCTCCCCATTTTAAGTGTTTCTCGTTAGTTTCTGTCACTTCCGTTAAGTTCCTGACTGACTTCGTTAAGTCCAGGGACTAAACTGAATGACAGGGCTGACTTTCTAGTCCATTCTGTCAAAATTGCCTTCTCTGAGTCGCGCGCCTCCGACAGGAGGAGCCAGGCGCGCGCGCCTCCCGCCTCCAAAGCAGGAAGCGCGCGCCTCTGGGCGTCAGTTACAGATTTCTGGCCAGGATTCTCTCCCTTGCTCAATTTACAGGATTTTGCCCGGGAAGGATTTCTTGGTGACTGAGTTTTGGCACCAAAAACACCCCTTTCACCTATAAAAACCTCCCTTTACCTCCATTTTCAGGGACCGAAAATTGAACTTACAAAAACTATACCAAAACCACTTTCTAAAAGGTTCTCCAAGGATCTCATCAAGCAACATTTGACGGTCTTCAAATTGTAGGTAAAAGTCCATCTTTTCCTTTCTTTTCTACTTCATCTCTCTCTCCCTTTTACTCTAATCAAATGTGCAATCACCCAAATCATTTTGGGACATGACTCTAATGATCACCTCATCTCATTGAGGTTGGTTAAGGAGTTTTCTCCTACATTCCAAACTCTGTTTTAAACCCCCCCTTTTTATGACTTAAAGAAGAAGAAGAAGAACGTTATTATTCATGTAGATTTTGATCAAGCAAGACCAACTTTAGTTGGGCGAGATGGGTGTTTCGGTACTTCCCATCTAGTAATCTAACCCCCGAACCTCAAAACAAAGAATCTCTGTTTTCGTAATCAAACTTAGGCTATAATCAATAGGTTTTTCTTATGTTCCTCAAAACATAGGTGGCGACTCTAAACAGTCTAAAAACAAATTAGACATCCTAGGATAATTCACCGCTCTAGCCAAGCCGTGGTTCCCCGGGGTATCTACAGTGGCGAGTCCGCTGGGGACATTTGAGGGTTAAACTTGCATTCTGATCGAAATCTACATCTTTTCTGGGCATTCTGATTCCTGATGGGGGAGGCGCGCGCTTCTGGCCTCTTCAGCCAAAGGCGCGCGCATCCCACATCAAGGACCAGAATCGCCCACTTCTTCATGTTCTTCATCTTCTTCTTCTGCTATTCGGCACTAATCGTGTCTGCAGGGGTTACAACATGCACATAGGACCAGGGCAATCCCCTGAGTCCAAAATCTGACATTCTGACAGGTGTGCCCAGAAGCGCGCGCCTCCCATAAGCAATGCGCCATGCGCGCGCGTCTCACATCAACACCCAGAGGCGCACGCTTCTGGGTTGGTTCCCAGAACAGAAACAGGCTTCAGTGACTAAGCAGAACAGTGGGGTGTGGGCACAGTTGCCTGCATCAGAACAGAATTGAACTCTCAGACTGTTTTAATTTTGTGTTTTATTTACCGGTCACACGGGTGATTCGGGAGTTGTAATTTATGTTCTTATGTGTTTTGTGTGTTTTTTCTTTCTTTTCAAAAAAAAAAAAAAAAATAAAATTTTTTGTCACTTGTTAGACCTCACACTACATGCACATATTCCTATGAACTACTCACCATCGAGTCGCACAAATCCAACCCCAAACCCGTCGAGGCCCGTCCTAGAAAGTTTCAAGCTCCACCAGACCTTGGCTCTTTCGAAGCGGTAAACCTTAGCCCGTGGCGTAGTTCAAGACTACATGCCGGGGGTGACCTTTGAGCCTCATATTCAAGCCGAGCACAAACCACACAATTCTAGTTAGGGTCTAACACTCCGTGACTCAAGTCGGTTTCCATGTACCGAGATTTCCCTAAACTAATGTCTTCAAATCATACATGCCAACTTGTTGAAACGGACGCAATAAAAATCCGTCCCCAAAAGTGGTTATTTTGGACGAAAATAAAAATCCGTCCCCGCATGTACGCTTTACTACATTAATTTAGTTTAATCCCGATACATGTAGGATTCACAAGCGCGATGGAAACCGATGAGTATATGGGACCGCGAGATGGTCTATATACTAGTGTGACGATTCCATTATTTTCTTAGAAACCCCAAAAAGGGATCCATTCCCTCCGACTTATAAATAAAAAAAAATAATTTTTTTCTTATGTGGTTCGAGTCGTGTGCCCAACTGTGTGTTCTAAGCATCTTCATGGACCGCAAGTGTTACTCAAGACTGACAAGGGCCTCTTCTGCAATATAGGTTCAATTGGTACTTACAGAGTCTACCGGGATTCGGCAAATCGGTTAGTCCGTGAAGAGATCACTCCAACAGCTCCAACATCAACAATGACCAGCAGCAGCAACACCATGTCTCTCGAACAGCTCTCAACCATGGTCCAACTCCTCCAAGAGAAAGTCTCCACCCTTAATAAGGAGGCACAAAGCAAAGACAACATTTGGCAATCCCACCTCGACAGCCAAAGGGAGGCCCACGAGGCCGAGATGGAGCTAATGAAAGAAAAGCTCACTAACCTTGCCAAGGGAAAGAACAAGAATAATGATGATGAATCCGAATGGACCGAGGGTTTGTTCAAAAGTCCTTATGTCAACACCCGCACCAAGAAAATGGGGGAGCCGAGTTCCGAGAACAATGAGCCCAAAATGGTGGATTCTATCATGGCCTACATCGACCAAAAATTCAACGGGCTCAACATGGGGAAAGGCTCCGACACAAGCCTTTATCAATCATCCATCCTCATGAGTACTATGGCCGCTCTTCCTGATAAGTTCAAGATGCCCGACATAAGAAAATTCAAGGGCAACTCTTGTCCTATGGCTCACATTGAGACTTATATTTGGGCAATGGTTCCGAAGAAGGTCTCCCCCAAGGTGATGGCTCAATGCTTTCCTCTCACTCTTGAGGGGGTGGAAAAAGATTGGTATGCTACTCTCCCGCTCACTGTCCGTCTTGATTGGGACTCCGCCATGCTTGCCTTCAAGAACCAATACCAAGGCAACACCACTCACCGGCCCACAAGGAAAGAGCTCGAGAACACTACTCAACGAGACAACGAGTCCTTCATTGACTTCATAAGGAGATGGAATGACAAACTCTCTGAAATTGTTGAGAGACCGAACACAAAAGAGCAAATGGACATCTTTCTCAAGTGTCTCAAGATTGATCTCCGCACCCACCTAAGTGGGGCTTGCTACTCCGACTTCTCCCAAATGTATGAGGCGGGGGTACGCATGGATGACTTGCTCAAGGAGATTAAGAAGGCCACTCCTAGCTACCGCTACAAGGCCGCTTCCAACTCCACAAAAGAGGCCTCGGTCAACGCCGTCACTATCGATAAGGGGAATTACAAAGGGTTCCTCCACCCCAAGGGAAGAAGTCCCGAAATGACCGTGTCTATACGCCTCTCCAAGGCATGACTTAAACCGAAGTGTTCGAGGTCCTCAAAGAAAAGGGTCAAGTCACACCCGTGCAAGGGTACCAACCCAAGACGGTCAACCCCAATCATGCTCACCACAAATATTGTGGCTACCACCAATATAGTGGCCACACCACCGAGGATTGCTTCGTTCTCCGCAATGTCATTCAAGATCTCATAGATAAGAAAGAATTTGTAGTGCCTAATGGCGAGCATGTCAATGTAATAGAGATAGGAGAACTCGAGGGGACCACCCATTCAATCCCAATTGTGAATGGGGGCCCCAATGTTATGAATAAACTTGACAATTCTTGCTATGTTGTAACTTACGATGAGGTAATGAGGGAAGTACTAGAGAATAGAAAAAAGAAGCAAGATGGGAACGTCAACATGCTAACTCGATCCGGTCGAGTCATAGCAAGCAACCCTTCTACTTCCGCACCAAGCTCCTCTTCTCAAAGGCCGCAAGCTCGCGACACTCCCGAAGATCCTCTACTTGTCCAACTCAAGAAAACTCAAGCCAACATCTCTATTTGGGACCTCATTGCATCCTCAAAGAAACACCGAGATCTTGTCATCTGTAATCTCGATGATACATCAGTTTCTCAAGATACTACTCCCGAGGACCTTACGGCAATGATCGGTCACATTCATTTTGGCAACGCCATCACCTTTGCCGATATGGACCTTCCACCATTTGGTTCCAACCACAACGAAACTATTTACCTTAAGGTACGAGCAAGGGGGAGGCCCGTCTCAAGAGTCTTAGTGGACGGTGGTTCCGCACTCAACCTCATGCCTGGCAGAATCATGGGCATACTGGGGCTTAAGGATTCCGATTTTAAGCCTTCTACTCAAGTAATCCGAGGTTATGACAGCACCGCCCGTACAGTCATGGGTATGATTGAAATAGACATTAAGTTTGGGAGCATGGTCATGTCCGTTCCATTCCAAGTCCTTGATATCCCGGCCTCGTTCAACTTACTTTTGGGTCGACCATGGATTCACAATGCTAATGCCGTACCGTCAACTCTCCACCAATGTGTCAAGATCCGAAATGGTGATGAAATAGTGACCGTCATGGCTGAAAACGTCACTATCCACAGAAAAGGTGAGCCCGTCCACCAAGTTCAGCATGGTTTACCAGACTCCACTCTCTCCGGCGTCTCAATCAACGCCATTGACAAAGAAGGGGGAAACGGATCATGGACCCCCAGCACCCACAAAGTCCTCCGCATGATGAGGAATATGGACTACTTCCCTGGTTTAGGCCTTGGGAAATATCAACAAGGAATCCTACATCCTGTGCAAGTCCCATTCGTCAAAGACACCTTCGGTTTGGGGTATGAGCCTTCCAAAGAAGACTTGAAGCAAGAGCAAGCAATCAAGAACGAAAAGGCCCGAGCTCGTAAAGAAGGCCGTCGTTATGAGGTCCCTAATCTAAGGCCTTACCGCAAGACGTTGAATGGATATTTTGTCCGCCAAGGGGAAGACGTTCCATACATGATCTTTCCCGAGCCATGGGTTAACAATAAGGGTGTCAAAAAGCCCGGTCTCGAAATTTTCTCCGATTGTGAGATCCAGAAATCCGAAAGGGAACCAACTCCCATGTCGCCCCGTGAATGGTGGGGAAGGAAAGTGACTATAGAACCCGAGACAGAAATCACCGTGGGGGAAGAACTTACAGATTTAGCCTCCATGTTCGAAGAGCTTGCCATAATGAATGAATGCCAAGTCAACGTCATCCATGACACCGTCATCATGAACGAGACTATCAGTGAGATCCCGCCAAGCTCCGAGCCGATCAACAATTGGTATTCAACAAAAGGGCCCGTGGTATCCGAAGAATTCTTAGTCCAAGAAATGGGTTGCATACCCCGCACAACAACAAAGGAAGAGCGGCTCACACTTACGTTCGAGTCCGAGAGTGTCTCTAATACCCTCACCCAAGAGGATTTGGAGGCCATAGCCGAGCGTGTGTTTCCTTTCTTTGCTAATGAAAAATTTGATATTTCTGAGTACCCTGAGATTACAAACATCATAAATGATGAATTAACTAATAATGAACTTAACGAACAAGTTAATAACGATTCAAATTATGATGAAATAGACCACGAAAACACAACATACTTAAATGAACTTGCTCAACAAGTCCGTAGTCGTGGTGAAAATGGTCCAAAGGCTGACGAAGAATTGCATGTTGTTAATCTGGGTACCGAAGAAGAACCAAGAGAGACTAAGATTGGAAGCTTCTTCAAGGGGGACGACAGAGACAGATTGACTGCACTACTACGGGAGTTCGTGGATGTGTTCGCATGGTCATACAAAGACATGCCGGGTTTGGACAGAAAGGTAGCGGAGCACAAAATTCCGATCAAAGAAGATGCCAAGCCAGTAAAGCAGAAGCTCAGAAAGATCAACCCAGAATGGTCTCTGCAAGTCAAAGAAGAGATTGAGAAGCTCCTCAGTGTGGGTTTCATCAAGGTTATCGAGTATCCGACATGGTTAGCCAACATCGTGACAGTCAGAAAGGCAAACGGCAAGGTTCGAGTTTGTGTGGACTTCCGAGATTTGAACAGAGCTTCACCAAAGGATGATTTTCCACTCCCTAATATCGACATGCTAGTCGACTCCACTGCTGCCTACGAGGTTCGCTCATTCGTGGATGGGTTCGCTGGGTACAATCAGATTCTCATGGCCGAGGAAGATCAACATAAGACAGCCTTCACAACACCGTGGGGTACCTTTTGCTACACAGTCATGCCATTTGGGTTAAGAAACGCTGGGGCTTCCTACCAAAGAGCCGTGACCGACTTGTTCCACGATATGATTCACAAAGAAATCGAGGTGTATGTGGACGACATGATCATTCACTCCAAAGGGACCGATGGTCAACATTTAATCGATCTCCGCAAGTTCTTCGAAAGGCTTCGTCAACACAAGATGAGGCTCAACCCTGCAAAGTGCACGTTCGGGGTTATCCGAGGCAAAGTCCTTGGTTATATGGTCACTGAAAGGGGAATTGAAGTAGATCCTTCCAAAATCAAGGCAATCATTGACATGCCTCCTCCAAAAACGCAGAAAAAAATCAAAGGTTTTATGGGCAGACTGCAATACATCAGTCGGTTTGTGCACCAACTCACTTCCATGTGCGAGCCAATCTTCAAGCTACTCAAGAAGAATGTGGCTCTAGAATGGACCGACGCGTGCCAAGAAGCCTTCGATCAAGTGAAGCATTACTTGACGTGCCCTCCTGTTCTAGTTCCGCCGCACAAGGAGAAACCTCTTTTGCTCTATCTCACTGTCAATAATGAAGCCCTAGAGGCTATGTTAGCACAAGAGCAACGAGAGTCCACAAAGGAGAATGCCATTTATTTTGTCAGTCGCCGATTCCAAGGAGGCGAAAAGAACTACTCTGTCTTAGAGAAGTCATGTGCAGCATTGGTTTGGGTCACTCAAAAGCTCAAACACTATATGGAAGCTTTTCCGATCAATCTAGTAGCAAAGGTGGACCCACTCCGCTACATCTTCGAGAAGCCTTTCATGTCAACAAGAATAGCCAAATGGTACTTCATGCTCGCCGGCTATGATATCACTTACGTCACACTAAAATCCGTCAGGGGGAAAGTGTTCAGTGACCAGCTTGCCGAATTCCCATGTGACGAAGCGAAGGGGGAAGATGTACAGTTCCCCGACGAGCATTTAATTTGTACTGCAACTGAGGAAATTAAGTGGCAACTTTTTTTCGATGGCGCCGCCAATTAACACGGCTTTGGTATAGGAGTATTGCTTGTCGATCCAAAAGACATCTACACTCCCATCGCCATCCGCCTGGAATTCGAGGCTACCAACAACGTTGCCGAGTACGAAGCATGCATAGCAGGGCTCGAAGAAGCTCTCGAAAGAAACATCACGGAATTAGAAGTATTCGGCGACTCTTTGCTCCTTATCAATCAGCAATCGGGTAAATGGCGAACCCAAGACCCAACTCTCCAACAGTATGGTCAACACCTTGAAGAATTGGTTAAACAATTCCAAGAGATCACTTTCAACTACCTGCCAAGGGATAAAAATCGCTTCGCCGATGCACTAGCCACTATAGCTTCATTAGTCGAAATGCCCAAAGGGAAAATGGTGAAGCCCTTCAAAATTGCCCAAAGGAACAGTCCGGCATATTGCATAAGTATCGAGATCAACGAGGTTCAGACAAACTCTCCGTGGTATTCGGATATCATGAATTTCCTCAAAGATGGCACTTATCCCGAGAATAACAATAAGAAGTCTCAAGCAGCTCTGCAAAGGCTAGCCTCTCGGCACGTACTGATTGGGGACCGAGTCTATAAAAGGCACCACGGCGGGATCAATCTCTTATGCGCCAATGAGGCCGAAGCTCAAGAGATAATGTGTGAAGTGCACGAAGGAGAGTGTGGACCCCACATGAATGGGTTTATGCTAGTCAAGAAGATACTTCGATTGGTTACTATTGGAGCACTATGGAACGAGACTATATCGAGAAAGTCAAAAGGTGTGCCAAGTGCCAATTCCACGCTAATCTGCAGCATGCTCCACCCTCACAACTTTACAACATGGTCACGCCTTGGCCTTTCTCTTGTTGGGGGATAGACATCATCGGTAAAGTTCATCCTGCCGGGAGCAATGGGCAGTCATTCGTCCTAGTGGCAGTCGACTACTTCACAAAGTGGGTCGAAGCACAAGCCTATCGGACCCTCAACGCAAAGAAAGTGGCCGAATTTGTAAAGATTAATATCATGTGCCGATACGGCGTGCCTCATGAAATCATTTCTGACAACGGCTCTCACTTTGAGAAGGAAATGGATGCACTTTTGGTAGAATACAAGATCACCAAGCACAAGTCATCTCCTTACCGTCCCTAAGAAAATGGCGCGGTTGAAGCAGCAAATAAAACCATCGAGACCATCGTCAAGAAAATGGCCTCAACAGGAAGGGATTGGCCCGAGAAGCTACCATTAGCATTGTGGGGCTACCGCACATCAATACGGTCCGTAACAAGAGAAACTCCTTATGCATTAGTCTATGGTTCTGAAGCCGTACTCCCTATCGAACTTGAAGTCCCATCTCTACGGGTCCTCCTCGAGAATCAAGTCAACGAGGTCAACTGGATGCAAAGCCGATACGAACAGCTAGCCTTACTCGACGAGAAAAGGTTAAGAGCACTCGAACGCACGAGGGCATATCAGCAAAGAATGGCAAGAGCTTTCAACAAAAAGGTGAAGCCTCGAAACATCAATGTGGGAGATTTGGTCTTAAGACAACATCCTCCTAACGCCATGAATCCCCTGGAGAAATGGGGACCCCGATGGATTGGTCCGTATGTGGTAAAAAAAGATACTAAGCGGCGGTGCAGTCCGGCTCGTGGATTTAGATGGTGACCAGCTGCCAAAGGAGGTCAACCTCGACAAGCTCATGAGGTTCTACGCTTAATAAACAAAGACCATATAAAAAAAAAAAAAAATCGCTCGCTAGGTTGAAAACCCGCAAGGGCGGCCTAGGCAAAAATTAGAGCACGTGCAAAAAAAGAAGCCCGCTAGATTGAAAACCCGAAAGGGCGGTCTAGGCAAAAAACAGGGTGCACACAAAAAAAAAAAATGGTCTTTGTTTATTTGAACTACGGAGACCTGAGCCTCCCATCTGGAGGAACGTAGGCAACCTTCGGGTGCGGTCTATAACATATCAAAAATACCCAATTCACTTCAAATAACAAAATGCAATTCTTATTCATTCAATGAATTATTCAAGCCATTACAACGGATTTATTGAGCAACAAAAGACATCAAAATATTAAATCCTAAAACAAAGTGGTCTAATTGCAATCTCTTAGGGTACTAAGAAAAATCCAATTTTCTCTTAGCCTTCAAAGGACCACCCGATCGTCTCTCAATCCTTTTCTTCTTGAATAACGGAGGAGCACTAATACGCACCGAAACCTTCTAGCCTCCCTATATCTCAAAGTGCTGCTAGGCTCAAAACCCTTTCCCAACAACTCGGCACGAAGCACGTCGACCCAAGTGATGCCACGATAAAGGGTGCCAAACAAATAATCCAAGTAGATCTCGGGAAGGAAGACACTCCCCCGATGCAGAGGAGAAAAAGCCCAGCGGTCACGATCATCTCCCCAAGACGACTGAAGCTCACTCGAGAAGTCAGGACCCATGTAAGCAACGGGACGAAGCATTCCGTCCCTCGGAAAAGGAATTGTCTGTTGGCGACCAAACTGCCGCAGAACCCGCTCTGGCTGGTAAAATGAAGAATCTCTTAAGCCGGGTACAACCACGTGCTGAAAACCAAGAGTCCATTCCACAAAAGGACGAAGACCCCAAGAAGGAGGGCACCACTCAATGTCGACAGTTATCCGAGAGGCAAAGAATTTCTTCCGACCATCTTCAGATAAATCCCGGATCAACAACTTCCTCCTATGAACAGCAAAAGGAGACAAATCACCATCCGGGGAATAAATCTTGAAGTGTTCTCGGAGCCATATGGTCAAGAACAAAGGGCTTCCCCGACACATCTTGCCCGTCCTATGTAACTCATCAAGGCCGTGCAACGTCTCCCCTACAATAAGAGGGATTATACTAAATTGTTGCTCTTTGGCTTGCAAAATAATCTCAGCCAACTGCACATCCGCAGTCCCGAAAGGTGTAACAAACAGTACTTCACTAAAGAGACAAGCGGCCATGGCATTCCTTTAGAAAGATTGAACCACCGGATCCTCCGAGTGTAAACTAAAGAACATCGGCAGCTCAGTTATGTCAATCACAGTGCCGTGCAACATCCTCCTCACGTCCTCAACAGGGAGATTCAGTGACTCAACTCAAAAGTCAATGGCACAACGGTGATATTTAGGGACGGCAATCCGACCAGCCAAAGGCATACCAAGGATGGCCCCGAAATCATCAACAGTCGGCACCATTTCATTAGCTGAAAAGTTGAAAGTATGGCTGTCGCAATCCCAGAAAGCCGCGGCAGCTCTTAACAAATCCCAATCCGGCTTCAACGTCCGCAAAGTGAAAAGAACTCGGAACCCGAAGTCTTTAATGAAGGCCTTCTTGGGATGGGTCTTGAAAGAATACACAAAAGTGCCCAAGTCCTTTTCATACCCACTAACAACCTTGGCATCAAGAACAAAAGAATTGGAAGCCATGGAAAATGTTGATCACAAACAAAGTTGAGCAATAATATGATGTTCAAAAATGGCAGAAAGGAGCTGTGAGAATCAAGTGGTCGAACAGAAGATGATATTATAGCTGTTGGGGATTCTTTTGGCCAGCAAATGTCAAGCCCGGAATTCCGCCTCCCAGACGCGCGCGCCACCCGCCAGCGGTCTGGAATGCGCCCGCGTCCCAAACCTACAGAGGAAAGCGCGCGCCTCCCAAGTGTAAATCATTTCAACAAAAGGTCTTGTCAGAGATCTCCAGCTTAAATCAAGGCACAACCCCTATCCTCGGACACCCAGTTGGGCACACATTCTTCTGGTCCGCCCTTAAGGCATGTCAAAAATTGAAAGTAGGATAGAAACTCCCACTCAAAAGTAGGCTGTCCTCCCACGGATTCCAAACTCCCTAAGTTCTGTCACGGGTGTCATACCCCCCTCAAGGGTCAATCTCAACATTTCATCCCCAGCAGGAACATTTTTTGGTCGCGGTCAACTGTGCCCGCACCCCATAATTCAAAAAGTCAGGTGTGACTCCAAGTGGCACGAGACTCCAAAGCAATAACTCATCAACGGATTTCACTAACGGATTCGTCCTCAAAGGTTCACTAACGGCCTCTTCAAAGGTTCACTAACGGCCTCATCAACGAATTTCACTAACGGATTCGTCTACAAAGGTTCACTAACGGCCTCTTCAAAGGTTCATTAACGGCCTCCTCAAAGGTTCACCAACGGCCTCATCAACGAATTTCACTAACGGATTCGTCTTCAAAGGTTCACTAACGGCCTCTTCAAAGGTTCACTAACGGCCTCCTCAAAGGTTCACTAACGGCCTCATCAACGGATTTCACTAACAGATTCGTCTACAAAGGTTCACTAACGGCCTCTTCAAAGGTTCACTAACGGCCTCCTCAAAGGTTCACTAACGGCCTCATCAACGGATTTCACTAACGGATTCGTCTTCAAAGGTTCACTAACGGCCTCATCAACGGATTTCACTAACGGATTCGTCCTCAAAGGTTCACTAACGGCCTCATCAACGAATTTTACTAACGGATTCGTCTACAAAGGTTCACTAACGGCCTCTTCAAAGGTTCACTAACGGCCTCCTGAAAGGTTCACCAACGGCCTCATCAACGAATTTCACTAACGGATTCGTCTTCAAAGGTTCACTAACGGCCTCTTCAAAGGTTCACTAACAGCCTCCTCAAAGGTTCACTAACGTCCTCATCAACGGATTTCACTAACGGATTCGTCTACAAAGGTTCACTAACGGCCTCTTCAAAGGTTCACTAACGGTCTCCTCAAAGGTTCACTAACGGCCTCATCAACGGTTTTCACTAACGGATTCGTCCTCAAAGGTTCACTAACGGTCTCTCCAAAGGTTCACTAACGGCCTCTTCAAAGGTTCACTAACGGCCTCATCAACGAATTTCACTAACGGATTCGTCTACAAAGGTTCACTAACGGCCTCTTCAAAGGTTCACTAACGGCCTCCTCAAAGGTTCACTAACGGCCTCATCAACGAATTTCACTAACGGATTCGTCTACAAAGGTTCACTAACGGCCTCTTCAAAGGTTCACTAACGGCCTCCTCAAAGGTTCACCAACGGCCTCATCAATGAATTTCACTAACGGATTCGTCTTCAAAGGTTCACTAACGGCCTCTTCAAAGGTTCACTAACGGCCTCATCAACGGATTCGTCCTCAAAGGTTCACTAACGGCCTCCTCAAAGGTTCACTAACGGCCTCATTCAAGATATTCAGCCGGCAGGTTCACCTGATGAATTATGCCACCCCCTTTATCAACAAAAGCCGCTCACACAGGGAGCGCACCACTCTCTCTCGCAATTTCAAGTTCTTGCTTTCATCGAGTCTTTGCTTTTGTCTTGGTGATGTCCTCGGCGGGTGTTTTTAACTTTCGTCGATGCATTTTGCTTTGCAATCCACGTCGCCGAGGGGCTCTGTAGACACCCCGCCTTGGACCGCTCACCCCGATTGCACATTTGATCTTGTATTTCTCCCATTTTAAGTGTTTCTCGTTAGTTTCTGTCACTTCCATTAAGTTCCTGACTGACTTCGTTAAGTCCAGGGACTAAACTGAATGACAGGGCTGACTTTCTAGTCCATTCTGTCAAAATTGCCTTCTCTGAGTCGCGCGCCTCCGACAGGAGGAGCCAGGCGCGCGCGCCTCCCGCCCCCAAAGCAGGAAGCGCGCGCCTCTGGGCGTCAGTTACAGATTTCTGGCCAGGATTCTCTCCCTTGCTCAATTTACAGGATTTTGCCCGGGAAGGATTTCTTGGTGACTGAGTTTTGGCACCAAAAACACCCCTCTTTCACCTATAAAAACCTCCCTTTACCTCTATTTTCAGGGACCAAAAATTGAACTTACAAAAACTATACCAAAACCACTTTCTAAAAGGTTCTCCAAGGATCTCATCAAGCAACATTTGAAGGTCTTCAAATTGTAGGTAAAAGTCCATCTTTTCCTTTCTTTTCTACTTCATCTCTATCTCTCTTTTACTCTAATCAAATGTGCAATCACCCAAATCATTTTGGGACATGACTCTAATGATCACCTCATCTCATTGAGGTTGGTTAAGGAGTTATCTCCTACATTATAAACTCTGTTTTAAACCCCCCCCCCCTTTTTATGACTTAAAGAAGAAGAAGAAGAATGTTATCATTCATGTAGATTTTGATCAAGCAAGACCAACTTTAGTTGGGCGAGATGTGTGTTTCGGTACTTCCCATCTCGTAATCTAACCCCCGAACCTCAAAACAAAGAATCTCTGTTTTCGTAATCAAACTTAGGCTATAATCAATAGGTTTTTCTTATGTTCCTCAAAACATAGGTGGCGACTCTAAACAATCTAAAAACAAGTTAGACATCCTAGGATAATTCACCGCTCTAGCCAAGCCGTGGTTCCCCGGGGTATCTATACCTTGTAGTCATCAATGTTGAGGTAGCCCCATGTCCTTGTTGGCGTCGATGGTGGTATAGCCCCATGTCTTTGTCGGTGTCGATGGCGGAGTAGCCCCAATATCATCTTCTGACCTTTGGAATGAGGTTAGGAACCCATCCCTTTTTCATGACGCACCCTTTTCTTTTGCCTAGGCCACCCTTGCGGGTTTTCAACCTAGCGGGCTACTTTTTTGTGTCTTTCATGGCACAACCTGTTTTTTGCCTAGGCCGCCCCTGCGGGTTTTCAACCTAGCGGGCTACTTTTTTGGTGCCTTTCTTTCTATTTTTCTCTTTTTTTTTTTCATGAGTGATCCAGCCGACTCGATGGGATGGGGACTCAATATATCTTTTTGGAGGAAACATGCAAGGGCTTTTATTTAGGCGGGAGAGAGTCCCTTTATGTTGATGAACAATGTATCATGAAACGGGAGGAAGCCCTTGCTTGACAGAATATAAGTGTTTAGCTCTTTCCTAAGATGTAGAGAAGAAGACTCGTTGAGACATTTGAAATTGGCCTCAGTTAATATCATCAAAATGATTGCTGGAATGGATCATGTTCATTATTAAGTCAAGATTATAACAAGCAATTAGCCTTAACATGTGAAAATTATGTGATCAATTGAGATTAAGATTCGATCAATGGCAAGATAAAAATGCGTTCAGGAGAATTGGTCATTATCTGGGAAATTGGTCATTGATGGGACCAAGGGAAGAGAACCGGGTCATTTTAGGAGGACCGAGGTTTGATGGATTCATTTCATGCTATGACCGGACCCGAAGGTTGCCTACGTTCCCCTCAATGTGAGGAGCTCAGGTCGCCGTAGTTCGGCCATGAGGCCGTCTTTTGCTGAAGTTGGATTTCTTTTGTTGTTGTCTCGGAGGACGTTGTTGCTCACTTTGCTTTGGGTGAACTCCTTGAGATGAACCTCTTGGGGTGAACCCTCTTTGGTGTGAACTCCTTTTGAGGCAAACTTTGTTTTCACCATTTCCTTCCCTTCTTTCCATACATTCATTTCCTTTCCCTCTTTTTTTTTTTTTTTTTTTTTTTTTTTTTTTGAGGGAGGAGGTAAACATTAGCCCCAGCTTGCTATCTTGGTTGCGCACGTGTGATCACGGTTGAATCTTGGTAGTTGAGCAACAACGTCCTCACCTTTTCACTGTCTCGGGATGCCTTTGATGTGCATCAGGAATTTGTCTCAGAAAGGTGTATCGGGTTGTGTATCGGGGAAGTGTATGAGGGAAGACTTGCCATTAATGGTTTCTTCATGCCAATTGATCACAACATTTATTCACATCAAGATTAATTATTTTCATTTAGCATTTTTCATTCGTGTTAGGTCCATTCGTCCTTAATGAGTCGCCATTGACTAGTATGCTTAGAAGTCAATTCATCATTTTGGGGACGTAGCAATCAATTGATAATAACAAGCAAGGCAATTTCAAGAGTAAATGTATATTGCAAATAATGTCTCAAGTCTAGAGAGAAGAGAATGAAAATGACTCTTTTATTGAGATAACTTTGTACATACATGTCCAAGTGCAAACCTTTGCAAAAATAAAAAGACACAGTCCGGGATGGACTTTGATGAAAGTCTAGATCCTACGAGGCTGGAAGACTCATCACTCTTTTTTTTCTTTCTTTTTTTTTTTTGGAATGGGATCCTATAAAGTGCGATGGTCCATTTTCTTCCTCAATTGTTGGAGGGGTTGTCGGCGGCACATTCCATGTATTCTACGGGGAACTCGGGCTCCGTGTCATCGGGAAAGATGTCGCGAGGCTTCCATTTGGCTTGGCATTGCAATTACCGAGTTCGTCTTTGGCCATCTCTTTTTGGCGACTTCCTTTCGAGGTGCGTAACCTCATGCATGGCATTCGGCGAGGGTATGGTTCTCCATTTGATGTACCCACCTTTGGGATTTCGAAGCATGGGCCTCTCCTTGTGGGTGGTGTCCCAACTTGTTTTGATCTTCTTGTTCATGTGGGCGCCAATTCGGATGTGAGCTCCTTGGTCTATGTTTCCGGTGGACAATACCACAAAGGACTTTAGCATTTTAAACCTCAAGGTGAAATTATAACCACGATTTGAGAGGAACGCCTCATTAGCGGATTAGCCTTTTAGAAAAGAGTTGACCTTTTATTTTAAGAAAACTCGATCTCCATTTTTTTTTAATGAGGATTGACACACACATTTTTTATTTGAGCAAAAGACTCACACATTTTTTTTTTATAAGGATTGACACACACATTTTTTTATTTGAGTAAAAGACACACACATTTTTTATGTAAACTTTTGACAATGTAGTAATGATAATAATAATTTCATTAAGAAAATTGACAATGGATTCAAAAGGGTCACCACATAGCACTAACCGGGGAGTCAAGATTCTACTAGACCTAACAGACATCTTAACTGACTTTCCCTAAAGGCTTATTACACATTCTAACAGTGGACTTTGACCTTTCCTGAGGGGAGGTCGGTGGAAGGGGTTTTGAGATTTTGCTCTCTGTTACGGTGACCACAACACCATCAATTTCCCAACCCGGGGCATTTAGCCCTGCAGATATTTTCCGTGCCATTGACCCTTTGGCTTTGCTGAATTTGTCAACCTTCCCGAGACTGGCTCTCCTACTTTGGGGTTGGTGACTCCGTCAACCACGGTCTCCTTTCTCTTGGGGCGGATACCACTCCATTCGTTGATCCTTGGAGAAGTCACAGGATTAGATCTCTCGATCCCAAGCACATTGACACTCGGGTTGTTGGCTGTGGCGGAGGCATGAGGGGGTTCAAGCTTTCCTTCCCCAATCAAACCCAGAATGATACGTTTCACAGCAGGGCACTCGTCGGTATTGTGTCCATGGTAACTGTGGAAGGCACACTTCTTGTTAACATCGAGATACTTCTCAGGGTTTTTGGGTTGGAAGTTGACAAGAGGCTTTGCGAGGCCTTGCTTAACCAATCTCTCAAATACCTTGGTTATAGGCATTCCAAAATCCTTAAACCTTATGAAACGGGGTCTGGATTGGCGTTTGGCTCTTCTTCCATTGTTGGTCGGAGCGCGGCGGGGATGAGAATCATTACTATTCAATGAAAAGGGGTGCTCATTGAGTGTCCTTTCATACTGAACTTCCATTTGCTTTCTCCTTCCCAATAGATGATTGAGAGGATCCTGCGGGGGTGGAGGGGTGTAGGCATATCCATAACCCTGGTTGTTCGCAGGAATGTACCTCAGAGGTGCGTAATGAACTTGTGGTCCAAAAGGTCTCGGACAGTAGAAATGATACGGGTCACCTCGGAATCCAGTGGTTGGCCAATTATCCACATATGGTGACTGAGTTCTTGGGATTTGATTGGCGACCTCAAACTGAGAGGGAATATAATTAGGAAGACCTCGTGGGAGTGATGGTCGAGGCATGATTGGTGTGAATGGTGAGACATGGGTGTTTATGGGAGGCAACCCAAAGGGAATGTTAGATCCAGGGTAAGACGGAGTGTATGGAGCTTGAGTGGGAGGCAAACTTTGAGTGGTGACGTGTTGAAACGGAGAGTGAGGGGATTTGGTGTTTTCGCAAGGTTGAGGGGTGGAGTTTGGTTGTGACTTGGAGGTTGGGTGGTTTTGACCCCTTCCTCATGGTCAGAAACCTCAACGAAGGACCCGTCCGTCTGAAACAAAACCTTAACACCTTTTCGTCTCATTGACCCGACAAACCGGTCTCGTGCTTCCTCGTGGTGTTTCCTGGTAATCTCTTCCCGAGCCCTGGAGGCTTCCAAAGCTTGGAGAAACTCTTCTTTGATTGGGCTGGTCTAACCATTTGCGGCATTGCTTTCCCAACTATTTTCCTCTGAGCCGGTCATTCCAAGGTTCCGGCGTGGAGGGATTGTAGCGGCTGAGGAACCCTCGGACTCAACGCGGAACAGGCGGTTACACGGTGCTCTTTTCCACTTCATTCTCGCTGCAGCAGAGACAGAATGCAACTTAGGCTCAGGTAATCATTGGGTGGATGCTCATGCTACAAATGGGACACGACCGCTAGGCTTAGACCTATGGGTGAAAGGTGAACGAGATCAAATGGGATCTCGAATCCATGGTTGTAGCCGACTTCTTGGAGGGCAACGGGGGATTCATTCAAAGACTTGACCGGCTCCTTAGAAGATAACGGGGATCCTCCCAAGGACTTGACTTCCTAGGGGACTACTCCTAGGGATTTACGAGAATCTCAAAAAAGGGACCTAGGAGATGACGCCTAGGGGTTTAACGGAAATCTCAACAGGGACCTAGGGGACAACGCCTAAGGGTTTAACGAACATCTTGGAGGATAACGGGGATCTATCCAAAGATTGACGGGGGTCTTAGAGGATAACGGGGATCTGTCCGAAGATTTCACCGGCTTCTTGGAGGATAACTGGGATCCTACCAAAGATTTAACGGGTGCCTTGGAGGATAACGGGGATCTATCTAAAGATTTCACCGGCTTCTTGAAGGATAACTGGGATCCGTCCAAAGACTTAACGAAATGCCTTAACGTAGGTCTTGGAGGATAACGGGGATCCGTCCAAAGACTTAACGAAATGCCTTAACGTAGGTCTTGGAGGATATCGGGGATCTGTCCAAAGACTTAACGAAATGCCTTAACGGAGGTCTTGGGGGATAACGGGGATCCGTCCAAAGACTTAACGAAATGCCTTAACGTAGGTCTTGGAGGATAACGGGGATCCGTCCAAAGACTTAACGAAATGCCTTAACATAGGTCTTAGAGGATAACGGGGATCCGTCCAAATACTTAACAAAATGGCTTAACGGAGGTCTTGGAGGATAACGAGGATCCGTCCAAAGACTTAACGAAATGCCTTAACGGGGGTCATGAGGGATAACGGGGATCCGTCCAAAGACTTAACGAAATGCCTTAACGTAGGTCTTGGAGGATAACGGGGATCCGTCCAAAGACTTAACGAAATGCCTTAACGTAGGTCTTAGAGGATAACGGGGATACGTCCAAAGACTTAACGAAATGCCTTAACAGAGGTCTTGGAGGATAATGGGGATCCGTCCAAAGACTTAACGAAATGCCTTAACGGAGGTCTCGGAGGATAACGGGGATCCGTCCAAAGACTTAACGAAATGCCTTAACGTAGGTCTCGGGGGATAACGGGGATCCGTCCAAAGACTTAACGAAATGCCTTAACGTAGGTCTCGGGTGATAACGGGGATCCGTCCAAAGACTTAATGAAATGCCTTAACGTAGGTCTCGGGGGATAACGGGGATCCGTCCAAAGACTTAACGAAATGCCTTAACGTAGGTCTTGGGGGATAACGGGGATCCGTCTAAAGACTTAACGAAATGCCTTAACGGAGGTCTTGGAGGATAACGGGGATCCGTCCAAAGACTTAACGAAATGCCTTAACGTAGGTCTTGGAGGATAACGGGGATCCGTCCAAAAACGTAACGAAATGCTATTTGCTAACGCAAGAATGCGACGCGTCAAAGACAAGAAGCAAGAAAGAAGCAAACGCATGTAATGTGTGATTATTCATTCATTCGAGTTTACTTAAAAAGCATTTTTATTCCTACATGGTTAGAAAAGATTTCTCTTCTTTTTCGCAACTAATCTAAATCCTGGATCAGTGGAGGCCATCACTACGCCTATAGACCCCTTGTTTTCACCTGTCTTGCACACTCCCAAGGATGGACTGTTCCGGGCAAGGGTCCTATAGGGCAAGCGGCTTCCACCGACTGAAAGAAACGAACCTAGGGTCTAGTGCATCGCAAGGTTCCCAATACGTGGGCCATTCCAATCATGATTAAGCCCCGGTTAAGATCGAGATTCGTCTTAGGGACTTAAGGGACTTTTGGTATAACCTCATCTTTGATGAGGGCTCTCGAATATTATCCTTGGGCTTAAGGATGATTAGTATGAACCATTTATTAGGGCTTGACAACACAGTGTCACCCTATCCTTAATACATGACTTAGGTTAATTATGGCTATCATTAACGCACAAGTCAAGGACCGGGTCGAGGATGACCTTGGTCACACTTGCTTTCACAAGGAGTCGTGACTCGGGAATCAACTTGGCCACGATTAACCTTAGACACGCATTAGGTACGTGGTAACGTGAGCTAGACCAAAAACCAATCGGAGTCATGGTATTTGTGTGTCACGGACAAGTGTGGTTGACTCGGCTCGGAAGGGGAGGTGGAATGGACTCGTGCGCGCTAGAAGGGCACAAGAGCACCAATCAAGCTGCATCTGGCATCCATCCCGGGTTTAAAGGGTATTTGGAACGTGCAAGGTCGAGTGCACGTTGTGTGAAGCCATTCTATGTTCCCTTTTGAGTCAAAATAGATATTTTCAATCCGTTTTAACATCATGAGCAATGTATGATCAACATATGAACATAATCAACAAATATGAGCAAGCATGAATAAGCTATTTACACAAGCAATCAAGCAAGAACATATGAACAAACAAATCCAAAACTTGTACATGCAGCAAATTGTGCACAACCAAAGAATCCTTTGAAATCAAGATTTTTCAAGAAAAACAATTCTTTTGAAAACCATTTGTAAAACAAGTTGTGTACAACAAAGGATTCAAAAAATTTTACAAAAAGGGTTATGCACAAGGAGGCTTTAAAAACCCAATTTTATGTCCAAAAGACTTGTGCATAACCAAGCTTCAAAAAACCAAGTTTTGGCTAAAAGAGAAGAAGGTAATGTGCACAAACAAATCTATAAATTTGGAACCTGGATAAGCAGAAGCAAAAAGGGACACAGAATGTTTCTTCCCTGCACAAAATTGTTAAATTTTGAAACATTTTGTTCCCTGCCCAACATAGCTGTACGGCTATAGCATCCTGGCAATTATTTTTTGCAGTTTTTCAACTTCTGATCATCAAGCCCCAGTTTATTGCATTTCCAGAACAGTTTCCACTTCAAAAGGTTCAAACAGAAATACAGCACACACAAAACAAACACAAAAGTTAACGAAAACGGGGGACGGGAGTTTGACCCTCACAAAAGTGTCCTCAACGCTTCTAAAAAGAAGTTTGCAAACACTTTAATCCCCAGCGGAGTCGCCACTGTAAGGATCCCGCCCCGTGACGAATGAAAAGATGGGAGCATTTTCGTTTTGAAGGGCGAAAAACCAAACACGGTTATCACGCAAAACATAACGGAGTCGCCACATTTGTTAATTATTTAACCTAACAAATGGAAATGTTAGAGATTCTATTAGTTCGGAGGTCAGGTTAAGCCTTGGGAAGAGTTTTACGTCACCCAAGTCGCCTCAGATAGGACCGAGTCTCCCTAATCGTTAGTTAACAAAGTGCATGTGTGTGTGTGTGTTTTCAAAAATGGGAGAAACTGACTTTTAACAAAGCTGGTTAATTATTTAACAGAAAAGGGTTATTTTTCAATCAGTTTAACAAAAAGGGGTAAAACTGGAAAAAAAAGTGCTCCCTGTCCAAACTAGCCGTATGGCTGGTTTAAACCATCCGTACGGCTTGTTCGGCCGTTCTGGTTTTTTTTACAGATTTATCAGAAAACCGTCCAGTTTCAGGCAGAAACATAGTATTCTGCTGAAACTGGACTTAAATGCTAATTTTCATTTTGTGATTAACAACAAAACTTTGAAAAGATCATTCCTATGCACTTTGATCATCAAAAAAACCCAAAAAACAAAGATTTGGGTGTGATCAAAGGCAATCATTGGAGAAATTAAGAAAAGGTGGTGAACATGCCCTTTGGGGCCAAAATGACCATTTGATGAATAAAGATTGGAACTTTATCACCAAAATGGACTTATTAAGTTAAATTAAACCTTTAGGGACAAACATGTAACATAAAGATTGAATCTTTATGTCCCAAACTTGGGGATTTTAGGCAAGATCATGGTTGGGAAGATAAAGATTGAAACTTTATCTCCCAATCATGATCATCATGGCCAAACAAGAACAATATTAATAAGAAATTTAACAAATCATGATTATATATAGCAATAATATAGTAGGTTGAGAGGACAGGACTTGTAATATATATATATATATATATATATATATATATATATATATATATATATATATATATATATATATATATATATATATATATATATATATATATATATATATATATATATAATATATAGTGCTTGAATGGACAAGGCTTGCAATGTAATGTAAAGGCTTGAAAGTAAATTGCATCAAAGTAAAGACATAATGACATCAAATGATAACAAGCCTTAGGTTATCCTTTGGTTTAGAACCCACAATCATGCATAGAACATGAAGGGCACCATGGATCAAGGCTTGGTTCCAATTCATATAATTTGCAAGAAACATAAAGACATAAGGTAAATAAATAAAAGGAAAATAGAATGAGATGAAGAGAAGATGGGGGAGAAGGAGGCCTCACCACTCTTTGGTTCTAAGCCTATCTTCTTTCACTCCTTTCACTCAAATGTGTTTATCACTCCTATCAGCTCTCAATTCTGCAGAGCTTTTCCTCTAAAACTGTTCCCCCCCCCTCAAATGATCTGCATGGGGTTCAATTTATAGGGACTGAGGGTGCCCAAACCAGCCGTACGGGTAGGTCCCTCAGGTACCCAAACCTCCGTATGGCTCAATCTAGCGAGCTTCAGGATTTTTCTAAGGTTTATTCCAGAACAGTCCTGGAATATTTGGTTTATCCTAGTGAGGTCCTGGCCCATCGGTTTATCCCTGAATGGCACCAAGAATTCCTCTAAAGTTGGTCAATTTCAGATTGGGGTACTTACACCAGCCACATGATGGGTAAAACAGTCCTTTTATATGGGTCCCACAATATGGTAAAATGGGGGGAAAACTACCGCCCAATTCCTCACGTGAATTGCACGCAGTAGTAGATAAAATAATTCCAACACAGCATTTACGCCATTTAGGGTTGTTGAGATATTTGGTCGAGGAGTAATGGCGATGCAAAATTAGGGTTCCAATCGGCGATTAGCGCTTTTGCCGAAGAAGATCAAGAATCTCTGTAATGACGAACGTGGATGGCGAAAATCGTGCTGTTGTGGTGGAAGAAAACACTAATCAAGGTATAATTTTTGAAATCAGTTAATTTGAGTTGTTTATTTGAAGAATATTTTACTGTTTATAAAGTTTTGTGCGCATGTGATTCTTTTTTGTGAGATAATATGTGTTGTCTGTGTATGTGTACTGAATTGATGGTTTATTCTATTAAGAAATGTCCAAAAATCTATAGAAAGTTTTGTTTTGGAGTCATAAAGTGTTGTAGGGACCAATTGTGAATATATTTAGTCAAAAGTTGTCCCTTTGGTACCTTTTTAATCTAAAATCTCTCTTTTTTGTGTTGTTTTGTGTGTTTTTTATAAATATGTAGATGGTGAGTGGTTTTCTCTGAGGTTACATCATGAGGGTCAGTTCTTATACCACCCATTTACAGTTTATTTCGGTGGTGAAGTAGATGTTTTTAAATTACATGTGGACAATGTGTGTATGAAGGAATTTGATAAGTGTTTCAAAAGCTTGGGATACACAACTTATGCTAGCTACTACTACTGCATTTCTGAACAATTAACTACCGATGGGTTGACATTTGACAAGCCCCCAAGTCCCGGGATTCCCTAATAGAACCTCGAACCTAATGCGCGTGACTAACAAGAAACGAGAAACTGAATGACATCTGCTTAACTCAAACCGACATCATATATATACTCAAGAGGAACGAGCTAAGATAGCTCACAACGAGTTCTATACCAAGAAATTTAAACCAAATGGTTGTACACAGCGGAAAACATGCCTAGCACATACGCTGGCATTACAAAAACACTATACAAGTCTACCCAATATACTGAGTCTAAACAATTGATTCCAAATCGTCCTCACCAAAACTGGAAAGGATAACAATCCCTAAACAAGAACAACCTGCCAAGTAGGCCCCTGCTAAGTCGAGCCTCACAACGTATTACCACTTGCTTTCCTAGGGGGGGTGAACAAATAAACAAGGAATGGGGTGAGATAAATCTCAGTAAGTTACTAGATACAAGTACATGGCATGTTATCATGTAATCATGCAAATCAAGAAGATTATCAAGTAATCATGCTCAAGATGTCATCAAGTAACAAGTATATGAGAGGTTAAGCCAACTCATCAAGTAACTAGCAGATAAGGCTAAACTATCACGTTACAAAGGATATTCCAACCTTATTCCTCCCAAGTAAACCTTTGTTGTCGTTGCTTATTGCAGTTGACAAATCACGATCAATCAAGTTGCTGCTGTGCAGTACACAAGAGGACCCGGTAACCAGTATCACTCACAAGAACAAGATTCAGGAGGTGTTCACGAGTTTAGCATTCACTTTTATCAGGCGTATTTCTCTAATAAAGGAAGCTATGCCCTTACTATGGCCTGTAGTAAGGGGTCAAGCGCAGATACATAGGCACCCGATTATCACTTTGGCCCCAGCCTCATGATAAGCGTGAACCTATACATCTCCGAGCAAGCAAGGTGACCAGCTGGACTCAAACAAGAATGCACAAGTAGATGTTTACTTGAACTACAAGAGTATAGAACTAAGTCCAAAAGTAGTGGACTAGCTCTTCAGGAACCATGTAATCATGTGCTCACCAAATACAAGTACATGCACGCAATAATTGCCAATACAAATCAGTATAACAATGGCACGTAATGTGTCCACATAACACAATCAAGCCAAATTAGAGTCTATTAATAACAGACCCCAACCAAGTAGTAGGGTATGTCATACTATATCACTTTGTCATATGAAATATTTGCACGTACATATTCATATAACCTTTAACACACTAATGTGTCTATCACGATACCCTTACTTTCAAGTAGAGCCCAACATCTTAGACTCTAAGCACGTAGTCGAATAGGTCGTATTGTACCTAGTCACAATCATATCTCGCGTATATTTATCGCTAATCATCGAATACATTTTCCAACACATTTTGTGTTCTATAATCATTGTTTTATGAATTATCTTCATATTACACTAGTCCCTCATTCTTTAGGAACTCAACTCAAGAACAAGATATCTTCTTTACACTTTATATACTTCATTGAGTATATGCACGATTAAAACCAATTACTAGCACATTAGTGCTTGTTCATAGCACTTTCAGTACACACGTATTAGATTCGAGTATGTAGTAGAGTTGTTCATTCTCTATCTAGTTCCACAATCCAATTCTTTGGTTATTAATACCAAGTATCAAGTAGTCAACAAGCCACATTCTATCAAGTAATTATGTGCAAGATTTGCACATACACATCAAGAATCTTTCTAACACATTAGTGCTTGTTCATAGCACTTTCAAGTTCATTACCATACACACGTATTGGTTTCAAGACATGAACAAGAGTTCTTCCTTTTATATTCAAGTTCACACTCCAATTCTTTGGATGTTTAAGACATGTACAAGAATTAATTATCTTATACTCAAGTTATTATTCCAATCTTTGGATATTCAAGTCATGTACAAGATTTAATTGTCTTATACTTCAAGTTCAAGCTAAGTGGATGAGTTATACATCTCATACTTACATGTTCTTAATCCTATACTTTGGATGTTCAAGCTCAAGACATTGTTCTAATGCCCCTAAGGTACACAAACATTGGTTTCAAGACATATATAACACATTAGTGCTTGTTCTTACCACTTTCAAGACAATTAAAAGAGTTCTTACTTTTTATACTTAAGTCCTCTATTCAAATCATTGAATAATCATGTTCAAGACTCACTTTTGATGCCCCTAAGGTGTCACAACACTTGCTAGGACATCTTATACTAAGGCTATATACCTTAGGAGGGGTAAGCTTTCATTTCAATTTAGATTTAAAACACTTTTGTTGAAACAGGGGACCGGGCGGGCGCCTACGATGGACCGGGCGGCCGCTCATTATAGCACTTTTGAAATCAAAACTTCTGATGAAATGGGCGGGCGCTCGGTATCTATGTGGGCGGGCGCCTGGTACAATTTTCAGCAAACACTAAATTTCTTTCCAGGCCTAAAATTCTCCGTCCCAAGCGTAGGAATATACTTTCACTAACCCTTAGGCAATACCCAGGACACTATTTCAAGCTCAATTCATTTCTTTTACCGTCCCAAAAATAATAGTATAATTTCCTTTTGTTCCAATTAAATATTTTACCGTCCCAAAAGTATAAGTATAATTTTCTAATATACTAATATAATCATTTAGGGATACTTCCATTCATTTCCCCGTACCACAAATAATGGAATAATTTTTCTAATAATATTTAAATCAAGTTAATATTTTACCGTCTCACGAGTAGGAGTGTAATTATACTAACACCTCTACGGCATATACTAACATGCTTAGAATCTTGTTTCAAGTCATTTAATTTCATTTACCAAGTCTGAGACTACTCACTTTGTCCCAATTATACAAGTATCACAAAACTCATTCAAATCACGAAATTAACAAGTACAAGTATCAAGAATAACATATAGGCATGTTATTACAAGCAGGGGGGAGCTAGTGACTTACCTAGTCCAAAATCAAATTCACCCAAACTAATTTCTATTCGGCAGGAAATGCTCTACTCACCGCCCTGATCATTTATGCGAAGTCGGATTTTCGAACAGAGACATAATTAAGCGAGAGGAGTCGAGAATAGGGTAAAACTTAACTTTCTTTTATGAAATAGAGGAAAGTACGAGAAGAACTGAGATTTTTTCTTTCTCAGAGAAAGGCAAACCCAACTTATATACTTACAAGTTTCGAGAAATTGCAATTAGGCCCCTCAAGTTTCAACTTTGACAAAAAGGCCCTTCAAGTTTCATTGTGAGCATTTTGGCCCTTAAACTTTAATTTTCACAAATGATCCTAATGTTTCAAATTGAACAATTAGGACCCAAACTTGCTCAATTAGTTAAATAATTAACTCAATTAAAATAGCATATAATTATGCAAGTCAAGAATTTAACAGGAATTAGGATGGGCGTTACAACATTGATGTCTAATGATGACTTGGTAAGGAAAATGGTTGGGTTTGCAATAGTTGACAACACTAGGTTTGTTGATGTTTATTGTAAGAATGATGAGGAATATCAGAAAAGTGATTATCAGCAAGATGATTTTGAAAATATGGATGAAGATGAGGAAGGTGGTGGGGATAACACTTCAGGTTGTAATGATAGTGACTATGACCCTACTGACTATGAAGTGGATGAATTTGAGTGGCTTTTGCCTTTGTATAATGAACCAAAAACTAGTAAAGAAAAATAAATTGAAGTGAATGAGGAGGTACAGGAAAGGGAAGTAAATGAGGAGGGGCAGGTGAGGGAATTGAATGAGGAGGGACATGTAAGGAAAGTGAATGATATTATTGCTTTATTTGACAGAAGAAATGACAAAGGAAAGGAAAAAGAAGGTGAAAGTAGTCAACAGGGGCAGAAGAAGAAGTATAAAAAGAGGAGAAATCCATATGGGGTATTTATTGAAGAACAAACTGTACCTAGGGATGAGTGGACTGTTGAATCTGAATATGAGGACAATTCAGATGATTTTGAAAGTCTTGAGGGTTCAGATTATTCAGAAGATGACCCTAGGTACTTAATGAGGAAGAAAAAGGTACCTAAGTCTAAGACATTTAATCCCAAGTCAGATATGGAGAATCCAAAGTTTGAACTTGGGATGGTCTTTAATGATAATAAAGAGTTCAGTAATGCTGTCAGATCATATGCCATTAAACAAAGCAAGGGGATTGTTTTTGTGAAGAATGAAAGACTGAAAGTGAGTGCAAGGTGTAAGGATGGGTGTAAGTGGTATATTTATGCTTCTCAATTGCCCAAAGGGGATAATTCTTTCAAAATCAGGACCCTTGTTAACACTCATAGCTGCAGCAATATGGTTAAGAGTTCAATTATTAATTCTAGATGGGTTGGGAACAAGTACACAGAAAGAGTGAAATTAAATCTAAATTGGGAAGCTGAATCATTTTTTCATACTGTGGGTAAGGAACTTGAGATTGAAATGTCTAAGAGCAATGCTTATAGAGCCATGGGTATTGCAAGGAAGAATGTAGATGTGTCTCTCAAAGATCAGTATGGTTGTCTATTGGATTATAAATCAGAGTTAATCAGATCTAATCCAGGTACAATAGTTGAACTGCAATGTGATTATAAAACAGGGGTCCCAGTTTTTAAAAGAATGTACATTTGCTTAGGAGGGTTGAAGAATTGATTTTTACAAGGATGCAGAAAAGTAATTGGACTGGATGGTTGTTTCTTGAAGGGTCCAGTGAAGGGTATGATTATCTCTGCTGTTGGTGTTGATGCTAATAATGGGATATGGCCTTTGGCATATGCAATAGTTGAAGGGGAAAACAAAGAATCTTGGACATGGTTTTTAGAATATCTACTTGTATATATTAAGTGTGAGAACTCTAGAGGATGGACATTTATTTCAGATAAGCAAAAGGGTCTATTTCCTAGCCTTGAGGCTCTTGTACTAGAGGCATAGCTAAGGTTTTGTGTTAAACATTTACATGACAACTTAAAGCTTCAGTTCAGAGGCAATGCTTTGAAAAAACAGTTGTATGCATGTGCTAAAGCCACCTATGTTGAGAGATTTAACTATCAGATGGAGGAGCTTAAGAAAATGGATGAAGGTGCATACAATTGGCTAGTTGGTAAAACACCTGCACACTGGAGTAGGGCTTTCTTTTCAACACTTCAGTGTTGTGACATATTGTTGAATAATCTGTGTGAAACATTTAATTCTTGTATTCTGAGAGCCAGGTATAAACCAATTCTTGATTTTCTTGAGTGGATACGGATGTACAAGATGAGAGCCTTTGATGGTGTGTATTGTCCTATAATTCTTGCAAAACTGGATAGCAACAAAACACAATCACATGACTTTATTTCAGTATGGGAAGGAGTCATGAAATATCAAGTTGGAGGAATGTATGGAGATTAGTTTGTAGTAGACTTGAATGCACAAGAGTGTTCTTGCAGAAAGTGGCAGCTCTCTGGAATCCCTTGCCCCTATGCAATCTCAGCTTTAAACCACTGCCAATTAGACCCTGACAATTATGTAGCAGATTGGTACAAGAAGGAAACATACATGAAGGCTTATGAACATATGGTTTATCCTATGATGGGAAGTGATATGTGTACTAAATCTGGTATTTATGTGCATCCACTGTTGAAAAAAAGATGCCAGGAAGGCCTAAATGAAGGAGAATTAGGCAAAGTGATGAAACAACCAATCCACACAAGTTGAGAAGGTTCCAAGACACTGTGAGATGCAGTATTTGTCAAGATGAATATCATAATGATAGAACATGTCCCAAAAAGCCAACTCCAAATGAAAGGCAAAATGTTGAACAGGAAGAAGGAAGAAACTACCTGTAAGTGCAATATTTATTGTAGATATATTTATATGTTATTAATGCATTTTATGACATTCATATTTAGTTGTCAAGATTAATATTTAATTGATTTTGTCACAAGTGGTGAAGAGTATAACAATGGCAGGGTCTGGAAGTGCAAGTGCAAGTGCTGGAACATTATCAACAAGAGTAACAAGATCAAAGGTAGCTATTCAACTCATTTATGTAAGTACAGATCATTTGTTTTTTTTAAGGGATTTTTGTTTAAATATATGTTTATTAACAGAGTAAGGCAAGTGGGCAGTCTGATGATGGAAGGAGTAGTCCAAAAATTGGTGCTAAGAGAGGGAGACCAAAAAAAAAATGTAAGCTTGGTGTACATTAACCAGTCTGGTGCTAGTCAATAGTCTGATTTTTGGTTTCTAAATGCTTATATTATAATTTTTCAGGTGAATGGAGTATCGTTGTCACAAGGAGATGCAGTGAAGGACAAGGCAAAGAATGGAGGGAATGCTTTAAGTTTGTCACAAGATAGTGGCATGAGGTTGCAACCCGGTCAAAGAATGACAATGCCAGTCATACCAGCAGCTTCAACAACAATTTCTCGGACTTCACTTCAAGCAGCACCTTTTATGTGGAATGGAAAAAGATGTATTACCAAGGTTTCACTTATGGCTGCAGGAAGTTCCAAAAAAGGGTGATAAAAATCATAGTTTGTAGGAGAGTTTAACTCTATTTTGATAGAATCTTTTGGGTATTGTAAGCTCTTGGTATGTTATGAACTTGTGAATTCAGTTTGAATGGTTTGTTAACTAGAATAGCATGGTTTGTATGGCCTTTTTTGGTGAAACATGTGATGGCCAAGAATGTTGGACATGTGTCATGGTTTGTTAACTCTGTTTTGATACAATCATATGTTTTGACACATGGCTTTTTGGTTTTATGGCCATGCTATCTCAATAGAATGGAGTTAAACATGTTTAATTTTACTCTTGCTTTCAAATGTTTGCACTCATTTTTATTCACATTTTACTGTGATAATTATATGACCACTGGTAATGCTATGAATCTAACAACAAAAACAGAGTAATACAAAAGAGGATATTTTCATTCAGGTATCACTGCCATACATCATTCTTAACCTAAAGTACTTTTACATATTCCAAAACATAACCATTGTGAATACATTTCTCACATAACTAAGCCAAAATAAAAACGAAAACAAAGCCACCATATTTTTCTTAACAGATCAACAATAGAACCACTAGCAAACCAATGACAATCAACAACAACCATATTGTCAAAACACAACATCTACGCTCTCTGTCATGCCTTGCTACGAGTGTCTTCAGTTGATTACGATTTTCATTCATTGTATTTAAAAGCCAGAAATAACAACAGTTGACCTAGCACACATCGGAGGATCATGCCAATCAAAGAATCCACAATCTCTACCCTGTGATTAAGAGAGCATAAAACCAAAATCCAGTTACTACGTTTCAACCAATGATGGTATTTGAACAAATAATTAGTATTAATTCCAAAGAAATTGGGAATTTTAACTTACATGTCCGAATTTGGCACAAACAAAGAATCTCCGCCCAGGATTTAAATCAGTCCACGATGTTTTCAGAGCCGCAAATTCACCACAGTAGCATTTCGTGAACCCGGTTGCGGATTACTGCTCAATTTCTCTCTTTGGGCCTCTCATGGCGATTTCGAGAAGGAGGAAGAAGACGGTAGTTGAACTGGTTAGTTTTCCGGTTTTCAATTGCATTTATAACCCAACAATTCAATTCGTGGCTGGGCACGTGAGATTTTCCATTTATTTTGTCACGCCGTTTGGGGCCTAAAGGGGTCATAGGTCAAACTGGGACAAATGGCAAATTAGAGGGTCACTTTGGGACAAAATTAGGTTTGGGTGGCAAAATGGGAATGGGTGGATACTTTGGGGGGCTAAACATATTTTGGCCAAGTTTAAAATAGGACACCTAAAATAGAAATTTTGAAGTTTAAAATGGGACGGAGGGAGTAGACATTTTCGCTCACCAAATTTCTACCTAATTTTCCATCACTTTCTCGAGGAAGCATCTTTTTACATCAAGAAACATTACCTTCATTTTCTTGGGGCCAATTATACCTTCATTTCATACTACTGAAGGTGATGTGGAGCAGTGGAGGATAATGGTGGCGCCGCCGATATCTGTAACAGTATTGGAGATTCAGAAGAGATCAAGGGTTTCAAACAAGAACCGGTTTATTACGACTTGAACGCGGACACACAAGTTCAAGAACCTGAGTCGGTTGGGATTATACCGGTGGCGTTAATGCAGACGCCGGTCGTTACAGGTGGTCGTCGTTTGTCAACTCATGACCGGTATCCAATTTTTGAACGATAAGAGTGCGGCACTGGCTTGGAGCGAATGGAAAAGGGGGCGAGGATTTCCTGGGTGTTAATATCTAAGCATGATGTACATTGTGGGTGCCTCTCTATCACCTTAAGGTTTTAGAGGAGTTGGTTACTTAACATGGTATTAGAGTTCTTGGTTTGGCAAGGTCAAGGGTTCAAATCTTCCCGCTTGCATTTCTCCTAAAAATATTATAAATGGGTACGTATTTCCCCAATATATCATTGCACCCTCCATTATATCCACGTATGCATGTGAGGGGGATTGTTAATACTAAAGCTTGATATACATTGTGGGTGCCCTCACTAATACCTTAAGGTTTTAAAGGAGTTGGTTACTTAACATGGTATCAGGGCCACCGATTTGGTGGCCTGATTGCCGAATTTCGCTTCCGCTCACAAAATCAAAAACTAGGGTTTCAAAAATTGAAATCAAAATCTCTCAATATTTTTTTCCCGGTGATTATCTCTCATTCTTCAAAGAAAAGTTTCAGATATATCCTATCAACAAACCTGCACAAATATCCCCAAATTTATTCCAAAAAATTCCTAGGTTTTGCAATTTCAAAACCGAAAATATGCCAGTTCGAAATTCCTGTGAATTGCTAGTGATTCCTACCCGTTCTCCCTTCAATAAACCATCATATTTGATAGATTTCCTCACAAATCCTTCGCACAACAATAAATCTGGAAGTTATCCCCAGTGTCCTTGGAGATTTCACAGCTATTATCGCCGGTTCTTCTCCTGATAACGACGACACCTTCTCCGACTGCATCTCCAGTTGCAGCGGTGGAAAATTGTTCCGTTCGTCTTCATCTCCATCTCCATCTCAATCAGTAATAGTTCTTCATTAGATTTTTTTTCATCTTACCTCTGTCTACTAGTGTTTTCAAGTACAGAGTAATAAGGTCCATATTCCATTATTTTCATCACTTTGATTTTGTTTTCAGATCTTAAAATCTGATTGATTGTTGATTTCATTCCTTATCCAAAAGTTTGCTAAGATTTGAAATAAAGCATAAATTTAGGCTTCAATTGTTGATGGAGGTCTCGGTTGAGATTTGATGATAACTCACCGAGTTAGGGTGTTGACTCACTGCAAAAATGGCTCACTGTGTTGGTGAGTCATGAATATGGAGATCAGATTTTTTTTTGTTTCTCCATTTTTACAGAATCTTTTGGTCCTTTTATGAATGAGGTATCCAATTTTGGAAATGATTTACTTGGCACATTTGTGTCATATGATTTGGGAACAGTACTTGTTCTTCATTTTTGCCAATATTGAGATTGCTTTTCGGGGATTGGCTCATGTTTGGGCTTCTCAGAATTAATTGGATTTCTTGGGAACACTTGCGATATGAGTCTCAGGCTCTCATTGATTTTGGAAGGTAAATTTGCCTCCAACAATTACAAATTGTGTGGGAGTTTATCAAAAGAGGTAATTCTCCTTCAAATTGCCAACAATGGAGAAAGCTTTTTGGGGATGGGCTCCATCTTGGGCTTCTCAACAACAACTGCTGCAGATTTGTGCTTCAACAATTGAGTTTATTGCTACTTTGACCCGCGTACTATTAAAAGATTGACGAATTGCCCTCATACGAAAGAAACTCACACTATGACCTGCGTACTATGGTTTTAATAAAAAAGTACCCAAGGATAACGATGACCCGTTAAAAATCTAACCGGCTGTCAGCATATGTTAAGAATTTAACAGATTTGCAATAAAAAAAAAATCAAATGTGACCCTAATAATGATATTAATGTTGTAATGGTCCAAAATTTATTTATATTTATATATTTTTTTTATTTTGAATTTTTTTTATATTAATAAATTGGTATACTCACTTTGTCCCAAAACAATTTTGATCTATATAATCCCTTATCACTTTAAATTGTACTATGCACACCTCTTCTTTCCAGATTACACCCACACAAAATACACACTCTCCTCCCTCCTCCCTCGTCTCTCTCTCTCTCTCTCTCTCTCTCTCTATACTATTTCTCTCTCCACCATACCATCTCCGACCAGCTCTCCCCTGCCTTACGCCGGCGACCATCTCCCCCACCTCCAGCGGTCGTCTCCCTCTACTCCGGCGACGGTCGCCCACCACATCTCTCTCTACCCTACCCTCCTCGCCATTCCTCCCCACGTCCAGCCATCCCCCCCTCCGGCAGTATCACCGACTATTCTAACACCTCAAGCATCTATTTCATCCCCTACCATGTTCTAATTGGCAAACCCAGATCTGATTCGAGCCCTATCGCTTCAATTCCGAGCCTTAATTTCTTCATTTTCTTCACTTCTGTGCCCTAAACTGCAAAGTCATTGGCCAGAGAGCTGGATAACCGGAGACAACTATAGGTTTCCAAATCGGGGCAAAAGGGAAGATAAAAGACAAACGGGATTCTGGAATTGTGGTTTTCCGGCAAGATCATGATTTTTTGGTGGTGCGGCGGTGGCGGGTGGCGGTGATAGTGGTCACAGTGGTGGCGTTTGAATAAATAATAAGGGCTTAATTATAAAAAAATCCTAATTATTTCAAAAATAAATATAAATACAAATTTTTTTTTGGACCTTTATGACAATAATATCATATTGAGGGTCAGATTTGAATTTTTTTTATTGAAAATATGTTAAATTCTTAACATATGCTGACAGCCCGTTAGATTTCTAACGGGTCATCGTTATCCTTGAGCACTTTTTATTAAAACCATAGTACGCAGGTCATAGTGTGAGTTTCTTTAGTACGACGACAAATCGTCAATCTTTTAATAGTATGCAGGTCAAAGTGGCAATAAACGCTTCAACAATTCATGGCATGGACTGTAATGTAATAAATGAAAGTGTATGGACTTGAGTGTAAATGTTAGTTAGTTTCTGTTAGTATTCATGTTATATTCCTGACTGTATTCTTCAAATCGGAAGCTTCACGAATGTTGCGTGTACGATTTGAGGGGTATATTAAGAAGTAAATAGTAATAAATGGAAGTGTAGGGACTTAGATGTAAAAGTCAGTTAGTCTGTTAGAATTGTTGTTAGTTTGTTAGAGTAAGTGGATGAGTTAGTATATAACTCTATCCCAATATACTGTTCTAATAATAACAACATCAATATACAAAAATACATTATCTCTCTTTCCTACTATCTCTCTACCACAACTCTCTCTCTCTCTCTCCCCCTCACAGATTCCGGCCACCATCTCCACCACAACACAATAAACCTCCTCCATATTTGTAATCCTAAAACTAACATGGTATCTGTGATCCTAAAACATTGTACTCCCTCCGTCCCAGAGTAAGAGTCCTATTTTTTTCGCTGTTAGCACGAAGGTATTTTGAGCAATAATTTTTTGTTGATCTAGTTATCCTAATGGAGATTTTATACTTGTTATTGATACTCCATTATATGTACTACCAATATCAATATATAGATGTTCATTAACATAATTGAAATAACATAAAATTATTGCTCAAAATACCTTCGTGCTAACAGCAAAAAAAATAGGACTCTTACTCTGGGACGGAAGTAGTTAGGGGTGATCATGGTCCGGTCTGGTCCGTTTTTTGACAAAATATCAAAGAACCAGAACCGGAACCAATACTCTGGTTCTCTAAAAATTTGGAACCGGAATCAAACCAATACTTGTGAGAACCAATACACTGGTTTTGGTTCTACTGGTCTGGTCTGGTCCGGTTCTACAATTTATTAATCATTTGAAGTTTATTTCTTTTCAAACTTTCTTAACTCACAACATTGACAAGATCAAACACAAATACAATTTTAATATTAATTATAAATCTAGCTAACCCCCCCCTCCCCCAAAAAAAAAAAAAAAAAAAAAAAAAACTTGAAGTATCGTCAAATTATATGGCCAAAGGTATCAATTCACAAAATATAATCACTATAGTATTAAATATTACAACTATTGATTAACAAACAAAAAGAAACATATATTGCTCATCTTACAAACAGTTACATGGGTCTTTTTTTAAAAACAATTTAAATGGGCCATTAAAAAATAATAATACAAAAGTAAGTATATAATTTTATTTACTATAAGATAATACATATAAAATAAATATGTAGTATATGTGCTCAACTGGTCCGGTCCGGTTCTAACCCAATTAATTTCACCAAGAACCAGAACCGAACCAATATACTGGTTCTATAATATTTTGGAACCGGAACCAAACCATATGTACTGGTCTGGTCCGGTCCGATTTTTACTGGTTTGGTCCGGTCCGGTTCCAAAATTTTTTTGCTCACCCCTAGAGGTGTGAAAAACTAGTAAAAAACGCATTTTACGTTAAGGGAGCGTAAAACGTGTTTTTAAGTTTGGCGTGGTGGTATTTTTGTAATTAACGGGAAGTTGTTGAGCGCTGATCGAAAGTGCCAGTGGTAGTGTAAAATAGTGCCAGCACATGTACACTGGCACTTATTGACACTAACACTGGCAGTTTTAATAAGTGTCAGTATCAATGTTAAAAAGTGCCAGTGTAATGGCTGGCAATTATTAACACTACCACTAGCACTTTTAATAAGTGTCAGTATCAATGTAAAAAAATGCAAGTATACTCACTGGCAATTTTTAACATTACCACTGGCAATTAAGAAAAGTGTCAGTTTCATGTTTAGAAAACGCCAGCATGAAATCACTGGCTATTTGTAATGTTAACACTGGGCATTTATCATGGTTCCCAGTATTTAAGAAAATGTCACCCCTTGTTTCGAAGTATAATTGCCCGCGTCTTTGAAAAACGCGTTTTTTGTAAGACCAACTCCCTAGAGGTAGTATGTCTCATTATAAACTAATTAAATATTCATTCACGCCACTGGCGGACCTACCCTTTGGGGTAAGGGGGCCGCGGCCCCCGTTTGCCAAAAAAATATCTTTTTACTAATGCAATTTTTGTAAATTTTAAATTAATTAGTGCAATAAATTAATATTTGTCCCCTTTTAGTGAAGAAAAAAATGCACTAAATTTTTTTCTTGCCCCCTTACACTAATAAAAACAATTTTGTCCCCATTCAAAAAAATTCCTAGGTCCGCCACTAATTCACGCTAACTATATATATATATATATATATATATATATATATATATATATATATATTTAGTTATAGAATTGCTCAATAAACAATGAGACTCGTAGACACTGAAGTTGCCATTTATTCTATGTACCATAAATATGCAAAAATAAACAAGTAAATCCAACTTTTTTCCTCAATACCAATCATATTGTTTGCTCCAATTATCCGACGTAAGATTAAACCAATAAAATCCATCGGTTTTAACAAGCCATTTGCAATCATTTGTCTTCGGAGTTTTTAAGCATGCTTTATGCATTGTAAGATTAAAAACATCAAACCTCTGTTCTTTCATTTCCCACCAAAAATGACAGAAGAAAAGTGTGTTTAGGAAAAAAACTTGACAAAACTTGAAATTGAAATCACCATTATATGTGAGGTTATGGTATCCAAGATCGTCATCTCTTGATTGGCAACGAACCGTTACATTATCCTTTTGAATCCCACTGATGACGTGAACACGAAACGACGCTGTCATAAAACAAGCATTCGATATGACCAAACATTGAAATTCAACAACGAAGATAAGAAAAATTATTCCCAACAAACGACTCATAATTATTAAAGAAAGAAAACATACACCTCTTACGTCGGCCTTCCTTTTATATAGAGTATTATCAGTGGCTTAACATTTACGCAAAGATAATCTCAATTTAATTTTGTGGTCAGTTTAGTGTTGAAATTTTGTCAATAATTCATTTCGTCTATTAAACAGAAAGTGAGTCAATCTTTGTGAAACGAGGGAAGGAGGGAGTATGTAGGATATTTGGTACTCATGAATTCACCCCCCCTTTGCCAAAATATATTTTTGGATTGTACTTCATATTTTGACTTTTTTATTAACTATATTTACTTTTGACCATTATATATAAAAAGAAAATTTATTTTTAATGAATTATAAAAAATATATTGATAATATTTTTGATGCATTAGTAATATTTTTAGAATCACATGAAGTTAATTGAATTTTTATAATTATAGAGCAAAGTTAGATCATATTGAAAAAAAATCAAGGGATAAAGCGAGTATGATGATTTCTTTTCCTAGAAGAGTATTGTACATATTTTTACAGCTTAATAATTAGGAAAAGTTTCATTGAGATTTGGTAAATTTGCATTTTTGTATCATCATTTATAGAATACCCATTATTGTAATCCACTTTCTTATGCGAATTCCAAAGTATCCTCCATGTTTTCTTAATAATGGTGGGTGGTGTCCTCAAAGGAGTGGCCCAGTGGTAAAGCCAAGCTTTACCCTCGGTGAGCGCTAGGTTTCGATCCCTCTCCTTGCCTCCTTATGGCGTGGACATCGTCAAAAATAATAATAACTGTGAGTGGTTGAATTTGAAGGAAACGCATTTGATGTAGTACAAAAATTCAAAGATAAAAATGGATTAATGGACAGTCATATGAGGATAAGGGGTAATTTTCACATGCTCACATTAAATTATTTCTCCTTAAATATAAAAATAAAACATAAAACATAAATTATTGAGAAAAAAGGTGTAGCTGCTCATGATCACACGAACTTAGAAAAGTAATTGATTCATCATATAAATTAGATAACCACACTCCCTTAATAATCCCTTAATAAGATCTTTTAAAGAGATGTTGACACAATTCTAATTTGAAAAGTACGCTAAAAACCAGGCCCGGCCCAAGGGGGGGCGGCCTGGGCAATGGCCCAGGGCCCTATTCAGCAAGGGGCCCATCTGTTTGTATGCTATAGTACTATGCATGTGTTCTGGGCTTTTTTTTTTTTTTTTTTTTTTTTTTTTGCTTTCAAAGTGTATTGAGTTGGGGTGTAGGGAAGCCACAATTATTAACTCTAGGCCCAACTAATAGAGGCCCATCCGTGGTTTAATTAATGTACAGCCCAATCTTTAACCCTTTTAATTTGAGCTTGCCTTTTATATGTATCCTAATTTTAGTAGGAGTATTAAATTAAATTTGGAACAAATTTTGCTAATCTTAAATTCCTTATACATGGAATATGAAACTTTTTTTTTTTTTTTTGGAAAACTAACGTGATACTCGTCTCTTCAGTATCTGATGATTACGAAATGCGATAGAAACGAAAAAAAAAACACTGAACGGCTATAATTTTATCCTATTTATTTATAATTCTATAACTCTTCTTCTCTTCCTCTCTTTCACACCCAGTCAGCCAGTCTATCTCTCTAAATCTCTCTTTGAATCTTGCTAAGAAAAGGATTCTTTTTCATAGTAACTAGTAAGTTTATTTTAAATTTTTCTTAGTAATTTTTATGATGCTTTTCAATTACAAGATGTCAAGAATTCAAGTTTATTTTTAATTCAGACTAATATTTATTTATTTTTTCTTTTTTTTTTCTTGCAGAAGAACTTGAACCTGCTACTCACTGAGTCACTGTCGGTTCCGTAATTTCCATCTCAAGAATTCAGGTGTTCTTGTTCTTTTTATATTATTGATTGTTGTATAATATTTTTTTATAATGGTGCAACCATCTGGATGTCAAAAAAGAAAAAAAAAAAAAAGAAAGCGGGTGGAGCAATTAGTAGAATCACAAAGAGGAGCTATGAATAAATTTTTATTGAAAGGAAACTCTTCTCATGAAATTCTAGTGGATTGAGTGTAGATAATTTTGAACAACCTAAAAATTTAGATGTAGAGAATTCAGATGAATTAGGTGGAGAAGGTGAATGTGAGGAAAATTTAGGTGAAGAGAATTGTAATCATGAGGATGTGATTAACTTGACTGAGCATGAGATACCAAATGAGCCGAACGTAGAAAACACAAGAATTGATGAAGATAAAGGCCATATATTGGATATTTATGATCCAAGAAATTGGGATAATCTTGACAGTAAAACAAGAGAAATTCTAGTAAAACAAGAGAAATTCTAGTTGAAAAGGGGCCTTTGATAGTAAAAAATAGTATTTGAGTTTGTGAAAAAAAAAAATTGTTAGGGCCCATTCATCTGATTTTGTCCCGGGCCTATGAATTGCTAGGACCGTTCGGAGGAAACAAATGAGAATGTTATTCTTTCACATACTATTATTTATAGATAGCAACTTCAAAAATTCAATTTATTTCTACACATAATTAAGCATCTCAAAACAAGTAAATACTACTGACCTTTTTTTTCTCTCTCTCAATTCCAGTCGTAATGTTTCACCCATTTATTCTTCCAATAAGAAAACAAATAAAGTCCATCAGATATAACTAGCCACTGGCAATCATTTGAGCTTGAGGGGGTTTTCCAACATTTTTGAAGCATAGTACGGTTGAAAACATCAAAAACCTGTTGCTTTGAGTCCCACCAAAAATGACAAAAGAAAAGAGTTGATAGGAAAATATTCTCACAAAACTTCCAATTGTAATCACTATAATATTTGACCGTATGGTTTCCAAGATCATTGTCTTTTGATTGACAATGAACTGTAATGCTATTATTTGGAATATCATTGATCACGTGAACACGATATGGCCTAGTTAAAAAACAAGCATTTGATATGGCCAAAAGATGAAACTCAAAGGACAAAGATGAGAGAAATTATTCCCAACAATCGATTCATAATGTGTAGTCAAGCAAAGAAAAAAACCCTTTGGCTTCCAAGTCAAGCGGGTTTTCTTCCTATATATAGTAGTTAGAAGATTAGCTACTAAAAAAAATGTGGAAGTATAGTTTATCAATTTCAGTTAATTCCCTTTTTGCTAAAATGTACTTTTCAGTGTGATTTTGATTCTATCAGCAGAATAAAGTATTAATTGTATATGACAATAAGGAAAATATATCGTTGATATTTTTGGTAAAATTGCACGGATATTTTTCGTGTATCAATATGCGTACACGTATGAGTTGGTTTTGGGGGAAACTAGTTTCCCCCTAATGTTAAAAAAAGACCGGTTTTGACAAGCAATAATGAACCAAACTTCAACCTTTTTTAAACCGGTTCGGTCCAACATCTCGCTCATTAACAAAATTAGGGCATAAAACATGGAAAACACTAGTAGCCCCCGACTGTTCCCTTCTTCCGGAATCTCTCTCTCTTTTTCTCTCTCTCCATCTCTCTACCGCCATTGCAGACGAGATGAGCTTCAAAAAAACGATTGAAAAGGTATGAATCTTTACAAGTTTGTTCATCAATTATCACTTTTTTTTTAATTTGAAATTGAAATTGAAATTGATATTCGAATTCTCTAACTGATCTAATTGAAATTGATTTTCTCCTTATAGAAGATGGATATGGAGATGGAGATAGTAGATCACAATGTCCTTGAACCAGACGAGAGTGAGATTGAAAAAGACAATGAAAATCAATTTGAAGAGATCGATATCTTCATTTGGCTCAAAAACACAAAATCTACACTTAATTTGAATCCTGTAGTCGTTTGCTGCTCAAATTGAAATGGAGATGTTCAAGCTGCTCAAATTGAAATAGAATTGATTTGGTGTAACTTGTTGTTTAGAATAGTAACTTGGAGTTTTAGTATTGTAACTGATATTTTATTACAATAACTTGATTTTTTATTAGTGCAGCCTGGTGGTTAATCAAGCTATGTTGTATCAGATCTATACTTATTATTTTAGTAGCGTAACTTGGTGTTTAAGCAGACAAACTTGATATTATAATAACATTGAAATAAAGCATTTTGAATATCGAGTTATATATAAATTGGTGTTGTTTTAGTTTAGTAACTTGGTGTTTTAGTATTGTAACTTTATGTTTTAATACAATAACTTGGTGATTTGTTAGTGCAAGTTGCTGGTTAAAGATGTCATGCTATATCAGATATATACTTGGTATTTTAGTAGTGTAACTTGGTCTTTGGAACAGACAAACTTGTTATTATAATAACCATGCAATTTCTATTGAAATAAGCATTTTGAACATCAACTATAATATAACTTAGTGTTGTTAGTATAGTAACTTGGTGTTTTACTATTTTAACTTTATGTTTTAGTACAGTGACTTTGTGTTTAATTAGTGAAGCCTGGTGGTTAATCAAGTTATGCAGTATCGGATCTACACTTGGTGTTTTATTAGTGTAACTTCGTAATTTAACAGACAAACTTGATATTATAATAACCGTACAATTTCTTTTGAAACAAGCAGTTTGAACATGAGCTTATAATACAACTTAATACACATGTTTAATCATAAAAAACAGCAAGTTAATAAGTTAAAATAATAAGTTTGGACTTAAAAATAATAAGTTACAATTTCACTGACTAACACCATTTCTAGACCTAGTTTGCTGACATATGCTGCAGTTGAACCATCAGCTTTCTTCCTCTTCTTCTCCTCGTTGTCTTTGCTCCCAACAACCTTGTCAATGTGATCATGTTTGATTGCCGAAAAGTCTTCAACTTTATTCAACAAAGACTCATTTGCTTGTTTAAATCACTTAGTAACAAGTACCAAACTCAACATAACTAAACAAGCATCACAAAAACATAACAAAAAATGCTTGAAATCAACACAATAACCGAACAAAATAGAGTGAGAATCAAGCGGAAAAAGCTTGAAATCAACACATACCTCCATCATGCCCGTCCTCTTCTTGATTACATATTTCTTTGCGTTTGGATTTGAAATCAACCTCATTCTGCTTGAAATTGAGTGCAATCGAGTGAAATAGAGTGAGTATGACCGTCGTTAGGTCTGAGAGAGAGTGAGATGGAGATAGCGACGGCGATGGTTAGTCGGGGAGTGAGAGAGATGGAGATTTAGGTCGAAGAGTGAGAGAGATGGAGGCGGCTAGGTCTGAGAGAGATGGAGAGAGCACGGTTAGAGATGGGAGAGAGAAAGAGTCGTACATCCAAAGCCGCATAAAAGGCCTGTTTACAAAAATTTTGATCGAAATTTTTTAATGAGCGAGAACCGGTTTAGAAAAGGTAGGAGTTGGTTTGCTGGTTGTCCAAAACCGGTCTTTTTTTAACATTAGGGGGAAACTAGTTTCCCCCAAAATTTTGTGTTTTATTGAAGTTATTGTGGTTAATAAATAGTAGAGAATCATATTTCAAGTTTCTTAATAAAGAGATTTGAAGCATTAAAATTTTATATGAATAGATTTGTATTGGAATTTAATACCTATACATAGTGATACAAAAGAATTAATCTGAATTTTGAACTTTAATGTGAATCTTCATATTTTTAGGAAAATTATAAGTTAGAGAATGTACTTTTAGTATGGTTATTAAGTTTATATTATATTTTCTTAGTTAGTATACATTTTTAATAGAAAATATGCACGTTTTAAATATTTAAAAAAAAAAAAACGAACATATTTTTTATTCAATAAAAAATAGTTTTTATGGTGGCATTAATCCTCCCAAAGTATCTAGGCAATCACACTTTGCACCCCCAAACCGAATTTTGTCCCAGAGTAACATTCTAATTTGCCTTTAGTCCCACTTTGACCCATGACCCCTAACGGCGTTAAAAAATTAACGAGAAATGGTCATGTGCATGTCACATGAGGGGTATTTTGGACATTTTCTTTTTAATTTTCAATTAACCTTTATTTTATTATTCTCTTCAATATTAGATTTTCTTATTTACATCAAATAATAAAATTATAAATTATTATCAAAATAAAAAATTTATTTTATAAAAAATACATTCACAACATAATGAATGAAAATAATATGGGGGTAGTGAAAATCATAAATAAAAAAATGTAAACTAACCAAAAACAATTTTTTTTTTTTAAATAAAAAGAAAAGGAAAGCAAAACAAAAAGAAAAGAAAAACCCAGTTCATCCCCATTTCATCCTTCTTCATCTTCCACAACCCCACTCATCTCTATTCCTCATCTTCCATGACCACCAACCTCCATTCTTCCTTCCTTCAATTAGTGAGCCACCACCACCGTCAACAGTGACGATTTTGATTTCTTCAAATCTGAGACCTCACCTTGCCTCTTCGTCTTTCTCCCTCCACCCCACTTTCCTGTCTCTAGCCCTCGCTGCCATTTTTTTTCCTCCACGAAATAGCGCCAGATTTTGATTTCTTCAAATCTGGTGGGTTCTTCAATTTGCTCCTGTTCTCCAAGCAAAAGCCCCATCGTCCTCTTTGTTGTGGCCTCTAGATCCAAAAACGAAATCGCCCCTTTCCTTCCATGTCCGTCTGCCATGTCCGCCCTACTTTCATGTCTCAAGCCCTTGTTGCCCCTTTGATTTTCAAATTGTTTGTGATTTTGGAGAATTTATTGTGATTTTGTTTTATTAATTTTTTCTTTAGTTTTGTGAAATTGGTGATTTTGGAGGAATATTGATGGTGGTGACTGCCGGATTTGGGTGGAGGTCGCAGCCGGATTTTGGAAAAGATGGTGGTGTTGGTGGTTGTTGACTGGTGGGGATGGGTGGAGAAAGAAAATGCCACCATAATAAAAAATTGATATTTTTTTCCTTCTCTTTTCAAAGAAAATGATAAATAAATCCCTCATGTGACATGCACATGACCATTTCTCGTTAATTTTCTAACGCCGTTAGGGGTCATGGGTCAAAGTGAGACTAAAGGCAAATTAAAGTGTTACTCTGGGACAAAATTCAGTTTGGGGTGCAAAGTGGGATTGCCTAGATACTTTGGGGGGGGTAAATGTATTTTGGCCTTTTTATGTTGTACAAAATTTACCTTTAAAAGTAATTTAATAGTAATACAATATAGGGGAAATGACAATTTAGGGTACAAAGTTTAGGGTGTGTGTGTCAATCGGGGTCTGATGTTTCAATTTTGTCAATTTAGGGTCCAAAGTTGACAACGTTAGTCAGTTAGGGGTTTTAGGACTAAATCGCAAAGAAAATCCAGTTAAGTCACACCTGCACTTAACTAGAGTTAATTTTGATTTTTTGCCTGAGCTTTTTATCATTTCACACACACTTTATATAATGGACCATAGTTTGTAATTTTCCCTTATTATCATATACTCCAAAATTTTTAATTAATAAAAAAATACTCAAAAATAAAAAAAATGAGCAAAAAGATACTCCCTCCATCCCGGCTTAAGGTTCTTAGTTTGACTTTGCATGCTTATTAAGAAACCAAGGCAAATTTGAGTCAAGAAAGTAGTGTGTGGAGGATATAATTGTTTATTCATAAAGCAAGTGAGTGAAAAGTAGATGAGTAAGTGATGGTTTTTTGTAATATATGAACTTTATGAGGATATGTCCAAAACACTATTCATCCTTTGCCATTTAAAAAATAAAGCAACTAAGAACCTTAATCTGGGACATACTAAAAAGGAAAGTAAGAACCTTAAACTGGGACGGAGGGAGTAATATAAAGTTATATTTTTAAACATAAGAAATGGAAAAAAATGAAGTTAAGAAAAAAAAAAAGAAATTATTAATAACAAAACAATTCTAAATAACCCAGAAGAAGAAAATATGAAAAGGAAAAAGAAAACAAAAATCCAAATTCATCCCCCCCACCCTTTCCTACCATGCTTCCCAAACCCCCTTCTACTCTCGACTCTCTCACTACAACAAAAATGACTTTTATCGGCACTTATTTAACGGCACGTGTAAAAGTACCGTAAACTTGTGGTACTTTTTAAAAGAATGCCGCAAATATCCGGCACTTTTTATGAAGTGCCGCTAAATTTCCGGCACTTTTTCTAAGTGCCGCTAATTTTCGGCATTTTTTTATAAACTGCCGCTAATAGCAATAGGTTTCTTTTGAATATCTTTATTTAATTTTGAAATTTAATCATATTTTTCATTTCACTTTGCTTTAATTTGTTAATTATAATAGATTTATATGTACTACAACCATAAAAACGCATTAATGTAAGGTTATGCGTTATGTTAAATAATTGTATGTGTAAATTTTTATCAAAAAATGATTTAGCCTACCGATAGAAAGCTTGCTTCATATGCGGGAGGTCTAGTGTTCGAATATGTTTAATAATTTTTTATTTAAAATACGACGCTTTAAAAAGTACCGGAAATTTGCGGCACTTTTAAAAATGATGGTAATTTTGCGGCACTTTTAAAGTGCCGGAAAGTATTACCGACATCACTTTTCCCAGCACTTAGAAAAGTGTCGGAATAGCTTTTCCGGCACTTTTTACCCGTTTCCGACACATTGTAAAATGCCGCAAAAAGTCATATTTGTTGTAGTGTCTTTTACCTTCTTCCCGTCACCAACCTCATTTTTCATATTCTCCTCACCGCCCCTACATCACCCTGTGAGAGCTCCGTGCTTCGAACCTAATCGAAAATCGCATTTCTCATAATGATTACCCTACTTTGGTTTTGAAAAGAAGAGTCGTCACCTCATTTTATTAAAGGAAAATAGTGATAAAACCATTTTGATTGAAAAAAGAAGTGGGTTCGGGGACTAAGTTACGATTCATTTTATGACTTTTTGAAATGCCTTGTTATGCCCTAACTTTGAGAAAAATGTATGTTTATGTACTAGGTGTCTCCTAATATAGGTCGATTCAATTTTGAGTTTGACACGCCCCCAAGTCCCGGGATTCCCTAATAGAACCTCGAACCTGGTGCGCGTAACTAATAAGAATCGAGAAACTAACAAGAAACGGGATGACATCTGCTTATAACAAACTGACATGATATATATACTCTAGAGTAAGGAGCTAAAATAGCTCATAACACGAGTTCTAGACAAGAAAATTAAAACCAAGCATGATTATACACAGCGGAAAACATGCCTAGCACATAAGCTGGCATTACAAGATGTCTAGAGACAACAAGTACTATACAAGACTGTCTACCCCAAAATAAGGAGTTATACAACCTATACAAAATCGTCCTCACCAAAGTGTAAAAGGACACAAGCCCCAAAAGAATAACAACCTGCGTAGTAAGCTCCCAGCTATGTCGAGCCTCACTGCGCACTATCACTAGCCTTCCTTTGATCTAAGGAAAACAAATAAACAAGGAACGGGGTGAGATAAATCTCAGTAAGCTATTAGATGCAACTACATAACATGTTATCATGCAATTCATATAAATACTCAAGTAATCATGTATCAAGTATCATCAAGTAACAAGTATATGAGAGGCTAAGCCAACTCATCAAGTAGCACATAAGGCTAAGCTAGCAAGTTACAAAGGATATTGCTTCCTTCCTTATCCCTCCCAAGAATACCATTGTTGTCGTAGCTTGTAGCTGTGACGATCACGATCAATAACAAGAAACGGCTTATGCAGTATATCTAAGAAGACCCGATAACCAGTGTCATTCCCAAGATCAAGATTCACGAGGTGTTCACGAGTTTAGCATTCACTTTTATCAGGCGTATTGCTCTAACAAACGAAGCTATGACCTTACTATGGCCTGTAGTAAGGGGTCAAGCGCAGATACATAGATCCCCGATTATCACTTTGGCCCCATTCTCATGATAAGCGTGAACCTATATACCTCCGAGCAAGCAAGGACCAGCTGGACTCACACAAGAATGCATAAGTAGGTATTTACTGGAACTACGAGAGTAGAACTAATCCAAAAGTAGTGGACTAGCTCATCAAGAAACATGCTTCAAGTAATCAAGAAGTCACATTGTTATCAAGCAACTATAGGCAATGTTTGCACATACATATCAAGAACATTTCTCATACACGTTAGTGCTTGTTCTTAGCACTTTCTAGTACATTACCATACACATGTATTGGTTTCAAGGCATGTACAAGATTTTATCATCTTATATTCAAGTTCTCAATCCACTTCTATGGATGTTCAAGTCATGTACAAGATTTTATTGTCTTATACTCGAGTTATCATTCCAATCTTTGGACATTCAAGTCATATATAAGAGTTAGACATCTTATACTTCAAGTTCATCATCCTATACTTTGGATGTTCAAGCATAAGACATTGTTCTAATGCCCCTAAGGTACACAAACATTGGTATCAAGATAAGCATAACACATTAGTACTTGTTATAGCACTTTCTAGACATAAAGAAGAGTTGTTACTCTTATACTTAAGTTCTCATTTGAATTCTATAAGTGTTCATGTTCAAGACAAAGTTCTAATGCCCCAAAAGGTACATATACACTCACTAGGACATCTTATACTAAGGCTCTATGCCTTAGGAGGGGTAAGGTTTCATTTCATTTGAGTTTAAACCACATTTGTGAAACAGGGGATTTGGGCGGTCGCCCACTCCCCACCTGGGCGGTCGCCCAGACTAGACTTTTGGAACCAAAAACCCTGGTAAAATGGGCGGTCGCCCATAGGACCGGGCGGGCACTCGGGGTCACGCGGGCGGGCGCCTGGTACAAATTTCAGCAAATGTTCATTTCTTCCCAGGCTTATAAATTCTCCGTCCCAAGCATAGGAGTATACTTTTTACTAACAACTAACAAACCCAGGAGTACTAAACAAGCTTAAACCATTAATTTCAAGTTTCTTTCATCATTTTCCACAGTATGTTTATACTCCCTTTGTCCCAAAATTACAAGTATCACAAAAATAACCCCAAACACGAAATTGACAAGCACAAGTATCAGGAATAACATATATGCATGTTATTACAAGCAAAAGGGATCTAATAACTTACCTAGTCCGAAATCAAGTTCATCCAAATTAACTTCTGTTCGGCAGGAAACGTTCTATTCAACGCCACGAATATTTATCCGGGATCAGAATCAAGAACATAGGGATAATTAAACTCGAGGATTCGAGAATAGGGTAAACCCTAAACCTAACTTTTCATCACAGAGGAAACGTAACAATTTGGGGATAAAATGCCTCTGAGAAGGCAAACCAAGAAGATAAACTTTCAACTTTCAAGAAATGACACTTAGGCTCCTCAAGTTTCACTTTTAACAAAAAGGCCCCTAAAGTCATATTTTCACAAATGACCCAAAAGTCAAAACTAGACATTTAACCACCTTAATATTCTAAAGCAGTTAAGAAATTAACCTAAGTAAAACTAGCACATAATATGCAAGTCAAATATTTAACAAGCAAGTCAAGAATTTAACAAGAATAAGGATGGGCGTTACATCCTCCCCTCCTTAAAGAAAATTCGCCCACGAATTTTTACTTACTAAGATTTTCAAATAGGCTCGGGTATTTATCTCGCATCTCTTTCTCGGTTTCCCAAGTAGCCTCTTCTATTTCATGATTTCTCCAAAGGACCTTCACAATAGGAATCCTTTTGGTGCGCAAGACTTGCTCTTTCCAGTCAAGAATATCAACATGTTGTTCCTCATAAGACAAATCAGGTTGAAATGGAATAGCTTCATACTCAAGAACATGTGACTCATCCGCCATATACTTGCGAAGCATGGACACGTGAAACATATCATGAATCCCAGATAAAGAAGGTGGTAAAGCAACTCTATAAGCCAACTTCCCAACTCTTTCAAGAATTTCAAATGGACCGATATAACGAGGAGATAACTTTCCTTTTTTCCCAAATCTCTTTATACCTCTACGAGGAGAGACTTTCAAGAATACAAGGTCACCTACCTGGAATTCAAGATCCCTTCTGCGATGATCAGCATAACTCTTTTGTCTACTTTGAGATGTGCGCAATCTATCTCGAATAAGTTTCACACTCTCAACTGATTGTTGAACCATTTCAGGTCCCAAGAGTCTAGCTTCTCCCACTTCATCCCAGCATATAGGAGATCGACATTTTTTTGCCATAAAGAGCTTCATATGGAGCCATTTCAATGCTAGATTGATAACTGTTGTTATAAGCAAACTCAGCCAAAGGAAGATGAGTATCCCAACTGCCTTTGAAATCAACAACACAAGCACGTAACATATCCTCGAGAATCTATATAAGTCTCTCAGATTTCCCATCAGATTGGGGATGAAAAGCTGTATTGAAATTCAATTTAGTACCCATGGCACCCTGAAGAGCCTGCCAGAATCAAGAAGTAAAACGAGGATCTCTGTCAGATACAATACTCACAGGAACACCATGCAGTCGGACTATCTCCTGAAAATACAATGAAGCTAACTGAGACAATGAATACCCCATGGAAACAGACAAGAAGTGAGCTGACTTGGTCAGTCTATCCACTATAACCCAAACAGCATCATGGCCTCGTCTGGTACGTGGTAAACCAGTCACAAAATCCATCGTAATATGCTCCCATTTCCACTATGGAATTTCTAATGGTTGCAACAAACCTGCTGGACGTTGATGTTGCACCTTCACCTGTTGGCAAGTCAAACATTTGGAAACATACTCAGCAATTTCTCTTTTCATGTTGTTCCACCAGAAATGTTTCTTCAAGTCTTGGTACATTTTAGTGCTTCTAGGATGAATAGTATACTTGGCTTTGTGAGCCTCTTCAAGAACTCTCTTCTTGATATCAAGATCAACTGGAATACAAACTCTGCCTCAAAAGGTAAGAATTCCATCACTGTTGAAAGAAAAATCTGGTTGCTTTCCTTCATTCATTCCACTAATAATTTTCTGCAATTCAGAATCAGTTACCTGAGCTTCTTTGATCTGTTGGAGTAAGTCTGAAGTAGCCTTTATATTTGCAAGGATTACTCCATGTCTCGATTCACAAGGACTCCAATCACATAAATCCTCTAACATCTTCCATTCACGAATCATCAAGCAAAAAACATAAGTTTTTCTGCTCAAAGCATCAGCCACAACATTTGCTTTCCCTGGATGATAAAGGATAGTACAATCATGATCCTTCAATTTCTCCATCCATCTACGCTGTCTCATGTTGAGCTCTTTCTGAGAAAACAAGTACTTCAAGCTTTTATGATCTGTGAAGACTTCAAATTTAGCTCCATACAAGTAATGCCTCCATTTATGCAATGCAAAAATAATCGCAGCCAACTCTAAATCATGAGTAGGATAATTCTTTTCATAAGGATATAATTTCCTTGAAGCATAAGCTATTACCTTGCCATCTTGCATCAGAACACAACCCAATCCTTCTTTAGAAGCATCAGTATAAACCATGAAATTCTCAGAACCACTAGGTAAAGCCAAGACTGGAGCTGTAGTTAAGCGCCTTTTCAATTCTTGAAAACTTGCTTCACATTTGTCACTCCACTTAAAAGAAATATCTCTCTGAGTCAGATTAGTCAATGGAGTAGCAATCTTGGAGAATCCCTCAATGAATCTCCGGTAATAACTAGCCAATCCCAAAAAACTACGGATCTCTGTCACTGTAGTTGGCCTCTTCCAGTTTACAACTGCTTCAACTTTGGAAGGATCTACTGCAATACCAGTAGCAGACACAACATGTCCCAAGAATGAAACCTCTTCTAACCAGAAAGCACATTTGTTGAATTTTGCAAATAATTGTTTCTCACGAAGAACTTGCAATACCACTCTGAGATGTTGTTCATGCTTAGACAGTGATTTAGAATATACAAGGATATCATCAATGAATACCACCACGAAACAATCAAGATATGGTTTGAAGATACGGTTCATCAAATCCATAAATACAGCTGGAGCATTTGTCAAACCGAATGGCATAACAATAAACTGATAATGCCCATACCTGGTACGGAAAGCTGTCTTTGGTATATCTTCAGGTCTGATTTTCAACTGATGATAACCACTTCTTAAGTCAAGCTTCGAGTACACTACTGAACCTTGAAGCTGATCAAAAAAGTCATCAATATGAGGTAACAGATATTTGTTCTTTATGGTTACCTGATTAAGATTTCTGTAATCAATACATAATCGCAGAGTCCCATCTTTCTTTCTGACAAATAACACTGGTGTACCCCACGGTGATACACTAGGCCTGATAAAGCCCCTTCCAAGTAATTCCTCAAGCTGTGTTTTTAACTCTTTCAACTCAGCTGGAGCCATTCTATAAGGTGATTTAGAGATTGGTGATGTACCTGGTAATAACTCAATACAGAACTCAAGCTCTCGATCAGGTGGCATGCTATACTCAGAAGAGAACACATCTGAAAATTCAGACACAACAGGAATATCTTCCATCTTGGGAACAGATGAACTCTTGTCAAGCACACATGCGAGATACCCGGCACAACCATGAGATAAAAGTTTTCTAGCTTTTAAAGTAGAAATAACACGTATATCATACATAGGCCTATCACCTTCAAAGGTAAAATCAGGCAAACCAGGTATAGAAAAAGTTACTACTTTTCTATGACAATCAACAGATGCATGATGCACATAAAGCCAATCCATGCCAAGAATCACGTCGAAGTCCCTTATAGGTAACACGACTAGGTCAGCAAGAAGGGCATGATCACCCACTAGAACTTCACATTTCTTATAGACCTCAGAAGCAAACATACAATCTCCCATAGGGGAAGATACTTTTAGCACATAAGGCATAGAATCAGGAAGAACATCCAAATGCGACACAAAATGAGATGCCACATAAGAATGAGATGATCCTGGATCTATCAGGACTCGCGCTCTCGTACTAGAAAGTAATATAGTACCTCCTATAACCGCAGAAGACTCAGCTACACCCTGCTGATCTAGAGCAAACACTCGACCCTGAACTTTAGATCGACCCCCACTATCTCTCTTAGTACCTGAGGCCTGTTGACTCGTACCCCCAACTTGACTTCCTTTGCCTTTTAGACAATTCTTGATAAAGTGCCCTGTTTCCCCACAAGATAAACATTTCCCAAGCTTTAGCCAACACTTGTCTTCAGAATGGCCTTCTTTCAAGCAATAACCACACACTTTCCTGGAACCTTGGACTGTTGTCTTAGAACCAGTTGATACACTACCTTTGCTTTCAGAGGGTTATCGAAATCGATGATCTTGGCGACTAGATTTACCACCCTTAGAACCAGATCCCTGTGCTTTATCTGAAACACGACCTGTCATGATTGTTCCTAACTTCACTTTGTGTTCTTCAATGTCATTTTCAATACCATAAGCCCTCTCCACTGCTTGTTGGTAACTAGTAAGCTGTAGAGAAAGAAGCTACTTCCTGTACTCAGTCTTTAACCCCTTCACAAACCTCTGTGCCTTCTTTGTTTCATTTGGAACTAAGTGATCACAATACCTAGCCAATTCTGTGAACTTGGTTGAGTATTGCCCTACTGTCAAGCTTCCCTGCTCCAGATTAAGAAATTCCATCTTTTTTCTGTCTTGGACCACTGCTGGAATGAACTGTGACTTGAATGCTTTGAGAAAATTCTCCCAAGTCTGTGGTACACCTTCCAGTTCCCAGCATTTATTCAACACTTGCCACCAATGTTCAGCAGCTTTTTCAAGTTTAAAGGTTGCAAATGTTACCTTATCACCTCCTGCACATCTCAAGGCTGTAAAGATATTTTCTATACTTTCAATCCACTCTTCTGCCTTCTTAGCATCAGGTTCTCCGTCAAAGCTATGAGGTTTCAACTTCAAAAACTTTGTAAGTCGATTAGGATAATCCCAGTCTATATTATCAACCTTCTCTTCTTGAGGAGTTACAGATCTTAGCTGATTACTACCACTTGTTCCTTCAGAACTCATTGTACCTGTAGGTAAACACTCGGCGTTATAACACACCCAAGACTAACCCATACCTAGTCCATAGACCCTATCCAGACTTAGAGCACACCAAGGTAGCTAAACAGGGTAGCTAAACCAGGGTAGCTCTGATACCAACTGACACGCCCCCAAGTCCCGGGATTCCCTAATAGAACCTCGAACCCGATGCGTGTAACTAATAAGAATCGAAAAACTAACAAGAAACGGGATGACATCTACTTATAACAAACTGACATGATATATATACTCTAGAGTAAGGAGCTAAAATAGATCACAACACGAGTTCTAGACAAGAAAATTAAAACCAAACATGATTATACACAGCGGAAAACATGCCTAGCACATAAGCTGGCATTACAAGATGTCTAGAGACAACAAGTACTATACAAGAATGTCTACCCCAAAATAAGGAGTTATACAACCTATACAAAATCGTCCTCACCAAAGTGTAAAAGGACACAAGCCCCAAAAGAATAACAACCTGCGTAGTAAGCTCCCAGCTATGTCGAGCCTCACTGCGCACTATCACTAGCCTTCCTTTGATCTAAGGAAAACAAATAAACAAGGAACGGGGTGAGATAAATCTCAGTAAGCTATTAGATGCAACTACATGACATGTTATCATGCAATTCAAGTAGATACTTAAGTAATCATGTATCAAGTATCATCAAGTAACAAGTATATGAGAGGCTAAGCCAACTCATCAAGTAGCACATAAGGCTAAGCTAGCAAGTTACAAATGATATTGCTTCCTTCCTTATCCCTCCCAAGAATACCATTGTTGTCGTAGCTTATAGCTGTGACGATCACGATCAATAACAAGAAACTGCTTATGCAGTATATATAAGAAGACCCGGTAACCAGTGTCATTCCCAAGATCAAGATTCACGAGGTGTTCACGAGTTTAGCATTCACTTTTATCAGGCGTATTGCTCTAACAAAGGAAGTTATGCCCTTACTATGGCCTGTAGTAAGGGGTCAAGCGCAGATACATAGATCCCCGATTATTACTTTGGCCCCAGCCTCATGATAAGCGTGAACCTATATGCCTCCGAGCAAGCAAGGACCATTTGGACTCACACAAGAATGCATAAGTAGGTATTTACTTGAACTAAGAGTGTAGAACTAATCAAAAAGTAGTGGACTAGCTCATCAAGAAACATGCTTCAAGTAATCAAGAAGTCACATTGTTATCAAGCAACTATATGCAATGTTTGCACATACATATCAAGAACATTTCTCATACACGTTAGTGCTTGTTCTTAGCACTTTCTAGTTCATTACTATACACATGTATTCGTTTCAAGGCATGTACAAGATTTTATCATCTTATATTAAAGTTCTCAATCCACTTCTATGGATGTTCAAGTTATGTACAAGATTTTATTGTCTTATACTCGAGTTATCATTCCAATCGTTGGACATTCAAGTCATATATAAGAGTTAGAAATCTTATTCTTCAAGTTCATCATCCTATACTTTGGATGTTCAAGCACAAGACATTGTTCTAATGCCCCTAAGGTACACAAACATTGGTATCAAGACAAGCATAACACATTAGTGCTTGTTATAGCACTTTCTAGACATAAAGAAGAGGTGTTACTCTTATACTTAAGTTCTCATTTGAATTCTATAAGTGTTCATGTTCAAGACTAAGTTCTAATGCCCCAAAAGGTACATATACACTTACTAGGATATCTTATACTAAGGCTCTATGCCTTAGGAGGGGTAAGGTTTCATTTCATTTGGGTGGTCGCCCATAGGACCGGGCGGGCGCTCGGGGTCACCCGGGCGGGCGCCTGGTACAAATTTCAGCAAATGTTCATTTCTTCCCAGGCTTATAAATTCTCCGTCCCAAGCGTAGGAGTATACTTTTTACTAACAACTAACAAACCCAGGAGTACTAAACAAGCTTAAACCATTACTTTCAAGTTTCTTTCATCATTTTCCATAGTATGTTTATACTCCCTTTGTCCCAAAATTATAAGTATCACAAAAATCACCCCAAACACGAAATTGACAAGCACAAGTATCAGGAATAACATATATGCATGTTATTACAAGCAAGGGGAGATAATAACTTACCTAGTCCGAAATCAAGTTCACCCAAATTAACTTTTGTTCTGTAGGAAACGTTCTATTCAACGCCACGAATATTTATCCGGGATCAGAATCAAGAACAGAGGGATAATTAAACTCGAAGAGTGAAGAATAGGGTAAACCCTTGTAGACACTCCGCCTTGGACCTCTCACCCCGATTGCATACATAGTATTTTTATTTAACTTGTTTTTGTTAATTTCTGTTACTTCGGTTAAGTTCCTAACTGATTCCGTTAGTTTTGGACTAAACTGCATAACAGAATTAATTTTAGAGTCATTCTGTCATTCTGTCTTTCTCAGACGCGGGCGCCTCCGATACTGTCCACGGCCCGCGCGCGCCTCTCGCCCCAAAAGCGGGACTCGCGCGCTTCCCATTATGGCAGTTAGGGATTGCAGCCTTTTCCCTCCCTTTTCTTGATCACAAACACTCCCTTTTTCGTCCACATTCATCCCCCCCCCCTTATTTTATAACTCCCAATCCCACATTCTAAGCCTTTTCTTTAAAACAAAATATTTCCTTTATATTTTATTTGATTTTCTTTTATTTCATTCATTTATTAGTTTATTTATCTTATCTTTGATTGGTCAATTGCATTTCACATGGATGATCATCTTTTCCATCCAACCTTTCCCTCTCCTTTTTACCTATAAAAACCACCTTCTTCTACCTTAGAAAGGGCCTTCTCTTTTGACTTGAAATCTCTACACAAATACAATATACACAATTCTCCTAAGAATTCTCTTTACAAGAGTTCTCCCAACAAGAGTTTAACACAACAAAACTCTACACAAATTGTTCTACAACAATTGCCTTACAACAACACCATTTTCAAGTCCAAGTTTGAAGGCCACTTTCTTAAGGTATTTTATTTTTCTTCTCTTATTTTCACATGTCTTGGTAATGTATGCAATCCCCATCAATGGGACATGACCAAATGACCACTTTACTACATTAAAGTTGGTTAAGGTTATCTCCCTAGATTTTTATCTCTACTTTAATCTCCCCATTTCATTATTAATGAAATTGTTAGGATAATTCAACATGTAATCTTTAGCATAAATTAAATCAATAAAATCATTTATCTTTTTATTTCCCCTCTCTTTTCATTTTAATTTTTAGCACTTTTTTATTGAGGGACATTTAGCATTAGAACACCAAAAGTAGCAAGACCCACGTAAGCGGGGCGGAGTGGGTGTTTAAGTACTTCCCACTCCGTCACCTAACCCCCGAACCCTTCTCTTCCCGAATCTCTGGTTTTCGTACATAAAAAATTGGCTTTTCTTATGTTTTCTCGCGTTCCTCTAAAACGTGGGTGACGACTCTTAAAATCAATTAGACATCCTAGGATAATTCACCGCTCTAGCCAAGTGGGGTTTTCCCGGGGTATCTACAGTGGCGACTCTGCTGGGGACATAGAGGGTTAAAATTGCATTTTCTGCTTCTGGTGTTCTAAATTTTGTTTTCTTGGCATTCTGGTAAAAAGGGTGGGAAGCGCGCGCTTCTGGCCTTCTTGGCCTAAAGCGCGCGCGTCCGACCCCAATTACCAGAATCGCCCGCCTTCCGTCATGTCCTTCCATTACATGTTTCTGTGCTAACGATTTCTGCAGGGGAAACGTATTTTTATTTAGGGTCAAAGCAGTCCCTTGAACCCACTAATTTGCAGGTACTGCCCAGAAGCGGGCGCCTCTGCCCTCTAGTGCCTAAGGCGCGCGCCTCCCATCCGCACAGCCTAAAGCGCGCGCGTCTGGGAAAATTTCCAGAACAGAACAGTGAACGGAATGGACAGTTTTGACAGTGTGTGGGCACCGGGCTTGCACAAAACCATCTTTTAATTCTCTGTTTTATTTGTATCGGTCACTGTAGATACCCCGGGAAACCACGGCTTTAGGCTCGAGCGGTGAATTATCCTAGGATGTCTAACTTGTTTTAGATTGTTTAGAGTCGCCACCTATGTTTTGAGGAACATAAGAAAAACCTATTGATTATAGCCTAAGTTTGATTACGAAAACAGAGATTCTTTGTTTTGAGGTTCGGGGGTTAGATTACGAGATGGGAAGTACCGAAACACCCATCTCGCCCAAATAAAGTTGGTCTTGCTTGGTCAAAATCTACATGAATAATAACGTTCTTCTTCTTCTTCTTCTTTAAGTCATAAAAAGGGGGGGGGGGTTTAAAATAGAGTTTGGAATGTAGGAGATAACTCCTTAACCAACCTCAATGAGATGAGGTGATCATTAGAGTCATGTCCCAAAATGATTTGGGTGATTGCACATTTGATTAGAGTAAAAAGAGAGAGAGGAGATGAAGTAGAAAAGAAAGGAAAAGACGGACTTTTACCTACAATTTGAAGAACTTCAAATATTGCTTGATGAGATCCTTGGAGAACCTTTAGAAAGTGATTTTGGTATAGTTTTTGTAAGTTCAATTTTCCGGTCCTTGAAAATAGAGGTAAAGGGAGGTTTTTATAGGTGAAAGAGGGGTGTTTTTGGTGCCAAAACTCAGTCACCAAGAAATCCTTCCCGGGCAAAATCCTGTAAATTGAGCAAGGGAGAGAATCCTGGCCAGAAATCAGTAACTGACGCCCAGAGGCGCGCGCTTCCTGCTTTGGGGGCGGGAGGCGCGCGCGCCTGACTCCTCCTGTCGGAGGCGCGCGACTCAGAGAAGGCAATTTTGACAGAATGGACTAGAAAGTTAGCCCTGTCATTCAGTTTAGTCCCTGGACTTAACGAAGTCAGTCAGGAACTTAACGGAAGTGACAAAAACTAACGAGAAACACTTAAAACAGGGAGAAACACAAGATCAAATGTGCAATCGGGGTGAGCGGTCCAAGGCGGAGTGTCTACAGAGCCCCTCGGCAACGTGGATTGCAAAGCAAAACGCGTCGACGAAAGTTAAAAACACCCGCCGAGGACATCACCAAGAAAAAGGCAAAGACTCGATGAAAGCAAGAATTTGAAGTTGCGAGAGAGAGTGGTGCGCTCCCTGTATGAGCGGCTTTTGTTGATAGAGGGGGTGGCATGATTCATTAGGTGAACCTGCCGGCTGAATATCTTGAATGAGGCCGTTAGTGAACCATTTGAACGAGGTCGTTAGTGAACCTTTGAGGGCGAATCCGTTAGTGAAATCCGTTGATGAGGCCGTTAGTGAACCTTTGAGGACGAATCCGTTAGTGAAATCCGTTGATGAGGCCGTTAGTGAACCTTTGAGGACGAATCCGTTAGTGAAATCCGTTGATGAGGCCGTTAGTGAACCTTTGAGGACGAATCCGTTAGTGAAATCCGTTGATGAGGCCGTTAGTGAACCTTTGAGCACGAATCCGTTAGTGAAATCCGTTGATGAGGCCGTTAGTGAACCTTTGAGGACGAATCCGTTAGTGAAATCCGTTGATGAGGCCGTTAGTGAAATCCGTTGATGAGGCCGTTAGTGAACCTTTGAGGACGAATCCGTTAGTGAAATCCGTTGATGAGGCCGTTAGTGAACCTTTAAGGACGAATCCGTTAGTGAAATCCGTTGATGAGGCCGTTAGTGAACCTTTGAGGACGAATCCGTTAGTGAAATTCGTTGATGAGGCCGTTAGTGAACCTTTGAGGACGAATCCGTTAGTGAAATTCGTTGATGAGGCCGTTAGTGAACCTTTGGAGATGAATCCGTTAGTGAAATCCGTTGATGAAATATTGCTTGGAGTCTCGTGCCACTTGGAGTCACACTTGACTTCTTTTTGAATTGTGGGGTGCGGGTACATTTGACCGCGACCAGAAAAATGTTCCTGCTGGGGATGAAATGTTGAGATTGACTCTTAAGGGGGGTATGGCACCCGTGATAGAACTTAGGGAGTTTGGAATCCGTGGGAGGACAGCCTACTTTTGAGTGGGAGTTTCTATCCTATTTCCAATTTTTGACATGCCTTAAGGGCGGACCAGAAGAAGGTGTGCCCAACTGGGTGTCTGAGGACAGGGACTGCGTCTTGATTTAGGCTGGAGATCTCTGACAAGACCCTTTTCTGAAGTGATCTAGACTTGGGAGGCGCGCGCTTTCCTTTGTGGGCTTGGGACGCGCGCGCATTTGAGACCGCTGGCAGGTGGCGCGCGCGTCTGGGAGGCGAAATTCCGGGCTTGACATTTGCTGGCCAAAAGAAACCCCAACAGCTATAATATCATCTTCTATTCGACCACTTGACTCTCACAGCTCCTTTCTGTCATTTTTGAACATCATATTATTGCTCAACTTTGCTTGTGATCAACATTTTCCATGGCTTCCAATTCTTTTGTTCTTGATGCCAAGGTTGTTGGTGGTTATGAAAAGGACTTGGGCACTTTCGTGTATTCCTTCAAGACCCATCCCAAGAAGGCCTTCATCAAAGACTTCGGGTTTCGAATTCTTTTCACTTTGCGGACGTTGAAGCCGGATTGGAATTTGTTGAGAGCTGCCGCGGCTTTCTGGGATTGTGACAGCCATACCTTCAACTTTTCGGCTAATGAAATGGTGCCGACTGTTGATGATTTCGGGGCCATCCTCGGCATGCCTTTGGCCGGTCGGATTGCCGTCCCTAAATATCATCGTGGTGCCATTGACTCTTGGGTTGAGTTACTGAATCTCCCTGTTGAGGACGTGAGGAAGATATTGCACGGTACTGTGGTTGACATAACTGAGTTGCCGATGTTCTTCAGTTTACACTCAGAGGATCCGGTGGTTCAATCTTTCAAGAGGAATGCCATGGCCGCTTGTCTCTTTAGTGAAGTACTGTTTGTTGCACCCTTCGGGACTGCGGATGCGCATTTGGCTGAGATTATTTTGCAAGCCAAGGAGCAACAATTTAGTATAATCCCTCATATCGTAGGGGAGACGTTGCACGGCCTTGATGAGTTACATGGGACGGGCAAGATGTGTCGGGGAAGCCCTTTGCTCTTGACCATATGGCTCCGTGAACACTTCAAGATTTATTCCCCGGATGGTGATTTGTCTCCCTTTGCTGTTCATAGGAGGAAGCTGTTGATCCGGGATTTATCTGAAGATGGTTGGAAGAAATTCTTTGCCTCTCGGGTGACCGTTGATATTGAGTGGTGTCCTCCTTCTTGGGGTCTTCGTCCTTTTATGGAATGGACTCTTGGTTTTCAGCACGTGGTTGTACCCGGCTTGAGAGATTCTTCATTTTACCAGCCAGAGCGGGTTCTGCGGCAGTTTGGTCGCCAACAGATGATTCCTTTTCCGAGGGACGAAGTGCTTCGTCCAGTTGCTTACATGGGTCCTGACTTTTCGAGTGAGCTTCAGTTGGCTTGGGGAGATGACCGCAACCGTTGGGCTTTTGCTTCTCTGCATCGGGGGAGTGTCTTCCTTCCTGAGAGCTACTTGGATTATTTATTTGGCACCCTTTACCGTGGCATCACTTGGGTTGATGTGCTTCGCGCCGAGTTGTTGGGAAAGGGTTTTGAGCCTAGCAGCACTTTGAGATATAGGGAGGCTGCTGCTGATTCGAGTAACATTCTGGCTGACCCTTTCGGTACTCCTTTGGATGATTTTTATGCTAGGAGACGTGCCGCAACACAGAAGGTTTCGGTGCGTATTAGTGCTCCTCCGTTACCCAAGAAGAAAAGGATTGAGAGACGATCGGGTGGTCCTTTGAAGGCTAAGAGAAAATTGGACTTTTCTTAGTACCCTAAGAGATTGCAATTTAGACCACTTTGTTTTAGGATTTAATGTTTTGATGTATTTTGTTGCTCAATAAATCCGTTGTAATGGTTTGAATAATTCATTGAATGAATAAAAATTGTATTTTGTTATTTGAAGTGAATTGGGTATTTTTGATATGTTTTAGACCGCACCCGAAGGTTGCCTACGTTCCTCCAGTTGGGAGGCTCAGGTCTCCGTAGTTCAAAGACCATTTTTTTTTTTTTTTTTTTTGTGTGCACCCTGTTTTTTGCCTAGACCGCCCTTTCGGGTTTTCAATCTAGCGGGCTTCTTTTTTGCACGTGCTCTAATTTTTGCCTAGGCCGCCCTTGCGGGTTTTCAACCTAGCGAGCGATTTTTTTTTTTTTTTTAATGGTCTTTGTTTATTAAGCGTAGAACCTCTTGAGCTTGTCGAGGTTGACCTCCTTTGGCAGCTGGTCACCATCTAAATCCACGAGCCGGACTGCACCGCCGCTTAGTATCTTTTTGACCACGTACGGACCGATCCATCGGGGTCCCCATTTCCCCAGGGGATTCATGGCATTAGGAGGATGTTGTCTTAAGACCAAATCTCCCACATTGATGTTTCGAGGCTTCACCTTTTTGTTGAAAGCTCTTGCCATCCTTTGCTGATATGCCCTCGTGCGTTCGAGTGCTCTTAACCTTTTCTCGTCGAGCAAGGCTAGCTGTTCATATCGACTTTGTATCCAGTCGACCTCGTTGACTTGATTCTCGAGGAGGACCCGTAGAGATGGGACTTCGAGTTCGATTGGGAGTACGGCTTCAGAACCATAGACTAATGCATACGGAGTTTCTCCTGTCGCTAACCGTATTGATGTGCGGTAGCCCCACAATGCTAAAGGTAGCTTCTCGGGCCAATCCCTTCCCGTTGAGGCCATTTTCTTGACGATGGTCTCGATGGTCTTATTTGCTGCTTCAACCGCGCCATTTGCTTGGGGACGGTAAGGAGATGATTTGTGTTTGGTGATCTTGTATTCTACCAAAAGTGCATCCATTTCCTTCTCAAAATGAGAGCCGTTGTCGGAAATGATTTCATGAGGCACGCCGTAACGGCACATGATATTAATCTTTACAAATTCGGCCACTTTCTTTGCGTTGAGGGTCCGATAGGCTTGTGCTTCGACCCACTTTGTGAAGTAGTCGACCGCCACTAGGACGAATGACTGCCCATTGCTCCCGGCAGGATGAACTTTACCGATGATGTCTATCCCCCAACAAGAGAAAGGCCAAGGTGTGACCATGTTGCAAAGTTGTGAGGGTGGAGCATGTTGCAGATTAGCGTGGAATTGGCACTTAGCACACCTTTTGAATTTCTCGATACAGTCTCGTTCCATAGTGCTCCAATAGTAACCAATGCCGAGTATCTTCTTGACTAGCATAAACCCATTCATGTGGGGTCCACACTCTCCTTCGTGCACTTCGCACATTATCTCTTGAGCTTCGGCCTCATTGGCGCATAAGAGATTGATTCCGTCGTGGTGCCTTTTATAGACTCGGTCCCCAATCAGTACGTACCGAGAGGCTAGCCTTTGCAGAGCTGTTTGAGCTTCTTGTTGATATTCTCGGGATAAGTGCCATCTTTGAGAAAATTCATGATATCCGAATACCACGGAGGATTTGTTTGAACCTCGTTGATCTCGATACTTCATTCAATATGCCGGACTGTTCCTTCGGGCAATTTTGAAAGGCTTCACCATTTTTCCTTTGGGCATTTCAACTAATGAAGCTATGGTGGCCAGTGCATCGGCGAAGCAATTTTTATCCCTTGGCAGGTAGTTGAAAGTGATCTCTTGGAATTGTTCAACCAATTCTTCAAGGTGCTGACCATAATGTTGGAGAGTCGGGTCTTGGGTTCGCCATTTACCCGATTGCTGATTGATAAGGAGCAAAGAGTCACCGAATACTTCTAGTTCCGTGACGTTTCTTTCGAGAGCTGCTTCGAGCCCTGCTATGCATGCTTCGTACTCGGCAATGTTGTTGGTAGCTTCGAATTTCAGACGGATGGCAATGGGAGTGTAGATGTCTTTTGGATCAACAAGCAATATTCCTATACCAAAGCCGTGTTTATTGGCGGCGCCATCGAAAAAAAGTTTCCACTTAATTTCCTCGGTTGCAGTACAAATTAAATGCTCGTCGGGGAACTGTACGTCTTCCCCCTTCACTTCGTCACACGGGAATTCGGCAAGCTGGTCACTGAACACTTTCCCCTTGACGGATTTTAGTGTGACGTAAGTGATATCGTAGCCGGCGAGCATGAAGTACCATTTGCTACTAGCTTGATCGGAAAAGTTTCCATGTAGTGTTTGAGCTTTTGAGTGACCCAAACCAATGCTGCACATGACTTCTCTAGGACAGAGTAGTTCTTTTCGCCTCCTTGGAATCGGCGACTGACAAAATAGATGGCATTCTCCTTTGTGGACTCTCGTTGCTCTTGTGCTAACATAGCCCCTAGGGCCTCATCATTGACAGTGAGATAGAGCAAAAGAGGCTTCTACTTGTGCGGCGGAACTAGAACAGGAGGGCATGTCAAGTAATGCTTTACTTGGTCGAAAGCTTCTTGGCACGCGTCGGTCCATTCTAGAGCCACATTCTTCTTGCGTAGCTTGAAGATTGGCTCGCACATGGAAGTGAGTTGGTGCACAAACCGACTGATGTACTGCAGTCTGCCCATGAAACCTTTGATCTCTTTCTGCGTCTTTGGAGGAGGCATGTTAATGATTGCCTTGATTTTGGAGGGGTCTACTTCAATTCCCCTTTCAGTGACCATGTAACCAAGGACTTTGCCTCGGATAACCCCGAATGTGCATTTTTCAGGGTTGAGCCTCATCTTGTGTTGACGAAGCCTTTCGAAGAACTTGCGGAGATCAATTAAATGTTGACCATCGGTCCCTTTGGAGTGAATGATCATGTCGTCCACATAGACCTCGATTTCTTTGTGAATCATATCGTGGAACATGTCTGTCACGGCTCTTTGGTAGGAAGCCCCAGCATTTCTTAACCCAAATGGCATGACTGTGTAGCAAAAGGTACCCCACGGTGTTGTGAAAGCTGTCTTGTGTTGATCTTCTTCGGCTATGAGAATCTGATTGTACCCAGCGAACCCATCCACGAATGAGCGAACCTCGTAGGCAGCAGTGGATTTGACCAGCATGTCGATGTTAGGGAGTGGAAAATCATCCTTTGGGGAAGCTTTGTTCAAATCCCGGAAGTCCACGCAAACTCGAACCTTGCCGTTTGTCTTTCTGACTGTCACGATGTTGGCTAACCATGTCGGATACTCGATAACCTTGATGAAACCCACACTGAGGATCTTCTCAATCTCTTCTTTGACTTGCAGAGACCATTCTGGCTTGATCTTTCTGAGCTTCTGCTTTACTGGCTTGGCATCTTCTCTGATCGGAATCCTGTGCTCCACTACCTTTCTGTCCAAACCCGGCATGTCTTTGTATGACCATGCGAACACATCCACGAACTCCCGTAGTAATGTAGTCAATCTGTCTCTGTCGTCCCCTTTGAAGAAGCTTCCAATCTTAGTTTCTTTTGGCTCTTCTTCGGTACCCAGATTAATAACATGCAATTCTTCGTCAGCCTTTGGACCATTCTCACCACGACTACGGACTTGTTGAGCAAGTTCATTTAAGTATGTTATGTTTTCGTGGTCTATTTCATCATAATTTGAATCGTTATTAACTTGTTCGTTAAGTTCATTATTAGTTAATTCATCATTTATGATGTTTGCAATCTCAGGGTACTCAGAAATATCAAATTTTTCATTAGCAAAGAAAGGAAACACACGCTCGGCTATGGCCTCCAAATCCTCTTGGGTGAGGGTATTAGATACACTCTCGGACTCGAAAGTAAGTGTGAGCCGCTCTTCCTTTGTTGCTGTGCGGGGTATGCAACCCATTTCTTGGACTAAGAATTCTTCGGATACCACGGGCCCTTTCGTTGAATACCAATAGTTGATCGGCTCGGAGCTTGGCGGGATCTCACTGATAGTCTCGTTCATGATGACGGTGTCATGGATGGCGTTGACTTGGCATTCATTCATTACGGCAAGCTCTTCGAACATGGAGGCTAAATCTGTCAGTTCTTCCCCCACGGTGATTTCTGTCTCGGACTCTATAGTCACCTTCCTTCCCCACCAATCACGGGGCGATATGGGAGTTTGTTCCCTTTCGGATTTCTGGATCTCACAATCGGAGAAGATTTCGAGACCGGGCTTTTTGACACCCTTATTGTTAACCCACGGCTCGGGAAAGATCATGTATGGAACGTCTTCCCCTTGGCGGATGAAATAACCATTCAACGTCTTGCGGTAAGGACTTAGATTAGGGACCTCATAACGACGGCCTTCTTTACGAGCTCGGGCCCTTTCGTTCTTGATTGCTTGCTCTTGTTTCAAGTCTTCTTTGGAAGGGTCGTACCCCAAACCGAATGTGTTCTTGACAAATGGGACTTGCACGGGATGTAGGATTCCTTGTTGATATTTCCCTAGGCCTAAGCCAGGGAAGTAGTCCATATTCCTCATCATGTGGAGGACTTTGTGATTGCTGGGGGTCCATGATCCGTTTCCCCCTTCTTTGTCAATGGCGTTGATTAAGACGCTGGAGAGAGTGGAGTCTGGTAAACCATGCTGAACTTGGTGGACGGGCTCACCTTTTCTGTGGATAGTGACGTTTTCAGCCATGACGGTCACTATTTCATCACCATTTCGGATCTTGACACATTGGTGGAGAGTTGACGGTACGGCATTAGCACTGTGAATCCATGGTCGACCCAAAAGTAAGTTGAACGAGGCCGGGATGTCAAGCACTTGTAATGGAACAGACATGATCATGCTCCCAAACTCAATGTCTATTTCAATCATGCCCATGACTGTACGGGCGGTGCTGTCATAACCTCGGATTACTTGAGTAGAAGGCTTCAAATCGGAATCCTTAAGCCCCAGTATGCCCATGATTCTGCCAGGCATGAGATTGAGTGCGGAACCACCGTCCACTAAGACTCTTGAGATGGGCCTCCCTCTTGCTCGTACCTTGAGGTAAATAGCCTCGTTGTGATCGGAACCAAAGGGTGGGAGGTCCATATCGGCAAAGGTGATGACGTTGCCAAAATGAATGTGACCGATCATTGCCGTGAGGTCCTCGGGAGTAGTATCGGTAGAAACTGATGTATCATCGAGATTGCGGATGACAAGATCTCGGTGTTTCTTTGAGGATGCGATGAGGTCCCAAATAGAGATGCTTGCTTGAGTTTTCTTGAGTTGGACAAATAGAGGGTCTTCGGGAGTGTCGCGAGCTTGCGGCCTTTGAGAAGAGGAGCTCGGTGCGGAAGTGGAAGGGTTGCTTGCTATGACTCGACCGGATCGAGTTAGCATGTTGACGTTCCCATTTTGCTTCTTTTTCCTGTTCTCTAGTACTTCCCTCATTACCTCATCGTAAGTCACTACATAACAAGAATTGTCAAGTTTATTCATAACATTGGGGCCCCCATTCACAATTGGGATTGAATGGGTAGTCCCCTCGAGTTCTCCTATCTCTATTAAATTGACATGTTCACCATTAGCCACTACAAATTCTTTCTTATCTATGAGATCTTGAATGACATTGCGGAGAACGAAGCAATCCTCGGTGGTGTGGCCACTATATTGGTGGTAGCCACAATATTTATGGTGAGCATGATTGGGGTGGACCGTCTTGGGTTGGTAGCCTTGCACGGGTGTGACTTGACCCTTTACCTTGAGGACTTCGAACACTTCGGTTTGAGTCATGCCTTGGAGAGGTGTATAGACACGGTCATTTCGGGACTTCTTCCCTTGGGGTGGAGGAACCTTTTTGTAATTCCCCTTGTCAATAGTGACGGCGTTGACCGAGGCCTCTTTTGTAGAGTTGGAAGCGGCTTTGTATCGGTAAGTAGGAGTGGTCTTCTTAATCTCCTTGAGCAAGTCATCCATGCGTACCCCCGCCTCATACATTTGGGAGAAGTCGGAGTAGCAAGCCCCACTTAGGTGGGTGCGGAGATCAATCTTGAGACACTTGAGAAAGATGTCCATTTGCTCTTTTGTGTTTGGCCTCTCAACAATTTCGGAGAGTTTGTCATTCCATCTCCTTGTGAAGTCAATGAAGGACTCGTTGTCTCTTTGGGTGGTATTCTCGAGCTCTTTCCTTGTGGGCCGGTGAGTGGTGTTGCCTTGGTATTGGTTCTTGAAGGCAAGCATGGCGGAGTCCCAATCGAGACGGACAGTGAGCGGGAGAGTAGCATACCAATCTTTTGCCGCCCCCTCGAGAGTGAGAGGAAAGCATTGAGCCATTACCTTGGGGGAGACCTTCTTCGGAACCATTGCCCAAATATAAGTCTCAATGTGAGCCATGGGACAAGAGTTGCCCTTGAATTTGCTTATGTCGGGCATTTTGAACTTGTCGGGAAGAGCGGCCATAGTACTCATGAGGATGGATGATTGATAAAGGCTTGTGTCGGAGCCTTTCCCCATGTTGAGCCCATTGAATTTTTGGTCGATGTAGGCCATGATAGAATCCACCATTTTGGGCTCATTGTTCTCGGAACTTGGTTCTCCCATTTTCTTGGTGCGGGTGTTGACATAAGGACTTTTGAACAAACCCTCGGTCCACTCGGATTCATCATCATTATTCTTGTTCTTTCCCTTGGCAAGGTTAGTGAGCTTTTCTTTCATTAGCTCCATCTCGGCCTCGTGGGCCTCCCTTTGGTTGTCAAGGTGGGATTGCCAAATGTCGTCTTTGCTTTGTGCCTCCTTATTAAGGGTGGAGACTTGCTCTTGGAGGAGTTGGACCATGGTTGAAAGCTGCTCGAGAGACATGGTGTTGCTGCTGCCGGTCATGGTTGCTGTTGGAGCTGTTGGAGCGATCTCTTCACGGACTAACCGATTTGCTGAATCCCGGTAGACTCTGTAAGTACCAATTGAACCTATATTGCAAAAGAGGCCCTTGTCAGTCTTGAGTAACACTTGCGGTCCATGAAGAGGCTTAGAACACACAGTTGGGCACACGACTCGAACCACATAAGAAAAGACTCTTTTTTTTTTATTTTATAAGTCGGAGGGAATGGATCCCTTTTGGGGTTTCTAAGAAAATAATGGAATCGTCACACTAGTATATAGACCATCTCGCGGTCCCATATACTCATCGGATTCCATCGCGCTTGTGAATCCTACATGTATCGAGATTAAACTAAATTAATGTAGTAAAGCATACATGCGGGGACGGATTTTTATTTTCGTCCAAAATAACCACTTTTGGGGACGGATTTTTATTGCGTCCGTTTCAACAAGTTGGCATGTATGATTTGAAGACATTAGTTTAGGGAAATCTTGGTACATGGAAACCGACTTGAGTCACGGAGTGTTAGACCCTAACTAGAATTGTGTGGCTTGTGCTCGGCTTGAATATGAGGCTCAAAGGTCACCCCCGGCATGTAGTCTTGAACTACGCCACGGGCTGAGGTTTACCGCTTCGAAAGAGCCAAGGTCGAGTGGAGCTTGAAACTTTCTAGGACGGGCCTCGACGGGTTTGGGGTTGGACTTGTGCGACTCGATAGTGAGCAGTTCATAGGAATATGTGCATGTAGTGTGAGGTCTAACAAGTGACAAAAAATTTTATATTTTTTTTTTTTTGAAAAGAAAGAAAACAAACAAAACACATAAGCACATAAATTACAACTCCCGAATCACCCGTGTGACCGGTAAATAAAACACAAAATTAAAACAGTCCGATGGTTCAATTCTGTTTTGATGCAGGCAACTGTGCCCACACCCCATTGTTCTGCTCAGTCACTGAAACCTGTTTCTGTTCTGGGAACCAACCCAGAAGCGCGCGCCTCTGAGTGCTGATGTGGGACGCGCGCGCATGGCGCAATGCTATGAGGAGGCGTGCGCTTCTGGGCACACCTGTCAGAATGTCAGATTTTGGACTCAGGGGATTGCCCTGGTCCTATGTTCATATTGTAACCCCTGCAGAAATGATTAGTGCAGAATAGCAGAAGAAGAAGATGAAGAACATGAAGAAGTGGGCGATTCTGGTCCTTGATACGGGATGCGCGCGCCTTAGGCTGAGAATTCCAGACGCGCGCGCCTCCCCCATCAGGAATCAGAATGCCCAGAAAGATGTAGATTTTGATCAATGCAAGCTTAACCCTTAAATGTCCCCAGCGGAGTCGCCACTGTAGATACCCCGGGAAACCACGGCTTTAGGCTCGAGCGGTGAATTATCCTAGGATGTCTAACTTGTTTTAGATTGTTTAGAGTCGCCACCTATGTTTTGAGGAACATAAGAAAAACCTATTGATTATAGCCTAAGTTTGATTACGAAAACAGAGATTCTTTGTTTTGAGGTTCGGGGGTTAGATTACGAGATGGGAAGTACCGAAACACCCATCTCGCCCAACTAAAGTTGGTCTTGCTTGGTCAAAATCTACATGAATAATAACGTTCTTCTTCTTCTTCTTTAAGTCATAAAAGGGGGGTTTAAAATAGAGTTTGGAATGTAGGAGATAACTTCTTAACCAACCTCAATGAGATGAGGTGATCATTAGAGTCATGTCCCAAAATGATTTGGGTGATTGCACATTTGATTAGAGTAAAAAGAGAGAGAGGAGATGAAGTAGAAAAGAAAGGAAAAGACGGACTTTTACCTACAATTTGAAGAACTTCAAATATTGCTTGATGAGATCCTTGGAGAACCTTTAGAAAGTGATTTTGGTATAGTTTTTGTAAGTTCAATTTTCCGGTCCTTGAAAATGGAGGTAAAGGGAGGTTTTTATAGGTGAAAGAGGGGTGTTTTTGGTGCCAAAACTCAGTCACCAAGAAATCCTTCCCGGGCAAAATCCTGTAAATTGAGCAAGGGAGAGAATCCTGGTCAGAAATCTGTAACTGACGCCCAGAGGCGCGCGCTTCCTGCTTTGGGGGCGGGAGGCGCGCGCGCCTGACTCCTCCTATCGGAGGCGCGCGACTCAGAGAAGGCAATTTTGACATAATGGACTAGAAAGTCAGCCCTGTCATTCAGTTTAGTCCCTGGACTTAACGAAGTCAGTCAGAAACTTAACGGAAGTGACAGAAACTAACGAGAAACACTTAAAACAGGGAGAAACACAAGATCAAATGTGCAATCGGGGTGAGCGGTCCAAGGCGGGGTGTCTACAGTCACACGGGTGATTCGAAAGTTGTAAATACGTGCTTATTTGTTTTTTATTATTTCTTAAAAAAAATATTTTTGTCACGTGATGGACCTCACACTACGCACACATAATTCCTATTAACTGCTCACTATCGAGTCGCACAAGTCCAACCCCAAACCCGTCGAGTCCCGTCCTAGAAAGTTTCAAGCTCCACCAGACCTTGACTCTTTCGAAGCGGTCAACCTCAGCCCGTGGCGCAGTTCAAGACTACATGCCGGGGGTGACCTTTAAGCCTCTCTTTAGCCGAGCACAAACCACACAATTCTAGTTAGGGTCTAACACTCCGTGACCAAGTCGGTTTTCATGTACCGAGATTTCCCTAAACTAATGTTTTCAAATCATACATGCCAACTTGTTGATACGGACGCAATAAAAATCCGTCCCCAAAAGTGGTTATTTAGGACGAAAATAAAAAATCCGTCCCCGCATGTATGCTTTACTACATTGATTTAGTTTAATCCCGATACATGTAGGTATCACAAGCGTGGTGGAATCCGATGAGTATATGGGACCGCGAGATGGTCTATATACTAGTGTGGCAATTCTATTATCTTCTTAGACACCCCAAAAGGGACCCCGTCCCTCTGACTTATAAAAAAAAGAGTCATTTTCTTATGTGGTTGAGTCTTTTCTTGTTCGTGGGTTAAATCATTTGACTCAAAAGGTGTTTGTGGGGCCAATCTAAGATCAATTGTGTTCTCTCCATAGGTCCAATGACTTCCAACGGCAACGACAACAAGGGTGAGAATATTTCTGTGTCCAACGAAAGGCTCTTCAACATAATAAGAGCCATGGGGGAACAAATGGATAGATTTGTCGAGGATGCCCCCCGCAAGGATGATTTGTGGCAAGACCGTCTTGATCTCGAGAGGAGAATTCATGAGGAAGAAATGTCCGAACTTAAGGCTCGTTTGCAAGAGTTCACCGACAACAAGGCAAAGGTCAACGATAAGGCATGTTCAAGTGGCTCGCCTCTCAAGAGTCACAAAGGCTCTACCAACGACCGTGTGTACACTCCCCTCCAAGGCATGACTGTCACCAAGGCCTATGAAGATCTCAAAGCAAAGGGACAAATTTCTCCTCTCCAAGGGTACAAGCAACCACAACCATTGCGTCGCAACCATGACCACCACAAGTAGTGTGACTATCACCTATGCAGCGGTCACCTCACCAAGGATTTCTTCTCCATCCGCAACATCATTCAAGACTTGATTGACAATGGTGAATTTACCTTGGTTGAAGAGCAACTCATAAAGGAAGAGGCTTTGCTTTTGAAATAGGGGCTTCAACGAGAGATCATGCTACAAGAAGGCCTACAACAACAAGGACGACGACAACAATCTCCGTTTCTCTTTCTCTACCTAGAAATAGGATTTTTTTTTTTAAAAAGAGTCAAAGTCCTCTTTTGTGTGCATTAAATTTTCTTCCTTCTCGTCAATGTTAAAGTTTGAGTCGGTCTTATCAAATAAAAGTCGTTCTTGTCCTCATACACTCCACCAAGTTGTTCAATTTAATTCTTGGCAAAATGATGAAAAGATGTCTAAACACGTTTTAGAACGAAGGCTATCACTTGAATGCCTAGAGGCTAAACATCGACGACGACATCAACAACGAAGACATCAACAACGACGAAATCAAGACAAAGAAAGGTGGAGAAACAATCATGAAGCAAAGTTTTCAAAAGGGGATATAAAAAAAAAAAAAAAACTCGCTAGGTTGAAATCCTCAAATCAACCTAGGCAAAAGTTAGAGCACAAAAAAAAAAAAAAAAAAAATCCCCCTCAATCAAAGAAGTACAAGATCAACATCATTCCACCGATGAAGGACGAAGCAACAACCACCTCGACGAATGGAGCATCCACAAGAACTACGGTGACCTGAGCCTCTACACTGGAGGAACGTAGGCAACCTGCGGGTCTGGTCTCATGCAAGAAAGAAGATATGTTTAGCCCTAGCGCGTTATGGTGATCGGCCTTCCTCTCGAACTTGTCATGACATCTTTGTACGATTCATTTGCCAATGAATTAATCACCTCAAGATTGAACAACTTTCCCAGATTTGGAATCACTTTCCGTTTTTTGTCGAGTTTAGGGCTTCTATTCTTTCTGCATACTCCCAATTTCTTGCAATCAAATTGGGGCTTTCCTTCTCTTCTCTCTTAATGACTTACTTGCCTTCGTGAGTCATTCAACAAATATATACAAAGTCAATACTAGGGGATACTTCCCTAGCCAAGTCAATGTCACTCATCAATAGTGACAAAAGGTCCTCACCGCAAAATCACATGTCATCCTCATCTAGAGTCAATGCACACTTCCTCATCAATTGAGCCAAAAAAAAATGAAGACGCAAAAGAGATGCCCGCTAGATTGAAAACCCAAAAGGGCGGTCTAGGCAAAAAACAGGGTGCGTCATAAAAAATGAGAGAGTGAGAGAGAGAAGGGAAAGAGAAATAGAGATCCCCGGCCTCTAATGAAGACACAAGTTCAACATTGAATCTCCTTAGCAAGCCAATTCCCCACCGAGTCAACTTTGGAATGGCAAAAGGCTCGACAAGATGTAGCACAATCAAAGGTGGTTTTGGGATATTGTTCTCCAGCAGTGTGCCATTTTTGGGTTCATGAAAAAGAAGGCCCGAGGTTGCACAAGTAATCCCTAGAAAGCCAATTGGTTTGGATCACAAATGGCCACAACATGTGACTCAATTTTCGAGCTTCTACACGTATGTATGCCGAGAAATGGCGTAACTCTTGCCATGTCCTCTTATGTTTGTTCCCCCACACGAGGACGAGTCTCTTGCTTTGCTCGACAAATGATGACGCCCTAGGGGCTATGTGACTCAAGAACGAGAGCTTCTTTTGCTTCATTTGACAGTTAATGAACCCTAGGGGCTACGATCAAGAAAGATGTGTGAGGCTATCCTTAAAGTCTCTCAAAAGGAATGTCGAGAAGCACCTTCTTTTCATGTATGCTCATACTTGTTCCCCCGATCAAGGATAGGCCCTTCTCGTTCCACTCCTAATCAATGGTGTCACTCTAGAGGGTACGATCAAGTTTTAAAGGCTCCCTCGGCAAGAAGAAATTCACTTCAGTGTCCCCGACGGAGTCATGTGCAACATTGGAAGCTTCCTCAATTCGGCACCGAAGGTCTCAAGGGGCTTCGCAATCTACAATCTTTTGGGCTACGGCATTACAGTGATACCAGCGAAGGGCAATATTGGGGCTTCGCAGCCGACAGTCTTTTGGGACAACAATGCTCAAGCAATGCAATGTGGAGAAGTCTTATATGAAAGAGATCAAGCTTCAAGGGTCTCCCAACACCTCAAGTCAAAGGTCTCTTGGTTTTAAATGAGGGCTCCGATGTTATGAATGAATTTGATGATTTTTGTCAGAACTTACAACGAGATCATGAAGGAAGTCTTAGAGAAAAGGAAAAGGATTCAAGGAAATGCCAATATGATAACTCGACCAAAGTTACGGCCAATCCCAATGTTTTTGCAAGTACTGCACCCCCTTCTCCAAGATCAAAAGCACAGGCTGCACCCGAAGATCCTTTATTAGTTAAACTCAAGAAGACTCAAGCAAACATACCGTTTGAGATTTTATCACGCCAAGGCCTTATCTTCCACAACAACATCACCATCTCCCACGACTTTGAATAAGGGCTCCAATGTTATGAATGAATTTGATGATTTTTGTTAGAACTTTCAGCGAGATTATGAAGGAAGTCTTAGAGAAAAGGAAAAAGATTCAATATGCTAAACTCACGTGACTGGGTTATAGCGGGAAATGCCTCGGCCAATCCCAATGTTTCTGCAAGTACTGCACCCCCTTCTCCAAGATCAAAAGCACAGGCTGCATCCGAAGATCCGTTATTAGTTCGACTCAAGAAGACTCAAGCAAACGTACTGTTTGAGACTTTATCATGTCAAAACCCTATTATCCGCAACAACATCACCATCTCCCATGAGACATTTCCCGAAGATTCTACTGCATTTTCAACATGGACCCTCCGCCACTTGGGTACCAACCACAAAAAAAGGGCCATTCATCTCCAAACAAGAGGAAGATCACTTTCATGAGTTCTACCCAATGGTGCATCTGCTCTCAATACAATGCCAAGATAAGTTGGAGCTTCACACCGATAGGTCTTCACATCCCGCCATCTACAAGCTCGTAAACAACAAGCCCACGACACTTGGGGCTTAGTAATCTCTCGAAGCTTGGTATCAATGATATTCTCTTGGAGCTTGCTCACGTCAACAGCAAAAGGCGATTTATTTGAAAAGGTCAAGAGTCGATTCATCTTGGGGCTATGCAAGTCTCTCATAGTTTGGCATCAAAGGCATTCTAGGGGCTTTACAATCAGCAACCCCTTATATCGGCATCAAATGTCTTTTGGAGCCCCATAACTGACACATCTCTTGGGGCTAGAAATCACTTTTCGTTGGACACAACGGCAACGACGACAGAATTCAAGCAAGGCAATCCGGACTTCGATTGAACATGACTTGATCTTGGGTTGGCTTTACAAACACACAATGGTTAAAATGGTTCACCCACGAATTAAAAAAAAATCTTTTTCTCACGTGTGTGCATATTCTTTTCTTTCTAATTAAAAATAAATAAAATATATTTTCTTTGCTCCTAGCATTCCTCCCCAGCACTCTCCATCATCCTTGAACTACTCCGGTCTGATTCTCTTAAAGGGATACGTAGGCAGCCTTTTGGCACGACCAACCCATCACCTAGAATACCATCTCACCGACACTCCATCAGAGGCAAAAACAATTCATCATCACCAACATTATCATTCTCCATCCAAAGCATGGACATTCTTCATCAAAAGCATCAAGACATCCACCACCACAACACTAATCCATCCAACGACAATGGTAAGTGAAGGTATGAATACATTCGAGGCTTTCCTCAAATCACACCGCACACAAAATCACTTTCTCCATTCTTACAAAAATTCTCTCTCATGCAAAACTGCCTTCAAATCACATCACACCACAAGCACAATTTCTCTCATAACTTCCATTTCACATCTCATACATATCACAAGCACATATACCTGCAAAGCACACACTTAACAGGTACAACCACAAGGTCAACAACATCTGCAACTCAAGGCACTTCATCTCCAGCAGAAAGTGATCCGCCGTCAACTACGCCTGCATCCCACAGAGTCAAACAATTACAGTTCAATGACAACAACTCGGTCCATGGTGAGCCGCAAAATCACCACATTTCCATCAAGCAACACAACAATATCACATATAGGCAGACGGAGCCTCGGTTCCCACCATCCGCAAAACAGATACCGCCATCCGCAAACGGATCCCACATCAGCAAACGGATCCTGCATCAGCAAATGGATCCCGCTTCAGCAAACGGATCCCGCATCAGCAAACGGATCCCGCATCAGCAAACGGATCCCGCTTCAGCAAACGGATCCCGCATCAGCAAACGGATCCCGCATCAGCAAACGGATCCCGTTTTAGCAAACGGATCTCGCATCAGCAAACGGATCCCGCCGCTTCAGCAAACAGATCCCGCTTCAGTAAAAAGGATCCCGCTATATCCTTCTATATCAATAAAGCCGCTCACACAGAGAGCGCACCCCTATCCTTCGCAAATTTTAAATTCATGTTTTATCGAGTCTTTGTTTTCTCTTGTCGATGTCCTCGGCGGTTGTCTTTCTTTCGTCGACGCGTTTTGCTTTGCAATCCAAGTCTCCAAGGCAAAAACAATTCATCATCACCAACATCATCATTCTCCATCCAAAGCATGGACATTCTTCATCAAAAGCATCAAGGCATCCACCACCACAGCACTAATCCATCCAAAGGCAATGGTAAGTGAAGGTATGAATACATCCGAGGCTTTCCTCAAATCACACCGCATACAAAATCACTTTCTCCATTCTTACAAAAATTCTCTCTCATGCAAAACTGCCTTCAAATCACATCACACCACAAGCAAAATTTCTCTCATAACTTCCATTTCACATCTCATACATGTCACAAGCATATATACCTGCAAAGCACACACTTAACAGGTACAACCACAAGGTCAACAGCATCTGCAACTCAGGCACTTCATCTCCAGCAGAAAGTGATCCGCCGTCAACTACGCCTGCATCCCACAGAGTCAAACAATTACAGTTCAATGACAACAACTCGGTCCATGGTGAGCCGCAAAATCACCACATTTCCATCAAGCAACACAACAATATCACATATAGGCAGACGGAGCCTCGGTTCCCACCATCCGCAAAACGGATACCGCCATCTGCAAACGGATACCGCCATCCGCAAACGGATCCCACATCAGCAAATGGATCCCGCATCAGCAAACGGATCCCGCATCAGCAAACGGATCCCGCTTCAGCAAACGGATCCCGCATCAGCAAACGGATCCCGCATCAGCAAACGGATCCCGCTTCAGCAAACGGATCCCGCTTCCAGCAAACGGATCCCGCATCAGCAAACGGATCCCGCATCAGCAAACGGATCCCGCATCAGCAAACGGATCCCGTTTTAGCAAACGGATCCCGCTTCAGCAAACGGATCCTGCTTCAGCAATCGGATCCCGCTTCAGCAAACGGATCTTGCATCAGCAAACGGATCCCGCTTCAGCAAACGGATCCCGCTTCAGTAAAACGGATCCCGCTATATCCTTCTATATCAATAAAGCCGATCACACAGAGAGTGCACCCCTATCCTTCGCAAATTTCAAATTCATGTTTTATCGAGTCTTTGTTTTCTCTTGTCGATGTCCTCGGCGGTTGTCTTTCTTTCATCGACGCGTTTTGCTTTGCAATCCAAGTCGCCGAGGGGCTCTGTAGACACCCCGTCTTGGACCTCTCACCCCGATTGCATACTTAGTATTTTTATTTAACTTGTTTTTGTTAATTTCTCTTACTTCGGTTAAGTTCCTAACTGGTTCCGTTAGTTTTGGACTAAACTGCATAACATAATTAATTTTAGAGTCATTCTGTCATTCTGTCTTTCTCAGACGCGGGCGCCTCCGATACTGTCCACGGCCCGCGCGCGCCTCTCGCCCCAAAAGTGGGACTCGCGCGCTTCCCATTATGGCAGTTACGGATTGCAGCCTTTTCCCTCCCTTTTCTTGATCACAAACACTCCCTTTTTCATCCACATTCATCCCCCCTTATTTCATAACTCCCAATCCCACATTCTAAGCCTTTTGTTTTAAAGAAAATCACCTTCTTCTACCTTAGAAAGGGCCTTCTCTTTTGACTTGAAATCTCTACACAAATACAATATACACAATTCTCCCAAGAATTCTCTTTACAAGAGTTCTCCCAACAAGAGTTTAACACAACAAAACTCTACACAAATTGTTCTACAACAATTGCCTTACAACAACACTATTTTCAAGTCCAAGTTTGAAGCCCACTTTCTTAAGGTATTTTATTCTTCTTATCTTATTTTCACATGTCTTGGTAATGTATGCAATCCCCATCAATGGGACATGACCAAATGACCACTTTACTACATTAAAGTTGGTTAAAGTTATCTCCCTACATTTTAATCTCTACTTTAATCTCCCCATTTCATTATTAATGAAATTGTTAGGATAATTCAACATGTAATCTTTAGCATAAATTAAATCAATAAAATCATTTATCTTTTTATTTCCCCTTTCTTTTCATTTTAATTGTTAGCACTTTTTTATTGAAGGACATTTAGCATTAGAACACCAAAAGTAGCAAGACCCGCGTAAGCGGGGCGGAGTGGGTGTTTAAGTACTTCCCACTCCGTCACCTAACCCCCGAACCCTTCTCTTCCCGAATCTCTGGTTTTCGTACATAAAAAATTGGTTTTTCTTAGGTTTTCTCGCGTTCCTCTAAAACGTGGGTGGAGACTCTTAAAATCAATTAGACATCCTAGGATAATTCACCGCTCTAGCCAAGTGGGGTTTTCCCGGGGTATCTACAACCCTAAACCTAACTTTTCATCAAAGAGGAAACGTAACAATTTGGGGATAAAATGCCTCTGAGAAGGCAAACCAAGAAGATAAACTTTCAACTTTCAAGAAATGACACTTAGGCCCCTCAAGTTTTACTTTTAACAAAAAGGCCCCTAAAGTCATATTTTCACAAATGACCCAAAAGTCAAAACTAGACATTTAACCACCTTAATATTCTAAAGCATTTAAGAAATTAACCCAAGTAAAACTAGCACATAATATGCAAGTCAAATATTTAACAAGCAAGTCAAGAATTTAACAAGAATAAGGATGGGCGTTACAGAGTTACAACCGGGATTCGGTTTGGGAGGATCCCCGACAGGGTTTGAAAATTGTTTTGAATCACATAGAAAAAGAAAATACATAAAAGGGAGAGGGGGTTATGTACATTTGGGGGTTATACAAATTATATAAAATGGGAGACAAATCCCATAAATGAATGTCCAAGCAAAAGAGTTGTGTTGCAAATCTGGACCACCTTCTGTTCATGAAGCAATGTACCTATTCAAACCTAGTCCAAATCCATAAAAAAATCTTGGGATTTGCTCCCAACATATTAGATAAAACATATGAATTTTAGCTTAATTTTTGGATTAGTTACTCATGCTTAAATCATGCAAAGAACACAGGTGTAAAAACAGCCCAGAACTAGAAAGCAAGGCATGTCAGACTTTCATAGCAAATTTACACTATCATAGCTCATGAATCTGAAGAAACACAAACCATGAAACTTGAAGATCACATATTTAATATTAAGCATGAAAAACAGTTTGCTAAGAAAATGAGTTCAAGTGCCTCAAAGACCTATGACATTTAAATGTCAGAAACTGGAAATGGTTAATCTGAGAGAAGGCACTTGAATCAACAAATGGAAAGTGGTCTTTTCTGAGGTCCTAAAAATATTTCAAGATAATGATAATTTTCCTTGATTTGTTGGAAACAAGTTTCATTCTTGACCTAAGTTTGAAAGTCACGTTTTGATAGTGTTTTGGTCATGAGAACACAGATTGGTCACAAGTATAGCAAGCAGGGCAGCACATTTGGGACACAGAAATATGCACCAAAACTTGACCTAAACATGGATTATGACCATGAAACTTGACATGAATCATATATAACATCTAAGGAACAACTTTTTTGTTTTGAGATAAGTCCATAAATGAATTTATGATGGAGTAAAAACCACATGAGCAAGCATGAGTTGAACAGAGTTTATGGACAGATTGCATACATCACCAAAACAAGCATGAAAACATGGTCTATACTTGGAATTAGCTTATGAAACTTGAGAAGTTTGTTCATTAACATGTTATTAACATTATAAAGTTTCTATTTGTGAACAAACATGAACAAAAAAATGAACAAAAACATGAATAAACATGGAAGAGCAAAAAGTGGACAGATTGTAAGCAACTTGAGAGAAACAACATTTTCATGCTTGGACCTTTCATTTAAAGCTTAGAAATGGACATGAGATGAACATAGAACTCATATATACATCATGTATCAGAAGTTTAAGCATTCATAACATATTTACATGAAGATGTACAAGCTTTAAACAAAGATTACATGGAAAGAAAATGGGGATCTAGCCATCTAATGACTAGATCCCAAACTAATCATACAAACTCTTACATTTCCAAATCTTAGAACTTACAAACTAGTTTATAGTGATAGGGCATGATTCCTTTTCTTCCAAGGGAAGGCTTTTTGATTTGTTTAAGATTTGAAGTTGTTTGAAGAGTTGGATTGAAAGTATTTGAAGTGGATTGAAGTTTGCTTGAGTTTGTTTGGGGGAAAATATAGATTTATGCCCTTGTACTTAGGTCTAAGATGCAGATATGCCCTTACACAAGTTAATTGCTATATTAGACCTTGTACTTAAGAAAAATGTGTGGAGATTAAGACTCCGTCATCTTTCCATCTAAATTTTAACGGAATTGTTGACTAGGCATCCTATGTGAAATTTATTATGTAGCAAAAAAATTGCCCAGATGGAATCCACTAAGTATGATGGGTTAAAAAAATACGTCATTTTGATGAATATCATTAAAAAAATATTTTTTTTTTTTTGCCATCTTCCTCACTTTATTAAGCAATCATTCACCTTTCCCTGTCTCCTCCGCCTATTCAAAACTCTGGCCAACCCCTACCTTTTCAAATCCTAGATCTAGCCAGCGGAACAATGCACCAAGCTTGCACAAAAAATTGGGACATGGACAAGAGTTGTACGATCAATTCTCCCCCAAATAAATGAGAAAACTCTACCCTTTATTCTTCTTAGCACCAAATCCTCCCCATATACAACCTTTGTGGTGGTAGTGGTTGAAAATGGCGGTGGTGGCGGTAGTGGTAATGGTTGCGTACTTGCAGACGGGAGTTGGGTGGATGAAGAAAGGAATGGCGGGTGTAAAATGGGAGAAGAAGAAGGCCCCTCTATGTTTTTTTTTTCTTCTATTGTCAACAAAACGATGTCACTTTTTTTATCAACATGTCCATTCAGCGATTTTTTTTTCCACTTGTGCTCATCAAACAGCCAAATAAGCAGTCTAGTGAGCCATTTCGTTAAAATATTGACGGAAAGATGACGGTGTCCTAATCTCCACACATTTTTCTTTAGCACGGGGGATAATATAATAATTAACTTGTATAAGGGCATATCTGCATCTTAGACCTAAGTACATGGGCATAAATCTATACTTTCCCGTTTGTTTGGATTGGAGTTGTATTTGTGAGTGTTTGAAAAGTTGTTTGAAGTGTTTAGATGGTGGTTGTGTGGTGGTATAGTGGTGGTGCTATGGTGGTTGAGTGGTGGAGCTTTGGTAGTGTAGTGGTGGGGCTATGAATACTTGAAGAACTAGAGAGAGTTTGAGGGAAGTCTTGGAGTGGAATGAGAGAAAAAATGAGTTAAGCTTGGTGTAAGAAATGGGATGATGAGCCTTTCTATAGGTAAGATGAGGGTGTTTTGGGGAATTATAAGGGAAACCCCCCATGGAGGGTAATGTACTTTTTAGGCATTTGGGGATTAATGGGGAGGGTTTAGGAAAAAAAGGAAACATCTTTCTCTGTGTCTTTTTTTTATTGGCCATTAAATTTCAAACTTGTCCATTCTTGAAAACCCATTTGGATGGAAATGATGGGTTCTCTTTGACGTGTGTGGCTGGCCACAATGATGTTCCTCCGGTTCCTGTTTCCGCTCCGCAACTGCTCCGTCGTGCGCACACCAGTGTTCTGGTTGTCCGCATGCCCAACATGAAAGTTGCTCGGAATATTTTTCTGATTCCGCCGGTATATCTAAAATTTGTTAACAAGTAAGGAATAACATAATATAATTTTAAATGCAAGGGATTTTTGGTAAAAGGCTTTTTAGGAGTGCGTGTCGCGACCCCGGACCCCGCGGCCCGAGATCGCGAGCTGGACGTCGACTTAGAACCAAAACGAAGAAATACCGAAGTTAAAAATTTCGTTTAATACCAAAAGGTGATAACACAAGGTTTTACAAATCCAAGTTTAAATCAACAAAGTACATCTAACATAAGCTCCACAGCTTATACTCAAAAGAATAAAATATACAATTCTTAATGACGTCAATAATGGTAAAACTATCCCCAAAAGGTTATACATTTAAATAATGTAAACCGATCCATAACAACCTGCCCCAAAATCTCAAACCTCTCGACGTCCTCCTCGATCCGTAAATCCTAATCCTTTTCCTCCTGGGGGGGGGGGGGTTAAGGAAAAACAATTTGAAACAAGAAACGGGGTGAGAATAAATCTCAGTAAGTTACTAATGCAACTACATGCCATGCTATTATGCAATAACCAATAGCAATTAACATATGACGGATAGCAGCGGAATAATAAGTGACATGCTGTCAAACAGTAACATCCAATAATCAATCATATAAATAAACATATAACAACAAATGAGAGGCTCCCTATCGCCAACCGTCCCATACCGGTTGGAAATAACGACCAGCTCATCATGCAAAACATAAAGCTGAAATAAACACTCATAAGTGGATACATAGCCAAGGTTTTCCAAACCGGAACATCCAAATAAAGGATCGCTGCGCAGCTTCAATAATCAACAATCAACATCTTCATAGCAGCATGAAAGCTCGAAGAGAAAACCCCGGTACCGGAACCAATAACCATAAAAGTGTCACAAAGGACAAGGACCATGACACAAAGTCATGCCCGTTAGCCAGATACATTCACAAAGGAACGCTGACTTAACCTTTCCAAGGCCAATCTGGAGAAGGGGTAAAGAAGGGGGCAAAACAATGGTCAACATTATAATGGACTTGGCTTTGCCATTATAATCCTTCCCATCGCCCGATGCAACAAATATGCCAGCTGGGCTTCTAATTAAATGCTAAGTAATAATATTTTAGCATGAATAACAACTTAAGGTTCCAAAGTAGGGAACCACACCAATTAATCACCATAAAGATGCAAACGGTTACTCATGAAGAGTTCAACAACAACGAACACAAGAAGTTTCTCATAAAAGAGCACAACAACGATAAACGGAATTTCTCATAAAGAGCACAACAACATTGATCATTAAAACAAGATGATTCCAAGACAAGGCACGTACCAAATACCTCCTAAATATGATACCCACAAGTTAATCATAAAGAGCACAACCCAAACGGTCGCTCACAATTAGCACAATTACTATTACCAAAATGACCCTAGACATTTACTCATAAAGATATACTAGAACCATGAACTCAACCATCTCTTACACCTGGAATTCCAAAGTAGGAATTCAGAATGAATACACCTTAAGATTAATCAAACCGTAAGTAACCAATCGCCAATTTACGCTTTACCTCCGTCCATAACGAACCAACTCTAAACACCCCAAACGAATCCAAAAGATTACCCTTATTAGAACATGATCACGACCGGACTAAACCCTACATTTTAGTGTTCAATAACAACCCTCTAGGTACTATAGGACATCGCCTAAAACCTAGACCAAGTCTTACTCGGAAATCGATTCGATTGGAACGATCACGAGCACATCATAAGATGCCCACATATACCAAATGATCATCACAAAGATAAGTCAAACCAACAATACCTCAATAAGGTGTCCTAAAATCCCAATTAACGCTTAATTAATTTCAAACACAAACTTGATCACAAGGGACCCAATTCTATCACTAGAGTGCACTACAATGTTCACTAAGGTCAACTAGGAGGACACCCAAGATTTGGATCAAAACGCATTCTTCAATTACAAAATGTTAACAATTGTAAACTTCCAGAGGACTGTGCGGCCGCCCAACAGGGACTGTGCGGTCGCCCAATAAGACCCTCAAACACGACCAAAAGCTCTCAGAAAGTTGTGCGGTCGCCCAGACATTTTTGGGCGGTCGCACAAAGCTCTGGTCTGCCGGAAATCGGGAAGAACAACATGGGTTCTTCCATTTTCAAACCCAAAACACATTCAACCAAAATCAAACCTTCCAACTCACATACTAATGTACCAAAACAACTAATAAGTCTAAAAAGACTCATACAACAACTTTTAACAACCAAAATCAAGAATCAAACCCAATATTCAAGATTTCACCATTTTTTATCAAAACCCAAAATAAATTCTCAACAAATTCAAAACCCAACCAAACTTCAAATATAACACATCAAGCATTATCTAAACATGATATGAACATTTTAGCATCAAAATGGGGGAAAAGTAACTTACCCGGATTTTCTCAAAGGTGACGGAACTCGAAATTTCTTGGCTTCCTATGATCCTATCGACGATCTAAACATGATTTATGTTTTAAGAAATGAGAAATAATGAGAGGAAGATAGCTAAAATGAAGAGAGAAGGAAGAGAGAAAAACTTACCTTTTCTATGGAAGAGAGAGAGAGAAGTGACTGGGAATGGGAGAGAGTGAGGGAGAAGATGAGTAGAAGGAGTAGTTAAAACCTTTTTCATAAACTTACACTTAGGCCCCTTCTTCCACACTACACACAAATACTTGCACTCCCTACTAATTATTAAGACCCAACACTTCTACACTAGCACAAATGACCCAAATAAAATGCTAGGCACAATTTATTATGACACATAAAGTGTACACATAAATATTTAAATAAATAATAATTTAAATAAATGATAATTTAAATAAATAAATAAGCAAATAAATAAATAACAATTATTTATTACTAATAAAATAGAGCCTAGTTTTCGGGTCGTGACATTCACTCCCCCTTAAAGAAAATTCGACCCGAATTTTAACGAGACTTACCCGAAAGACCCAATAGCTACGGATACGATAGTTCCGCCATTTCTCAAATTCCTCAATTGTCCATTCTAAACCACCACGTAGTAACCCTAAATAATGTTCACAATACCACGACCTCTCGCACATAACTTCCTTCAATCATAACCTTCACTACTAATTAGAATCCATAATCAAAATTGGAGAATCCCAATTGCTTCCAAACATAACTCTCAAGATATCCCAAGCTCACCTTATTCACAACCTTAATTACACTGCAAAGGTGTTTCCTTTTGTAAATCGCATACTTAGTAGTATTCCCCAGAAATTCAAAACATCACCATCCCGAGTCTAATTAGCTTTTAAAAAAAAAATATATATAAAAAAAGGCTAAAGAAATTTCTATTTCCACAATATTCATCGAAATGGCTATACCTCTATGGATTACCATTATAGTGTCTTCACTTTGAGTTAACACCTTAAATAAATAGTACCATACAAACCCCAAAATATCTCGTACAAAGTGTCCACTTAAATCTATGTTATACTCTCATCCCTTCATTAATCTGGTCTTGAAGCCTAAACCATTCAATATACTCAATAGTCCGCAAAACGATCCAAATTTCATCTTCAAAAGATTTTCTCTAACTCCCATTTAAGTCATAATCCGTACTCATATACCCAAAGGAAATCAACGAACTCTAAATTCAATAGCTAACCCTAGTTAGGCTCTCACGCATACATTTATTGACTTAATGATATTTAAGCTCAATGGTACTACCATCATAATAAACCAATTAGCTAGTCACCTTCCAACTGGCCCAATACCGAATCATAGTATTCTTTAATATGCCCGAGTATTTATACTCAACTTTCTTCACTTATTTGCAATCCAAAATAAGAAATGCCACCAAGACAAGATTTAGGACCATAGAACACCCCTTTAACTAAAACTCAAAATGCCTTTGATATAGGTCGCAATTTATTACTCTCCCGAAATGTGCTTAGTCCTTTCAAACTTACGCGCTCACTACTATTAATGATCGGAACTCCTACAACAAACTCATCATCCATAACAAATCGTATACCTCTCCATACTAACCCATTCCGATGCATTCACGGAGATGTACTAAAAGTGACCAAAATTTTCCTCAAGAGATCCTCATTGAATCCTTAACTCCTATAACCCCACCGATGTCATAAGGACATTGATCTAAATATTAGCACTACAACCTTGTACTATAACAACTCAATTTAACCCAAGGTTCTCCCCAATTACTAGGTACTATTCAGAAATAAAATAGAAATTTTCACAAACGATAAATACGCCCAACAATTCACCGAAACTAAATACTCGGATTTTAACTAAGGAAAGATAGGTATAACTCTACCCAAAGGAACGGTCTCAAACAGTTTTAAGAAATTAGGAATGGAGAATATAACAATCCCCCTACAACAATAGACTAAAGCAATAGTAACATCAAAATCTTGTAATAGCAACATGGCTAATTTAGCAGGTAAGTTGTATCTACCTTTAAGCACAACATGAGCACATAAGACTCCATCAGACATCCTACACTCCTCCATAGGAGTAGACACTGACAACACATAAGTCAAAGACTCAAAAGAAATAAATGCAACTAAATGCACAGAAACATATGAATGCGATGATCCTAAAATGCACGCGCTCGCTCTCTCGACGCAAAATAATACCTCCTGAACTGATGAGTCACCTGCTGAGTGCTGATTGATTGCAAATACTCTACCCGAAATCTTGGGCTTCCCCGAAGCATCCCTCTTCTGACCCTGTGATATTCCAGTTCCTGTCCCCGATGACTGAACTCTAAACCTCGGACAATCTTTAACAAAGTGTCCCAACTGACCACACTTCACACATTTTCCTTGCTTCTTCCAACACTTGTCTTCTGAGTGTCCTTTCCTCTGACAGTAACTGCAGACTTTCCCATTTCGTGTACCCTTATTAGAACCTTGATTTCCTACTGTTGGTTGCCCTTGAAGTTGCCTTCTGAATCGAGTTTGCACTCCAAAATTACCTCTATTATCCGAATGTTGCTGTTGTGACTTACTCTGCCCTCCTGGCTTACCCGGGTTAACCATCTCAGTCTTCCTTCTGTGTTCCCCAATATCCTGCTCAATTAAGTAGGCTCGATCCACCGTATCCTGATAAGTCTGAATCCGCTGTGCTATAAGCTGAGTCCGGATGGATGTCTTCAAACCCCTGATCAATCTCATCGCTTTCTGCTCCTCGGTCCGCACAAGGTATTCACAACACCTGGCTAATTCTGTGAACTTAGCTGAGTACTGTGCTACTGACATCATGCCTTGCTCCAAGCTGAGGAACTCGATCTCTTTCCGGTTTTGATTCACTAAAAAGATAAAATGATCCTTGAATTTCTTCACGAACCACTCCCAAGGATATGGTACAAGAGTCGCATCCCAACTGGTCTTCAGTGCCTTCCACCAATGTTCCGCAGCACCAACTAACATATAAGCTGCAAACCGAACCCTATCCTTATCAGTACAACCAAAGACCTCATAGATTCTCTCCATCGATTCTATCCATAGCTCGGCCTTCTTCACATCAGGCTCACCGTCGTAGTCACTTGGTTTCAACTTCAAGAACTGCTCCAACCCATATCGCGGGGGTGCTACATGTTCCTCTCTCGGCCCTTGGTCATGAATTGCTTTCACGGCCGCTTCAAACCTGTCCTGAAACACTGCACGGTTTTCTTCCCGTAGACCATTAGGATTCTGAGTCCCACTAGAAGCTTCACCAACTCTTCTTCTAGACATTTCGAACAAATACCTGCATAAAACCTTAACCGTTACTCACTCCGCACACAACTACCCACCTAGGTCATACTAATCCACCTAGACTTATACTTAGAGCCAAACCATGGCTCTGATACCAACTGTCGCGACCCCAGACCCCGCGGCCCGAGATCGCGAGCTGGACGTCGACTTAGAACCAAAACGAAGAAATACCGAAGTTAAAAATTTCGTTTAATACCAAAAGGTGATAACACAAGGTTTTACAAATCCAAGTTTAAATCAACAAAGTACATCTAACATAAGTGTTGGGTATGCCCACATATATCTCAGTTTTAATGTATTAGGATTTATTAGATTTGATTGATCCATCACCTAAGTTTTATTTCATGGACTTTAGACCCACATGTAAGAAGTATTTATACTTCATTTTTTAGGTTGTCCATTGTTATAGAATAGGCTTAGAAATAGGGCAAGAAGATCAAGTTTCAAGAAAAATCACTCAGTGAGTTTGAGCCGCGCTTATGCGCCTCCTGCGCTACGCGCCATGCGCCTCTTCACTCGCGCCTTGCGCCATTTAGAGCGCGCGCATAAGGATTTCTTCATAAGCTTACGCGCCTCTGCGCCCCTTGTTTTAAAGCGCACGCTTACTGTGCGCCTATTGGCTAAATGCGCCTCTTGGCTCAAACGCGCCTCAAAGTGTTTATTCAAACACTCAGTGATTTATTGAAGACTCGAAGACTTGAAAAGAATTCAAAATTACGCCAATGATCCAACGGTGGATAAAAGATGCATATGCGCCTAATCTGTTGACACGTGTCCATAACGGTCACATTTATGTTGAGTGTCAAAATGGCCATAAAATATGCATGCTCCAATCAACGAACGACAGCTCATCTTATCCACAAGGATTTCCAAACGGCTAGTTTTTTGAAGTTCACTATAAATACCCCATAACTTCAACATTTTGAAGTTGCTGAGTTTTGCTAAGAATTTCAAGAATTTCTCTCTCAAAGCATTTGTTGAAGATTTGAAGATTGCCTTCGTTTTTCCAGATTTCTCAAGAACATCTTCATACCTTCATCCTTAGCCCAGATCTTCAAAGCCTTAACACTTTAGTTTCTTGTGCTCTCCATCTCAAAGATCTAAAGAGCCTTGATTCTAAGAACACACACGCACCTCTTTAAGATTAATCATTTAGATTCATCTTTTAGAGATACACCGGTTATTGTTTTGGATTTGTTCTTTCATAGTAATAGATCTTGAGTTAGTGTATAAGCTCAAACATTGTAATTTGTAACACTCACTCATTATATAAGATCTCGTTTAGAAATCCAAGACTAACCATCTTGGTAGAGGACGTAGATCTTTCATTGATCGAACCTCTCCAAATAGCTTGTGTTATTATCTTGTCATTTCTTTCAAGTTATTATTTTCACTCACTATTTGCTTGTTTACTCATTGTAGATTGATTGAACTGAATTGTGTTGTGTTTGTTTTATCATTTGCCTTAGTTCCTTATTTCACTCACTTTGAGCCAAAATACTTAGTGTGTGTGTTGCGCTCCCTTTATCACTTTGCGCCTACTTTCATTACTAAATTCCGCTGTGCATTTCACTCACTCACTTAGGCGCATTTCATAACGCTTACTTGATAAAGTGCGCATTCGCAATTGAGTTTTTCAAGGGTACGAAAAGAATTTTAAAACAGCTATTCACCCCCCCCCTCTAGCTATTTTTCATACCCTTGTTGCCCTTTGGGACCAACAAGTGGTATCAGAGCAAACACCTTTATAAAACATTTTTCGTTTTTCAAGCTTAACAGCTTGGGTGCCGATTCTAAATGGCAAACTCAAAACCTATGGCAACTGCAAACTACACTCACGTTCCGGTCTTTGATGAAGATCATTTTGACGTATGGAAATTCAGCATATTGACTCATCTCAACTCAATCGATGAAAGGCTCCATGACACCGTCGTTTATGGACCTTATATTCCGATGAAGGCGAATCCAAATCCACGCACCAACGCTGCTCAACCTACTGTCCTAAAACCAAGGGAAGAATGGACCGAGGAAGAAATTAGAAGAGTCGCAAATGATGGCAAAGCAAGAAACATTCTTCTAAGCACTCTAAGCACGGCGATGAAACAACAAGTCATGCATTGTGCTACTGCAAATGAGCTATGGGATGCTATTGAAGAGCATATTGAAGGAGACACCGTTTGCAAGGAGAACAAGAAATACGAAGTTCAAAAGAGATTCAACAATTTCTCTCAACTCCCCGGTGAAAACTTAAGGCAAACTTATGAACGCTACTGTGAAATTATCAATCTATGTATTTCACTTGGCATGAAGTTTACCAACAAAGATTTGAATGTAAATTTTCTACAAGCTTTTGGATCAAGATACCTTCATAAATCTAGCGCTCTTGAAGACGCTGGAACTTTAGATGTTTGGACTTTAAGGAACCTATATGCAAATCTCAAAGTTTACGAACTCAAACTCCAACGAATCAGTGAAACTGAAGGAAAGTCAAAATCTATGGCTATGATGGCGCACAGAGAAGCAGCGCCTACTCCTGCGCCTACACCTGCGCCTGTACAAGATGAGAAAAGCTCCGATCCCAAAATTTCTACTTCTGAGCTATTAGACATGGATGATGAAGACTTCGCTTTATTTGTGAAGAAATTTCAAAAGTTCAGAAAATTCTCAAGACCCGGCTCAACCAACAAATTTCAAGGATCTACCAGCAAAGCTCCTCAAAAGTTTTCAAGGAGCAGTGATTCAAAAAGAAAAGAAGATCTTGTTTGTTTTAATTGCAGGAAACCCGGACATTTTGCATCAAGCTGCCCGATCCCCAAATTTGAATATATGCAGAAGAAGAGCAGCCATACTCCTAAATTCACTCCCAAGTTCACTCGACACAAGGGAATGGTTGCTGAAGAAGAAGCACCAGCAAATGAGCACAATACTTGGATTGAAACAGACTCCGATGAGAGCGATGAAGATTCCGATGATGGACTTGTTTGTTTGATGGCAAATGATGATGAAGTTGATGCTTATGATTCTGATGATGACTTCTCCAAGGATGTTCCCGATATGAATGCCTTGAATAAACCTATCAAGAAATCTGCAGGTTTTCAAGAAGCGAAAAAGAAGAAAGGACCAACCATCAGCGAGCTCGTTGAACAAGGATTTCTCACTCCGGCTCAAAACGATGGTGGATTGTTATTCTCACGATGTGATCTTGGAGCAAGGAACAAATTGAGAAAAGGAGCATACATTAGACCACAGGTTGAACCAACTGCTCCAATCTCCAAAATCAATGATGAAGTGATTGCTGAACAAGAAAAATTGTTCAAAAAGGCTGAAAAGGTAATTACTAGATTTGATAGTATGAAGAAAGCTTTAGCACTATCATGTGATGAAATTTCCCAGCTTAAGACCGAGAAATCTCTACTTAAATCTGAACTCACCCTCCTTAAGGAGCAGATAAAGAGCATGACTCCTCTTACCGTTAAAAACACTTTTCTAACAGAACAGAACTCACTTCTTAAAGTTCAAAACGATGAATTGGTTGCTCAAATCACTGATCTTAAAAAGATTACAAATGAGTGGTCCAATTCTCGTGTCACTATGGAGAATATATTTGAGTCCCAAAAAGTCAGTGGTGATAAAAGTGGCTTGGGATTCTCATCAACTAGTGACAACTTTAAATGTGATGTCTGTGCTGAAAGAGATAGTGAATTTACCAACCAACAAACTCTTGAAATTCCCAAGGAAAAACATTCTAATTCAATGGGTAAAGGACATGAAAAAGTCAAGAGACAAACATTCCATTATGTCTACCCAACGAAGCAATTTGGGAAAGCTAATGGGAAAGATATAGCTACAGATGAACCATCTCCTAGCAAAATCATTCTTGAAAATAGGCGCGCTCCTTCTCCGAGTGCTCATTATGCGCCTAAGAGCCACGCGCCTCATCGCCGTGCGCCTCCTAGCCCTATGCGCCCTTCGAGAAAAAGCGCTCCAAAATTTCAAAAGAAAGATTTTGTTAAGTCTAGTTCATCTGACCCAAAGAAGAATGCCATCCCCAAGAAAAGTAAAGAGTTTGTGAAAACTCACGTGATTGGTGGCTTTCATCATTGTTCCATTTGTGATTGTTCAGGACACAAGGCCGTGGAATGCCTTTTGCGATTCACTCCCAATGCCAAAGGACGTAAAAATCCTAAGGTCAAGCAAGAGTGGGTTGTCAAAAGTTGCTAACCCTAGGACCCAAAAGGAATAAAGGGGACCTGCTTAAATGTCTATATTTCAGGTTCTTTGTTTCATGGCTGGATCTTCAAAAGCTAGAAATTATGAATGGATTCTCGATAGTGGGTGTTCAAGACACATGACTGGAGATGAATCCTTATTAGAAGATGTCCATGAAGAAAGAGGTCCCTCCGTAACATTTGGCGATAATAACAAAGGTCAAGTTGTAGCATATGGAAAGCTCAAGAAAGACAAAGTGTGCATTGAAAGAGTCTCACTCGTGGAAGGGCTCAAGCACAACTTATTATCCATATCTCAATTCTGCGACAAAGGATTAGAATGCCATTTTACTTCAACGCAATGTCTTATCAAGAATGGCAAAACTGGAGCTATCTTACTCACGGGATATCGTAAGACAAATATTTATATTATTGATTTTCATAGTATGAACTCTAGTACTAATCTTTGTTTTGTAGCAAAAAGTGTGAACGAAAATAGTTGGCTGTGGCACAAGCGCTTAAGTCACTTGAACTTCAAGTATCTATCTAAACTCAGCAGGAATAATCTTGTCAAAGGACTTCCCAAAGTTGCTGATCATCATGACAAAAAGTGCGCCGCATGTCAACTTGGCAAACAACCGAAGCAGTCATTTTCAAGCAAGTCAAATCCTTCAACTACAAGATGTTTGCAACTGCTTCACATTGATCTATTTGGACCAGTTTCCACCGCAAGCATTCGTAGAAACAAGTATACTCTAGTTGTGGTGGATGATTATTCAAGATATACATGGGTAGAGATGATGATTACAAAAGATGATTGTTATGATATTCTCACTACCTTATTTCGACTGCTCCAAACCCAAAAAGAAGATGACATCGTTAGTGTTCGATCCGACAATGGAACAGAATTCAAAAATAACGGTGTTGCTCGATATTGTGAAGATCATGGGATAGATCACAACTTTTCAACCGCCGGAGTTCCTCAACAAAATGGCGTCGTTGAACGAAAGAATAGAACGTTGATTGAAGCGGGAAAGACGATGATAGCTGAAGCTAAATTGCCTAAGTACTTTTGGGAAGAAGCTATCAACACTGCATGTTTTACTCAAAATCGTTCCCTCATCAACAAACTTCACAACAAGACGCCGTATGAACTTTGGCGTGGTAGAACTCCCAACATTGCATTCTTCAAGATCTTTGGTTGCAAATGCTATATCCTCTACAACGGAAACGAACATAGAGGTAAATTCGATGCCAAAGCCGACGAAGGTATTTTTGTTGGGTATGCCAAACACTCTAAAGCTTTTCGTGTTTTCAATAGAACTACATTAGTGATAGTTGAATCTGTACATGTTACTTTTGATGAACATTCTCTCCTTGAGCCACATTTGGCTCCAAATGTTGCTGATGATTCTATTGAGTTAAATGATACAGGTGCTCCTATTTACGTTGCGCCCACTCAAGGTCAGAATCTATCAACACAAGGAAATCCATCTACATCAAATGCGCCTAATTCAATGTATTATGCGCCTGGTGAATCCTCTATTGCGCCTCACTCAAATGATGCGCCTCATGATTCCTCTTACGCGCCTATTTCTACTGCTGCATCTGGTGTAAACCCAAATTTCAATTCTGAGCCAGTTCAACCCCCAAATTTCAATGACTTTGAATCTGGTGAAGAGGTACCAATTGAAGATCTTCAAGTTTCTACGACTCAACCTAACTTACCTCCTGAAATTCGTGAAGTTAGAGGTCACCCAATTGCTAATATCATCGGTGATTTACAAGTTGGTGTTCGTACAAGGAGAGCTACAAACTTTGATGCTTACACTGCTTTTATCTCTCAAATTGAACCGAAGAAGGCTGATGAAGCACTCCAAGATCCTAATTGGGTTATTGCAATGCAAGAAGAACTCAATCAATTTGAACGATGTAAGGTTTGGACTCTTGTTCCAAGACCAAATGATCAAGGAGTGATTGGTACGAAATGGGTGTTCAGGAACAAGATGGATGAGAATGGAACCATCACGAGAAACAAAGCAAGATTGGTTGCACAAGGCTATAGGCAAGAAGAAGGAATTGATTACGATGAAACTTTTGCGCCCGTAGCAAGACTTGAAGCTATCAGATTATTTCTAGCTTACGCCGCTCACAAGAACTTCAAGTTATATCAAATGGATGTGAAGAGCGCGTTTCTAAATGGTGAACTCCAAGAACAAGTCTATGTTGCTCAACCACCTGGGTTTGAAGATTCACAATTTCCAAATCATGTGTACAAACTCCAGAAAGCTTTGTATGGACTCAAACAAGCACCAAGAGCATGGTATGATACACTATCCAAGTTTCTCATCGAAAAAGGCTTCACTCGCGGTAAAATCGATACAACTCTTTTCATTGCCAAACATAATGGTCATAAATTACTTGTTCAAATTTATGTTGATGATATTATATTTGGTTCTACTAATGAATTGTTGTGCAAGCGTTTTGAGAAACTAATGAAGAGCAAGTTTGAAATGAGCATGATGGGAGAACTCACATTCTTCCTCGGGCTTCAAATCAAGCAAATGAGTGAAGGCATTTTTATCAACCAATCCAAATACACAAAGGACTTAATCAAGAAGTTTGGACTTGAGAACGCTAAATCATACGATACTCCAATGGCCACCGGCAACAAACTCGACAAAGATCTAAAAGGTAAACGTGTTGATCAAACGCTCTATCGAGGTATGATTGGCTCACTCCTTTATCTTACTGCTAGCAGGCCCGATATTATGTTTAGTGTTTGTGTTTGTGCTCGTTATCAATCCGACCCTAGAGAAGCACACTTAATTGCTGTGAAACGTATTATAAGATATCTCTCTGGCACTGTTAACCTTGGACTTTGGTACACCAAAGATTCGAACTTTAAACTTGTAGGTTACTCAGATGCGGATTATGCAGCGTGCACAATTGATAGGAAAAGCACAAGTGGCACTTGTCATTTCCTCGGATATAGACTTGTGTCATGGGCGAGTAAGAAACAAGCTTCAGTATCTGTCTCAACAACCGAAGCCGAATATATCGCTGCGGGAAGTTGTTGTTGTCAAATACTCTGGATGAAGCAGCAATTGGTGGACTATGATATCATCGAAGAAAATTGTCCCATCTACTGCGACAATACATCAACAATTGCGGTTTCTGAAAATCCTGTCATGCACTCAAAGACCAAGCACATCGACATCAAATATCACTTCCTCAAAGACCACGTGGAAAAAGGCAATATTCATTTGGAACACGTGGGAACCGACTATCAAATCGCCGACATTCTAACTAAAGCACTTGACGCGAAACGGTTCATGTTTTTGAGAGGTGAAATGGGTATGCTTGAACTCAACTAAATTCAATATAGTTTTGTCAATACTAATGATTTTATGTTGTGTTGAGTTATGAGTATATTAGGTACAAATGATTAAATCAATTTTTCAAAAGTTTCAAGGAAATTATGCGCCATCTATGCGCCTTACTAACTGCGCGCCCATCTCTCGTTTTCTGCGCGCACAATATCTGCGCGCCTATCAATTCATGCGCGCGCTCAACAATCTTTGCGCGCCTTGATGTGTAATGCGCCTTGATGAATAATGCGCCTAGATGAGTATGCGCCTTGCTGAAGTAATGCGCCTCTTCATGCGCGCATTAACTATTGCGGCTCAATCATTTCTCAAAATTCAATTTCAATGATTGAACGTAATAAATACACAAGTACCAGGTATGTTCATTCTGTTCATTTATTATAGGAATCTATGTCTTTTGACATTCCTTTAATTGTTCAAGGGTACTTGTGCAATTAAAATTTTTCCCTCGTTTTACGCTTTTCGAAAAATTTTATTTTCTGGGATATATTTCTTGCACCCCAAACTTACACCAAAATAGATGTTTTTGGTGTTTGTGCAAAAATTAGTCAAAATTGCTCATACACTTAAAGGGAAAGTGGAGCAGTTTTTCAAAAACCTAAATGTCACATCATGACACTTTGTGTCATTCAGCATTTAATGCACCTATCATGATGAGCCGCCATTTCAAATCCCTCATAAATGCCATCCCTTCAACTTCTCATCTTTTTAAATTTTTGACTGTGTTTTTGCTTTATCAGTGCAAATTTTAAACCTAAACCTATAAAAACACATCATCACCTTCCTCTCTTCTCACCTACTCTATTTCTCTCTCTCTCCCCGTCTCACTCCCTCTCTCCCAGACTCGTCTCTCTCTCTTCATCTTCATTTTTCTTCTTCATTTTACATTCATATATATAAGTTTATGGGTCCTAAGAAAGCATCAACATCTACACAAGACGATATGGTATGAATTCTCAACCTTTAATCTCCTTATATTTCTTTTTTTTTCGTCATTTTCAGTGATGTTTTTCGTTTTTTTAAACCCGGATTCATTTTCTTTGATTTCTCTTGATTCGATGATCCGTTTTCTATATCGTTTGTTGGGTTGTGTTCTATTCTTGATTTCGAATCTTTTAAAACCAACATTTTAACGATCAATGCTCTGTTTGTTACAAATCTGAGTTTTTGTTTTCAAAATTTTTCAAAATTTTCGGGCATTCTTTTGATCATTGTGCTTTCATTATTGATTTGTTCTTATTTTTGTTTGCATATTTAGATTCCTTGTCGTCATGCGGTCATTTTGATATATTATTTGTCTAGTTTGGTGAAGTTTCATGATTTTCGTGTTCTTGGTGTTCTTCGAGCATTCAAGGGTCGTTCTTCGTGTTCTTCGTCATTTATGCATGTTTTGGTCTCTAAAAATTTTCTAACTTGTTTTCGAAAATTTGAACTTTTTGATTTTCATTTCTTTCATTTGAATGCTTGTTGTTTGTTTTTCTTTCTAAGTAAAAATTTTCACGTCATGCGCCTATGTACTTCTTTATGCGCCTATTTTTTATGCGCCTGAATGATTTATGCGCCTCTACTTGTATATGCGCTTAAATCATTCTGCGCCTAAAAACCTTATGCGCCTAACTTCGTACTTAGTCAAATTTCGTTGTTTTAATTTTTCCTTAGTATTCACATAGAACCATATTATGCGCCTTGTAACTCTATGCGCCTTCAATATTTTATGCGCCTAATTCAATCATGCGCCTTGATTCTCTATAATTTTGTGCGCCTGTTTCAATTATGCGCCTATATATTTCATACGCCTATGTTACTTTGATCATTTTATGTTTCTATGCGCCTATATCACTTCTAACATCAATCATTTTTTTCAGGACCTTGCAAATTTCAAACTTGAAGAAACTCTTGATCTATTGGAGTTATCTGGTGAAGTGATGGGAAGAGAAATAATAGAGACTCTGCGCGTCGCTGGTCTGCTCCCTTTATTCACCATGGACCAAGATTTCTTCTCTGCGCTCCTCGTGGATGAGTTCTTCTCCACTGCTGTTCTAGTGGAAATTGACGTAAATGGGCGCACTCACTACCGGATTGAGGCGCGCGTTCAAAATGTTGACGTCCATATTTCATCATCTGTGATTCGACACTTGCTCGGTTTTCCATCTACCGGTGAAGATCGCATTATTGGGCGCCCGATGACTTACTCTATTGATGATCAGAACAAGATGGCTGCCTCACTTCTAAATATTCCCACGCTTCAAAACAATATCAAAAACACCGAAATTCGAGATGGTGGAGAACTCTTGACTCACATCGCTCACTTGGTGGGAACTTCAATAGTGTTCAAAACTGGGAACGTAAACCGATTCACGGTTGAACAATGGGAATACACAGCTGCTATCATGGCCAAGGAGAAGCTTCACTGGCCTCATATTCTGTTCAAGACTCTGCGTGAGCAAATTGATAAATTTGTGAAGAACAAAAGTGATGGAAAGACCCGATTCCGCTCACACTGCCTTATTCTCACAAAACTTTTTCTAACTTACCCTGAGTTAGTTAAGTTTTTGAATGAGAATCCGGAGTACAAGATCAACGATGTTCCAATGTTTGGTAAAGCTAGTTTGGACCTCAAGAAGCGCAGGAAGAAGCCCACAAAGCGCGCAAAAGGAATCCAAATCAAGACTGTTGAAGGCTTAGTTGATGAAGACACTGAGTCAGATAATGCGCCAGTCCTTAAAAGCGCACCATTATTAAAGAGCGCAGTGAAAGCAAGCGCTAGACAAAGCGCAGATCCAGTGCCAGGCGCAGATAAAAGCAAAGGCAAACGGGTAGTTGATGACCCTACTCCTGCGCCTGTCAAACGCACTAGATTTGAAACTGATGATGAGCGAGATCTGAGGCTAGCGCAGGAAGCCAGCAGGCTTGAGGCTCAACGAAAAAGAGATGAAGACTTTCTAGCCAAACAAGCTGCTGAGTCAGAAAAGTTAGAGCGCATGAAAGGCGCCGGATCAAGCGCAGATATTGAGAAAGGGCCTTCTGTTTCCGCCCCTTCCCAGCGCGCTCCTTCTCAACGCGCCCCCACTCCTCGTGCGCCCTCATTCAAATTTCAACCTTCCAATATGTCAAGGGCACAACTCCTCTCTGATTTCTTCGGCGATGACATTTCAGACATTGAGGAACCCGTTCAGGGGGAGCAAGAGACCATCCCTCAGCGCACTCCTTCTCCAGTTGCGCCTCCACCTGGACCAGATCCGATCTCAACAGAAACTTTTGTGTTGAAACTGTTGAAATTGAAACTGAAGATGAATTTGAGTCTCCTACTCATTCACCTCCTCCTGCGCCTCCATCTCCTTCTGCGCCCCTTCAAGATTCTGCGCCCCTTCAAGATGATGCGCCACTCTCTACCCCTGCGCCTCCTCCGTCTGCTCCTGATTTGAGCGAGGTACTTTCCATTCTTCATTCTTTACAGCAGGGGCAAGCCAATTTAGAGCAAGGACAGGCGCATATAAAGTCTCAATTTGAGCTTCTTACTTCCTTACTCACTGATCAATCTGAAGAGATTGCTGCCATTAAGGGGGAGATGAACTCTCTCAAGGCCAAACTTTCTGCTCCTTCTCCTCCTCCGGCGCAGACTCAGGTTCAAGCTCATACTGACCAGGCGCAAACCACCGCTTCTGCGCCTACGTTCATACCTCAATCTGCTGCGTCTCAATCAAATATGAATGTGCTTGTATCTAAGTTGGATGTCCTGAAAGAGTTGGTCGTCACTCATTTCACTGCTGCTCACTCAAGCTCTGACAGACGCGCTAACATATTTCTTCAGATATTATCACGGCTCAAAATGCCATTGAAGCTCACATTCAAATCTTGGAAGAAAACATTTCACAGCAGCAGCAGATCACTCAGCGTTCCATTGATGAATACCAAAACATCAATGTGAATCACTTGAGTTATATTAGAGACGGTATTACTGCTACTCACTCCAGTGTCACGGACACTCAAGGGTTAGCGAACCGTAGTCATCAGCTCGCAAAGCAAATTCAGCGTTCTGTTTCAGAGATCGTTGAAGGATTGAAGGAAGATGATGCGCCTCCCAACCCTTAGCTTCTATTATTTTTTTTGTAAATTTTTAGAATCTTTTGTAATAGAACAATCTCTTTTGTGATAGTGATTTTGTGCTTACTTGTTTTAGCACCTTTTGTTTTTGTTCTATTCAAAACTTGTAACTTGTAACTCTTACACCCCAAGTTTTAATGAGAACAATGCATCACTCATTATCAAACCTTGTTCACTCAAACTCCTTGTTTGTAGAACAATGAATATTGTTTAAATTCATAATGCATCATATTGAATTGTTTCATACTTTCATGCATTAAGTTTAAACTTGGTTTAAACACATTTCAAAACTAAAAATCATATATCATCTTGAATGTGTTAAACTGTTGTTTCTATCTTTCCATATGTAACTCTTTATTCTTATTGGAATAGATTAGGAATCTATATTTTGGACTAGTGTGTACATTAACTTGAGACATGAATTACCAATTTCATTCATTTGGACATGTTTTTATCAAGTATAATGTTTGTCCTTGATATAGTAGGTAATGGCATCAATCAAATAGGGGGAGATTGTTGGGTATGCCCACATATATCTCAGTTTTAATGTATTAGGATTTATTAGATTTGATTGATCCATCACCTAAGTTTTATTTCATGGACTTTAGACCCACATGTAAGAAGTATTTATACTTCATTTTTTAGGTTGTCCATTGTTATAGAATAGGCTTAGAAATAGGGCAAGAAGATCAAGTTTCAAGAAAAATCACTCAGTGAGTTTGAGCCGCGCTTATGCGCCTCCTGCGCTACGCGCCATGCGCCTCTTCACTCGCGCCTTGCGCCATTTAGAGCGCGCGCATAAGGATTTCTTCATAAGCTTACGCGCCTCTGCGCCCCTTGTTTTAAAGCGCACGCTTACTGTGCGCCTATTGGCTAAATGCGCCTCTTGGCTCAAACGCGCCTCAAAGTGTTTATTCAAACACTCAGTGATTTATTGAAGACTCGAAGACTTGAAAAGAATTCAAAATTACGCCAATGATCCAACGGTGGATAAAAGATGCATATGCGCCTAATCTGTTGACACGTGTCCATAACGGTCACATTTATGTTGAGTGTCAAAATGGCCATAAAATATGCATGCTCCAATCAACGAACGACAGCTCATCTTATCCACAAGGATTTCCAAACGGCTAGTTTTTTGAAGTTCACTATAAATACCCCATAACTTCAACATTTTGAAGTTGCTGAGTTTTGCTAAGAATTTCAAGAATTTCTCTCTCAAAGCATTTGTTGAAGATTTGAAGATTGCCTTCGTTTTTCCAGATTTCTCAAGAACATCTTCATACCTTCATCCTTAGCCCAGATCTTCAAAGCCTTAACACTTTAGTTTCTTGTGCTCTCCATCTCAAAGATCTAAAGAGCCTTGATTCTAAGAACACACACGCACCTCTTTAAGATTAATCATTTAGATTCATCTTTTAGAGATACACCGGTTATTGTTTTGGATTTGTTCTTTCATAGTAATAGATCTTGAGTTAGTGTATAAGCTCAAACATTGTAATTTGTAACACTCACTCATTATATAAGATCTCGATTAGAAATCCAAGACTAACCATCTTGGTAGAGGACGTAGATCTTTCATTGATCGAACCTCTCCAAATAGCTTGTGTTATTATCTTGTCATTTCTTTCAAGTTATTATTTTCACTCACTATTTGCTTGTTTACTCATTGTAGATTGATTGAACTGAATTGTGTTGTGTTTGTTTTATCATTTGCCTTAGTTCCTTATTTCACTCACTTTGAGCCAAAATACTTAGTGTGTGTGTTGCGCTCCCTTTATCACTTTGCGCCTACTTTCATTACTAAATTCCGCTGTGCATTTCACTCACTCACTTAGGCGCATTTCATAACGCTTACTTGATAAAGTGCGCATTCGCAATTGAGTTTTTCAAGGGTACGAAAAGAATTTTAAAACAGCTATTCACCCCCCCCTCTAGCTATTTTTCATACCCTTGTTGCCCTTTGGGACCAACAATAAGCTCCACAGCTTATACTCAAAAGAATAAAATATACAATTCTTAATGACGTCAATAATGGTAAAACTATCCCAAAAGGTTATACATTTAAATAATGTAAAACCGTCCATAACAACCTGCCCCAAATCTCAAACCTCTCGACGTCCTCCTCGATCCGCAAATCCTAATCCTTTTCCTCCTGGGGGGGGGGGGTTAAGGAAAAACAATTTGAAACAAGAAACGGGGTGAGAATAAATCTCAGTAAGTTACTAATGCAACTACATGCCATGCTATTATGCAATAACCAATAGCAATTACATATGACGGATAGCAGCGGAATAATAAGTGACATGCTGTCAAACAGTAACATCCAATAATCAATCATATAAATAAACATATACAACAAATGAGAGGCTCCCTATCGCCAACCGTCCCATACCGGTTGGAAATAACGACCAGCTCATCATGCAACACATAAAGCTGAAATAAACACTCATAAGTGGATACATAGCCAAGGTTTTCCAAACCGGAACATCCAAATAAAGGATCGCTGCGCAGCTTCAATAATCAACAATCAACATCTTCATAGCAACATGAAAGCTCGAAGAGAAAACCCCGTACCGGAACCAATAACCATAAAAGTGTCACAAAGGACAAGGACCATGACACAAAGTCATGCCCGTTAGCCAGATACATTCACAAAGGAACGCTGACTTAACCTTTCCAAGGCCAATCTGGAGAATGGGTAAAGAAGGGGGCAAACAATGGTCAACATTATAATGGACTTGGCTTTGCCATTATAATCCTTCCCATCGCCCGATGCAACAAATATGCCAGCTGGGCTTCTAATTAATGCTAAGTAATAATATTTTAGCATGAATAACAACTTAAGGTTCCAAAGTAGGGAACCACACCAATTAATCACCATAAAGATGCAACGGTTACTCATGAAGAGTTCAACAACAACGAACACAAGAAGTTTCTCATAAAAGAGCACAACAACGATAAACAGAATTTCTCATAAAGAGCACAACAACATTGATCATTAAAACAAGATGATTCCAAGACAAGGCACGTACCAAATACCTCCTAAATATGATACCCAAGTTAATCATAAAGAGCACAACCCAAACGGTCGCTCACAATTAGCACAATTACTATTACCAAATGACCTAGACATTTACTCATAAAGATATACTAGAACCATGAACTCAACCATCTCTTACACCTGGAATTCCAAAGTAGGAATTCAGAATGAATACACCTTAAGATTAATCAACCGTAAGTAACCAATCGCCAATTTACGCTTTACCTCCGTCCATAACGAACCACTCTAAACACCCCAAAACGAATCCAAAAGATTACCCTTATTAGAACATGATCACGACCGGACTAAACCCTACATTTTAGTGTTCAATAACAACCCTCTAGGTACTATAGGACATCGCCTAAACCTAGACCAAGTCTTACTCAGAAATCGATTCGATTGAACGATCACGAGCACATCATAAGATGCCCACATATACCAAATGATCATCACAAAGATAAGTCAAACCAACAATACCTCAATAAGGTGTCCTAAAATCCCAATTAACGCTTAATTAATTTCAAACACAAACTTGATCACAAGGGACCCAATTCTATCACTAGAGTGCACTACAATGTTCACTAAGGTCAACTAGGAGGACACCCAAGATTTGGATCAAAACGCATTCTTCAATTACAAAATGTTAACAATTGTAAACTTCCAGAGGACTGTGCGGCCGCCCAACAGGGACTGTGCGGTCGCCCAATAAGACCTCAAACACGACCAAAAGCTCTCAGAAAGTTGTGCGGTCGCCCAGACATTTTTGGCGGTCGCACAAAGCTCTGGTCTGCCGGAAATCGGGAAGAACAACATGGGTTCTTCCATTTCAAACCCAAAACACATTCAACCAAAATCAAACCTTCCAACTCACATACTAATGTACCAAAACAACTAATAAGTTTACTAAAGACTCATACACAACTTTTAACAACCAAATCAAGAATCAAACCCAATATTCAAGATTTCACCATTTTTTATCAAAACCCAAAATAAATTCTCAACAAATTCAAACCCACCAAACTTCAAATATAACACATCAAGCATTATCTAAACATTATATGAACATTTTAGCATCAAAATGGGGGAAAAGTAACTTACCCGGATTTTCTCAAAGGTGACGGAACTCGAAATTTCTTGGCTTCCTATGATCCTATCGACGATCTAAACATGATTTATGTTTTAAGAAATGAAAAATAATGAGAGGAAGATAGCTAAAATGAAGAGAGAAGGAAGAGAGAAAAACTTACCTTTTCTATGGAAGAGAGAGAGAGAAGTGACTGGGAATGGGAGAGAGTGAGGGAGAAGATGAGTAGAAGGAGTAGTTAAAACCTTTTTCATAAACTTACACTTAGGCCCCTTCTTCACACACTACACACAAATACTTGCACTCCCTACTAATTATTAAGACCCAACACTTCTATACTAGCACAAATGACCCAAATAAAATGCTAGGCACAATTTATTATGACACATAAAGTGCACACATAAATATTTAAATAAATAATAATTTAAATAAATGATAATTTAAATAAATAAATAAGCAAATAAATAAATAACAATTATTTATTACTAATAAAATAGAGCCTAGTTTTCGGTCGTGACAGTGCGGGACCCGCTCCAGGGTCCGCGCGCGCGCGATTTTTCGAATATATGCCCGTTTACTCGGTTTTGAGTCCTGATCACAATCTCGAACTCAGTTTCTTCATCCGATGCACCAATAAGGCGATCGGTAGTCCTAAACCGCCCTATCTAAGTTTTTAGGTCATTCTAGGGTTTAGACCAATTCAAAGGGTTGGTTCAAGGGGTGCGAGATCGGGGTGTGTAGTCCTTGCGAAACCAAACCACCTCTCACCACCTTTCCTCCCTCATTTCCTCCTATTTCTAATGTCCGAATTCTCCCCATCTCCGCTCAAACTCCACGCCCTTTCTTCCCTTGTTCGTCCCTCCTCTTCCCTCACGTTTTCCCATGAATGAATCTCATTTTGATTTGGTTGTTCATCATTTGAAGACATGGACTAATGATTTGTTTGGGCTAAATAAATATGAACTCTGGGTTCTTGTTATTTGGGTTTCTTTTGTTTAAATCTTTTATGTTGGTGGTAGAGGCCAGATTTTAGGAAAATTAATGGTTGTGATGGGCGAATTTCAATAACATTGGAGATTGTGGTCGCCGAATATTAGTACAATTGGTGGCGGTGGTGGTGGCGGCTGGATTATAGTTGAGTTTTGGTGGTGGGCTAGCCCTAATCTACCCAAACTTGGAACATTCGTGGTGATTTGAGGCCTCTTGTTTATGCCCTGCGTGAAATGACCAAAAAACCCAAGCTCAATTTTTAAAATAAACTTCAGTTAAGTGACATGTGTCTTGCACTTGCCACTTAACTGGGTTCTGTTAACGAATCGTTTAAAAAACCCCTATCTGCAAAACTTTTGCAACTTTGGACCCTAAATTGACAACTTTCCCTTATTTTTAGACTATGTCGTTTATAACCCTTCAAACTTAATAGCACTTCAAACTACTCAATATGTAGTCACGTGCATGGCACATGCTTTTTAACTGAATTTTTAACGAATTTCGTCAAAAAAGCCTTAACTGGTGAGTTTTTTACACATCAATGTCTGATCTCGAGAAAAAAAACATCAGGGTTCGTTGGAAGGGTGTGGTATATCACTTTAGGGGTCTAAATTTTCATTAACCCTTTAAACAACTATATTAAAATGTTTTCATAAACATTTTATATTTTTTTTCAAAGAAAATTATTCTATAAAATGTTATACTTTATGTATATACTAAACCTAGCCATGATGAACCGAAACCCCCACTACCACCGTCGAATCACCATCATCAACGCCCTAACATTATTGGAACCACCATCCAAACATTAATGAAGAATCATCTCCAAAGTTTAGAGAATAGAAAGATAAAGATAATCAGATCGGAAAATGAAGAAAAATTTCAATTAAATAAATTTGCATAGTTTGTTGTCTGAAGAGGAATAAATATTTGCGCTTCTTTGCAATTACCGGTAAATAAATTTGCATAGTGTTTGTTTGTCAGCGTGTTGTTGTTGAAGTCGATGACGTTGTTGTTGAAGAAGGGAGCGAAATTATTTAAAGAGGATCGATAGTGGTTCCCCACTTACCCCCTTATAATAATGATGTCCTAGGAGGCATGGGAAGGGATCGAACCCGATACCTCACACATTGTGAAGTTTGGCTCTACCGTAATTGCGCAAGACAAAACTTGTACGAGAACATTATGACCCGTTTCATAGCACAGACGGAGTCTTTTTTTACCCAGGACCCAGACCCACGACTCACGGGCAAAATTATTTATTTATTTTGTTTTTTAGTTTTTTTTTTAGTTTTTATATTTTTATTTTGTTGTTTTTTCGGTTTGCCAAAAGTAATAGTTACTATAACTAAATGTAACAAGCATGTTACTTATATGTAACAGTTTGTATACATAAAAGTAATACATATATACAGAAAAGTAACAATGTTTTTTTTACGTTTTCTTCATTTGCCAAAATAATACTCCCTCCATCTCAAAATAGATGTCGTTTCAACCACTTCACACATATTAAGAAATACAATTAATGTATGTGAAAAAGTCTTATATACCCCTAAAGTAATTCAATTACCTAGGCAATTAAATAACTGTTTAAGAGATAGTCAACTATCATTAATAAGGGTAGAGTTGGTATACAACAACAAAATAGCCTTGAAAATAGTAAAACGACATGTATTTTGAGACAAAAAATAACTCTCAAAACGACATCTATTTTGAGACGGAGGGAGTACTTATTATAACTAAAATGTAACGACGTGTTATATATACATAATTGTAACACATGTATAGAAAAGTAATAATTCAACCGCAAAATCTTGGGAAAAACGCGTTTTTCCAAACGCTTAGGAAAAACGTGTTTTAAAAAAAACGCGGTGGCATTTTTGTAAATAATCAGAACTTCTCAACGGTTCTGGATATAATTATAAAACCTTATGGATATGATATTGAAAGCCAGAACCTTTGAAAGTGATAGCCAGAAGGGTCATTTTTGTAAATAATCGAACTTCTCAACGGTTCTGGATATCATATAAAGTCTTCTGGATATGAGATTGATAGCCAGAATATTTGAAAGTGATAGCCAGATGGGTCATGGATATCAATGTAAAGCCTTCTGGATATGAGATTGATAGCCAGAACCTTTGAAAGTGATAGCCAGAAGGGTCCTAGATATCAATATAAAGCCTTCTGGATATCAGTATAAAGTCTTCTGGATACGAGATTGATAGCCAAACCTTTGAAGTGATAGCCAGAAGGTTTTGAAAACACGTTTTTTCCTAACCAGAAGGAAAAACGCGTTTTACAGGAGACCCAACTCTAATCCAACCCTTTACACTTTAGAACTAAAAATTAGTAACATTGTAAAAATAAGAAAGTAACAATTTTATAAATGAATGTTACATTTTACTTGTATAATAACATTGTAAAATATTTACGTTTACTTGTATAATAATATATACATATGTTTTTCAAATAATAAGTTACGATGGGTTCAATTTATCATGATACATGTAAAAGTATTACATTATCTATAGAAATATGTTACAATTTTATCACTAAAGTGTACATTTAGTTATTGTTAGTGTTACACGTATTTATAGTTAGCATTACAGTTAAAGATAAGTAAAATGAGTTTTTTTTTTTTTTTTTTTTTTTTGTAAAACTGGTGTAACTTTTACTTATAAACAATGTTACTTTATAAGTAACACAGTTGTTACATTTAGTTTACTAAGTATTACTTTTTGACAAACGTAAAAAAAAATGGGTCATGGTCGCTGCCATGTGGCAGATTTTGAGTGGAGCGTGGGTTGAGATCCTATGCTTCGCGCAAAATTACTACCGTTGCAACCGTTCTCATCCATGAGAACAGAATGGGTATGGGTGTTGTCATAGAAGACCACCTCATTGCGCAAATACTAAGTTTAATGCTATCGTAAAACAGGAATAATACACACAAGAAACGAAAAACATGAAATTCACCGATGAAATAAATTGTAACGTACTAATTCTTTCACTCATTACGTAATATGTAGCTTGAATCTTGAAATGATTAAGATTGTTTCACGTGATAAGTAGGTCTAAAACATATAACTACGACACTTTTATTTTCTTTAGCTCCAGCCAATTCGTTTCACCCATGTATTGTTAATATTAAAAAAAAAAAAAAAAAATCCATCAATTTTAACTAGCCACTTGCAGTCATTTGGCTTTGAGATACCATGAAAGCATTCTCCGGATAATGACATGTTGAAAACATCAAAAACCTGTTGTTTCGACCGCCACCAAAAATGACTGAAGTAAAGGGTTGTAAAGATAAAATTTTCGCAAAACTGCCAATTGGATTATGAATTATATGTGAGCATCTTGAATCCAAGATCATCATCTGCTGATTGGCAATGAATTTTAATGGTATCATTCGGAATACATTGATAACATAAACCTATGGAAATGTATAGAAACAAGCGTTTGATAGTATCAAAAAATGAAGTTCAATAACGAATATGAGAGAAATTATT
>JAOWBW010001657.1:188733-231258 GCA_026119855.1 Campanula takesimana
ATTAGTTTAGTTTGTCAATCTTATTTTAATTTTGGAAAAAAAAAAGTGTTACATTTGAAAAAAAGTGTTACATTCCTTTATAAAAAGTGTGACATTAGTTTAGTTGTCAATTTTTATGTTATCTTTAATCTTGCAGCAAAATTGTGGTACATTTTGAAGTAAAAAAAGTTACATTTGAAAAAAAAATGTTACATTTCGTTATAATAAGTGTTACTTTTGTTGGGAGGAAAAAAAGTTGGGGGTGGAAAAGAAAAAAATCTCGACAGAAAAAAAAACGGCTCGGCTCGCCTGGCGCCGTCGCACGCCTTGCACAGGAGACCGGCTCACATATAAATAGGAGTATAAATTAACAAGAGACAAAATGAATTATGATTATAACGAATCTTCCTATCTTTTGAGACCGGCTCACATATTATAAATAGGAGTATAAATTAACAAGAGAAAAATGAATTAGAAATTTTTTTTTGGGGGAAACTAGTTTCTCCATAAGTTATAAAAACTCATGTTTTTATAGTGGTTAAAGTTTAGGGTTTAGGTTTAAGGTTTAGGGTTTAGGCCTTTTAGGGTTTAAAAAAAGTTATAAAACAGAACTTTTTATAACTCATAGAGGAACTAGTTTCCCCAAAACCAACTCCAATGAATTATGATTATAAGCGAATCTTCCTATCTTTTTTGTTCTTTTGTATTGTTTGCTTTACCCAGAGCACATGCATTGTTTCCTATTTCTCTCTTTGTTGGTTGAAATAAACTCATTTGCACCAGTGCTTAAAGACTTGTAAAATCTAGGAGTAATTGATACCCCCAAACTGGTTAATGCTCCCCACTAGATAAAAAACCAAAAATTGTTTCACTTCTCTTTTAAATTTGAGCAAGTTTTGTGTGAGACAGTCTCACGCATGAGATGTATCTCGACGAAAGAGGAATTGGACTTGACCCCGCCCCGCCCATAGGGAGCAAACCATTTACTCTCTCAACAAGATCCGTCTCAGACAAGTTTTTATCTTTAAATTTTGCTTAAAAGAATGTACAATCAAATAAATCAAGATCCCTAAAACATTTGACTTATTAAATGAGACTTGTTGGCAGGGCCGGCCCAAGGGGGCAGTGGGGCATCCGCCCAGGGCCTACGAAGGGAAGGGGCCCCTAAATTCTTATGCCTATGTAGTAGAGCTGTCAATACGGGCTGGCGGGGCGGGTTGGGCTCGACCCACCACAGTCCACCTTCAAACGGGGTGGGCTGGCCCAAATTCTTGGCGGGCTGAGAAAATGCCATCCCAACCCAACCCACCTTGGGTTGGTGGGCCAGACGGACCAAGCGGGCCAAGAGCCCAAGACTTATTTTTTTATTTTTTATTTTTGAAACAACCCCAAGACTTATTTTGAGTGCCATAGAGGGAGCTCGCCGGCGAATTGGTGGATGAAGGCGAAGCCGGCGATGAAGGTGAGCTCGCTGGCGTCTGAGGTCGATGACCGGAAAGGAAGGCAAATAGAGGGAGCCGGCGACAGATGCGAGAAAGAGAGAGGAACCTCGCGACAGATCTGAGAGAGAGAGAGAGAGAGAGAGAGAAAAGAGAGAGAGAGAGAGAGAAACGGATCTGTAGAGAAAGAGATGAAGTAGAGACGCCGGTCGCCGGAGATGGCTTGAACGATGCCGATGATGGTAGCCGTATTTGGATACCGGCGATGGAGGAGGAAGAGAGGATCTATGTTTAGAGAGAAAGGAGAGAGAATTTTGTGCTGTGTGTGTGTAGAGCCGTCAATTCGGGACCGTCCCGTCGGGACGTCCCGTCCCGCTATATATATAGGACGGGACGGGACAGCATATCATTGTCCCGAAAAAATGCGGGACTATTCGGGACGGGACTATTCGGGATGGGACAAACGCGGGACGGGACGGGATGGGACGGGACGTCCCGAATTGTTTTGGGCTTCAAGGCCCAGCCCAATTTCATCTTTTATTGAGTTGAGTCAGGCCCAACTACCCAAGGCCCAAAATCCACCCAATTCTTCTAGCCCCAGCCCAGCCCCAGACCAGATCACACACACACACGTAACACGTTCACTCGCTCAGTATCGCAAATCCAAATTCCCCAAATGCAACATTAACCCTAGCCGTTGACGACGACGAACGATTTACCCTACCCTTGCCGACGATTAGCGCGGCGACGGCGACGGAGACGGCGACGTGTCGACGACGACGACTAGCATTCCTCCTCTGGGAAAATCTCCTGGTTTCTTACTCCAACTCAAGGGAAGCGGTTAGTATATTCAACTTACAACATTTGTCTGATTTTGATTGAAATTTTATGGTTTAATTTCATTCTCGTTCTATCTCATTGGTACGTCCTCGTTTGGTTTGATTCTCTGTTTTCTTTTTCTTTCAACTTTTTCTTTGTTGGGTTCTGTTTCGTTGAGTCGGTTGTTGTTGTTTGATGGTGGTGTTTGGATTTTTTGTAAATATTGCTTCTGCTTACCCATGGATTGTGGAAACATTTTTTTTGTTGGGAACAAACTTGCTGGGAACAACCTTTTTCTTTTGTTGTTGTTGATGGGAACAAACTTAGAAGCCTGGATGTTTAGACACACTATTTGTTTTTGGGGGTTGTTTATTATTAGTCAATGCTATATGAATTGTGGTTGATTGTAGTGAAACAGACTGTGTTTGTGTTAATATCGCGACTAATCCCGTGTTCGTCCCGTATTGTCCCGCGTCCCGAGGTGATTTGGGATGGGACGGGGAATTTCCGTCCCGCGTAAAATTAGGCCCGTACCGTCCCGTATAGATAGCGGGACAACATAGTTTTGTCCCGTCCCGTCCCGTTATCCCGAATTGACGGCTCTGTGTGTGTGTTTTAGAGAGAGAAAGCGTGAGTTGAAAATGGGAAGGAAAGGAGGAGAAAGCGTTGAGTGATTGAGTCTCAAGTCAAGACATCGGTAAGCCCAAAAAAAAAAACAAGGAAAAAAAAAAAGAAAAAAAAGGTGGGCTGGCCCGCCCCAAACTTGTTTGGCCCGCGACCCAAATGGGCTAGCCCAAAATCGCCCACTTGTATTTGGGTTAGTATATTTAGGGCCCAACCCACCCTTATTCTATGGCGGGCCGGGCCAGCCCAACGGGCTCAGCCCAAATCGACGGCTCTACTATGTAGTATATAGTATGTATTATACGTACATTATTACAAATGTAAGAATCCAATAAATCCTAAAAAATATATATATATATATATATATATATATATATATATATATATATATATATATATATTATATATAAAAACTAACAGACCCACATTTAATTTGTTCAAATTGGCCAAACATACCAACGAGGCCCATTCCTTTTTTCTCATCACTATCGATAGCCTATATGGCATGAATTGAGCATTCTACGACCACAATACTTTTGAATCCGGCTTTTTCGAATTTGTTAATAAAAAGGAGTTATTTGTTTAATTATAGTAAATTGTAATAATACGATTAATTAATACCTAAAATATCTTGGGAAATCAACGAGCGCATAATTGCTTCCTTCGTTGATTTGGTTTTAAAGAGAAAGTACCGAAATACTACGTCTCTTATTCCAAATAAGAAAACGATTGCTTCCTCTCAGTCTCAAATCTCAATAGCTCGATTATTCATTGATGTTCCGCTCGTTATCCTCACAAACCGCTCTTGCTCGATCACCAATTTCTTAAAGTAATGCTTTTCCCAATTTGTTGATTTCATTCTACGGTTCATATTGTTATTTTTCTTATACTTAATTTGCTTTTCATGATTGAAAAGAATGTGATAGGAATTAGGAAAATTAATTGTCAAAATCAGAGGCAATAAAATAATTGCTATTGACTACTTGTGTAGGTAGGTTGTGGACCAGTCACTACTTAATTTTTAAATTTCTTTTTTTTTTTTTATTAAAATTTTTTTTTTTTTCAATTTAATTCATAGTTGAACTCAATACATAATCATCAACAAAATAAAAGCTACCAATAAGGACAGACATTTTTAAAACCTACCAAAAAGTCTTTGGCCCTTTTCCTGGACTAGAATGCCCTTGGCTCATTTCCCTCTCGCTCGAAGCTAGGGTTTCGTTCAGCGTTGGCTTAATTGTTCAGATTCAGCTGTCACAAATGGCAAACTTGATCCAGAAACAGTAGTTTTCAAATACTCGGAAATTTCAATTTTTATTGATATCTGGCGGGAAGGGAAGCTAACCTATGGAGATATTTTAGAGGGTACGCCTAATTCAAAATTTTCACTTTTTATTTTCTTTCGCGGTTAAAGTAAGATTTACTTTCCCAGGGTCGACACATTTTGGTTGTATTACCCACATTAAATACTCACACCGTCCCATTTTAAACTTCAAAATGCTCCATTTTGGGTCTCCCATTTTAAATTTCAAAACCTGAAAAAAGAAAAAAAGAAAAAAAAAACTTATTTTTTTTATTTGTGGACCTCACATGTCATACTCATAACGATTCCCACTAACTATTCGATACCCTCCTTTCTCTCTCCTACCAATCCATCTACACTCAACACATAATTCAAATTTGATAACTAAAAAAATCATTTTTCACTTGTAAAAATTTGAAAAAAAAAATAATTTTTAATTTCTCAATTAATTTCACAATTTTAAAAAATAAAATTTTCACTTTTCACTTGTAAAATCATTTTTCAACTGATTTCTCACTTGTGTGATTTCACAGTAGTGTCATTTTTTTCATTTTACATTTTTAAAAACTGATAAATTCATCTCTCAATTTTTCACAATCATTATAATAATTGAGACATGCATTTCACAGTTGTTAACACATGAATTTGAATATAATAACTGAGACATTCATTTAACAGTTATTCATAATTGAATAAAAAATGATGAAATGATTTCTCATTTTTCCCAGTTGATGACTCAATTTATCGGTTTAATTATGAATAACTGTTAAATGAATTTGAATATAATAAATGAGACATTCATTTCTCATTTATTCACATATGAATTTGAGTACAAGAACTGGTATTTTCATTTCTCAGTTATCAATTTTTCTCTGTTGTTAATATAATAATAAATGAGATATTCATTTCTCAGTTATTCACACACGAGTTTAATATAAGAACTGGTAAATTTATTTCTCAGATGTTAACACATGAGTTGAGTGTAACAACTAAGAAATTCATCGCACAGTTTTTACAAAGGATACTCATTTTCAGAACTATTTGTTGTCAAATGCTCTTTAAACAATTGTGAAATAAATTTATCTCATTTTTTTTTATTAAAAATGAGTAATTGTTCAATCGTGAAGAATTAATACTCCTAACCCGAAAAAAAAAAAAAAAAAAAAAAAACCAACAACAACAAATGTGAGGTGTAGTGTTAAACATATAATAGTCTATTAATGAAACAAGTAAGAAGCTTGGCATAGTGGTTAGGTGTTTTAGCCAAGACCAAGAGGTCTCGGGTGGTGGCAGTCAAAATGGTCAAAGGTTAGAGGTGTAGGAGGAATTTATTTGGGCTGGGGGTATTTTTGCCATTTAAAAGGTACAAGGGAGTTATTGGTAAAATTGATTTGAACCTGAGGACCCTAAGGTAGAATTTGAAATGTTGTGTTTTTATTGGTAAATACCACATTCTTCCAGGGTCTTATTGGTAAAAATCCCTTATTAAAATTGTGTTATTTATTTCAAAATGTTACCAAGAAAACATCAATCTGGATGTGAAAAAAAGAAGAAAAGAAAACGGGTAGAACAATTAGTAGCATCACAAAAAGGAGCTATTGATAAATTTATTTTAAGAGCAGGAGAATCTCATGAGATTCTGTTGAATTGGGTGTTGGTAATATTGAACAACATGAAAATTTAGAAGAAAACAAAAATTCTGATAAATTAGGTGTGAGTGATGATCTTGAGCAACATGATGAAAATCCAGGAGAAGAAAATACTCAAGAGGACATGACCAATTTGAGTGAGCATGATGTACCAAATGCGACCAATATCGACCCGTCTCTTCTATGAGACGGATCTAGGTGTTCTCATGGGAGACTAGCTCTCCAGTTTTTATATCCATCAGTTGCTAATGCATTTGCATTATTGTTAGATTTAAACAACTTACAACAAAAACAATAAACTCTATCCACATGTTTAGAGTAAACCAATCATTTTCTATCATATGTCTCTCCGTTGCGCATATCTCTAGAATAATAAGAATTTGCAAAATGCCTAGAGACACTGTCCAAAGGATAATCAATATTCATATCTCTTATGGGACATTTTTCAACTATAATTTCTCTTAACTTATGATCAAGATTGTTCCAATTACTCGGATCATAAATGTCTGATGTAAAACTTGGGCTTTCATCCATTCTGGGCATACATGCCACGTGGCAACCACCCATTGGCCCCAATTTTTTTTTTTTTTTTTGGATTTTTTTTTTAGTTTTTATATTTTTTTTTTGACTTTTCTGTCGTTTACCAAAAGTAATAGTTACCATAACTTAATGTAATGACTGTATACATATAAAGTAACATTGTTCATAAGTAAACGTAACACCTGTTTTACAAAAACAAAAGATCATTTTACCCATTTTTTTCAAATGTAATACTAACTATAATTACGTGTAACCCAAAATGTAATTATCATTTATACTGAAATGTAATAGTGCTTTTGTAAAAATATAAAATATTGTGTATTTTGATTTAATTTTTTGAAAGAAAGTAACATTTGAAAAGTAACAACTCATATACATGAATGTAATTGCTTGTACAAGTAAATGTAACACTTTAATAAAAGAAATTATAACATATTTCTATAGATAATGTAATACTTTTACATGTAATACTAATAAAGTGTTTTTAGCTTTAAAAATGTAAATGGTTGAATTATTACTTTTTCTATACAAATGTGTTACAATTATGTATAAACACTGTTACATATAAGTAACACGTTCGTTACATTTTAGTTGTAATAAGTATTACTTTTGGCAAACGAAGAAAACATAAAAAAAAAAAAAAAACACTGTTAATTTTCTGTATATATGTATTACTTTTATGTATACAAACTGTTACTTATAAGTTGTTGGTCCCAAAGGGCAACAAGGGTATGAAAAATAGCTAGAGGGGGGGTGAATAGCTGTTTTAAAATTCTTTTCGTACCCTTGATAAACTCAGTTGCAAATGCGCACTTTATCAAATAAGCGTTATGATATGCGCCTAAGTGAGTGAGTGAAATGCACAGCGGAATTTAGTAATGTAAATAGGCGCAAAGTATGATAAAGGGGGCGCACACACACTCAAAGTATTTTGGCTCAAAGTGGGTGAAATAAGAAACTAAGGCAAATGATATAACAAACAGAACACAGTTCAATCAATCAATCTACAATGAATAAACAATCAAATAGTTAGATATGATATGAACTTGAAAGGAAATAGCAAGATAGTAAGTACGCGCTATTTGGAGAGGTTCGATCGGTAAAATGATCTCCTCTACCAAGATGGTTAGTCTTGGATTTCTAATGGAGATCTTATATAATGAGAGAGTGTTACAAATTACAATCGTGTTGAGCTTATACACTAACTCAAGATCTATTTCTATGAATGAACAAATCCTAGACAATAACCGGTGTATCTCTAAAAGAAAGATCTAAGTGATCAAACTTAAAGAGGTGCGTGTGTGATTTTTGATTCAAGGCTCTTTAGATCTTTGAGATTGAGAGCACAAGAAAACTTTGCTTGAGGATCTGGGCTAAGGATGAAGTTATGAAGATGTTCTTGAGAATTCTGGAAATAACAAAGACAATCTTCAAATCTTCAACGAATGCTTGAGAGAGAAATTCTTGAAATGCTTAGCAACTTCAAATAGTTAAAGTTATGGGGTATTTATAGTAGAGCCCCAAAAACTAGCCGTTGGAAATCCTTGGTGAGTCAGAGAAAGGACGGATGTGATGTCTCTCATTGAGTGGAGCACGTGTCCTTTTATAGCCGTTAGACACATAAAACAAATATGATCGTTATGGACAGGTGTCCTTAGATGCGGGTGCATACGTGTTATTTAACCACCGTTGGATCATTGGCGAAGTTTGAATCTCTTCTAGTCTTCAAATCTTTCATTAAATCACTGAGTAAATAAATCACTATAAGGCGCGTGAGCTAAGAGAGGCGCGTTACACTTTGCGGGCGCATAAGAGGCGCAGGCGCACTGTGAGGCGCGCGGCGCGGTGCGTGAGTGATGCGCTTTGGGCGCATGGCGCATGACTTGGCTCAAACTCGTGATTTTCTTGAATCTTGATATTCTAGCCTATTCCTAAGCCTTATCTATTACAATGGACAACCTAAAAAATGAAGTATAAATACTTCTTACATGTGGGTCTAAAGTCCATGAAATAAAACTTAGGTGATGGATCAATCAAATCTAATCAATCCTATTACATTGAAACTGAGATATAAGTGGGCATACCCAACAATCTCCCCCTATTTGATTGATGCCATTACCTACTATATCAGGGACAAACATTATACTTGATAATAACATGTCCAAATAAATGAAATTGGTAAATCATGTCTCAAGTTAATGCACACGCTAGTCCAAGAAACAGATTTCTAATCTATTCCAATAAAGATAAAACATTACAAATGGAATGATAGAAATAACAGTTTAACACATTCAAAATGATATATGAGTTTTAGTTTTGAAATGTGTTTAAACAAAGTTTAAACTCAATGCATGAAATATGAAGTAGTTCAAGTATGATGCATATGATTTTAAACAACATTCAATGTTCTACAAACAAGAAGTTTGAGTGAACAAGTTTTGAAATAAAAGTGATGTTTTGTTCTCATTAATACTGAAAGTGTAAGAGTTACAGAGTAGAAGTATTTAACAGAACAAAAACAAAAGGTGCTAAAACATGTAAGCACTAAATCACTAGTACAAAGTTTCTAAACAAAAAAATTCTAACAACTTACAAACAAAACATAAACTAATGGTTGGGAGGAGGCGCGTCGTCATCCTTCAATCCTTCTTCTATTTCAGAAACAGAGCGCTGAATCTGTTTGGAGAGTTGGTGACAACGGTTTACAACACCGTGAGTATCAGTGACACCATCTCTAATGTAGCGCAAATGATCAACATTTATGTTTTGATACTCATCAATGGTGCGCTGAGTGATGGATTGCTGTTGTGAAAAGTTTTCAGTGAAGGCTTAGAAGTTAGCTTCAACAGCAGCTTGGGCAGTAAGTATATCAGCGGAAACTCTATCTGTGCGCCTGTCTGCACTGGAATGCGCGGCATTAAAGTGAGTGACAACTAATTCCTTCAAAACATTAATTTTTGAGAGCAGTGAATTAATGTCTATATGCGCGCCAGGAGCAGAGCTGGAAGAGGGCGCAGGACTTTTAGGAGCTGAAGGCGCATGGGATTCAGGAGCTTTGGGTTCTGCGCCAGGTTCAGCACCATAAACAGTTAAGCCCATGATTTCTAGTTCATCCTTAACTTCTTTGAGTTTATCAACAACACTCAACAATTTTTTGCCATCTCCAGCCACCATCTCAAACAACTTCCTTATATCACCTGCTATATTTAACTCTACTTCCCTTATGGCGTTAATGAAATCTTGGCCATCAGTGAGTTTGATGCCACCATCTATGCGCTCATGTACGGAAGCAAGAGTGCCTTTGAAAAGTTCATTCATTTGATCTATAGCGTCATTCCATTGTTGAGGAGTAAGGAAATGTTTGTCCTTGATATTCGCATCTATGCGCACCATCTCCCCCTTAATGGCAGCAATCTCATCAGCTTGCTGAGTAAGCATAGAAGTATGAAGCTCTAACTGTGAATTCATCTGAGGTTGACCTTGCTGGAGTTGCTGTAGTAGAGAAATAACTACACTCATGTCAGGAGTGGAAGGAGGAGGCGCAGGAGAAGTACGGGGCGCAGGAGGTGAAGGTAGATATTCTGCGCTGGAAGAGGGTTCTTCAGGATTTGATTGGGGCGCAGTAGAAGGTGATTTGCGCCTTGAAGGATCTGGCTCCCTCTGAGCGGTATCTTTGACGTTCTGAAGATAGAGTAGCAAGAGTGGTGGTAGGCGCTTGAACAGTAGGAGGCGCATTAGTGACATGCACCCGTACATCAGCACTAGACCCTGCTCCTTTGTGCCTTTCAGACTTGGATAAATCAGCAGCCTGTTTCAACTGGTATTCTTCATCCCTTGTCTTCTGCGCTTCCAGTCTACTGGCTTCCTTAGCGCGTTTAAGTTCCTTCTCTTCTTCAGTTTCAGATCTTGGGCGCTTAGGAGGTCTGCTTGTTCCTTCAGCAACCCTTTTGCCTTTGCCCTTTTCTACTCCTGGAACAACTGTTGGTTCTGTGCGAGGTGCTGCTTCAATATCTGCGCCTTCCTCTGCGCCATCTGCATCTTCATCAGACTCAGTGGCTTCATCAACCAACTGATCTCCTTTAACTCTTGGCGCGCGCTTTGCCATGCGCTTCCTGCGCCTTTTCATAACCAAACTGTCTTTCCCAAAGATGGGAACGTCAGTGGTTTGATAAGCTGGGTTTTAAGCGAGGAAATTAGCAAGAGCAGGATAAGTGAGAAATATCTTTGTGAGTATACGGCAGTGAGTTTTGAACTTCGTCTTCGCATCAGCTTTATTTTTGTTGTACTTATCAATCTGGTCAGACAAGGTTTTGAATAAGATCTGAGGCCAGTTGAGGATTGTATTTCCCATAATAGCTGCAGTATATTCTCACTGCTCCATTGTGAATCGTTCACATTTCCCGTCTTGAAAATAATGGAAGTCCCAACCAAATGCGCTATATGCGCCAATAAATCACCACCATCCCTTATTTCAACAGATTTGATGTTGTTCTGAAGAGTAGGAATGTTGAGATGGGTACTCGCCATACGATTCTGCGCAGCAGCAGGATAGGTATTGATTTTACCAGCTACACTCAGAGGGCCAGTTGTGTTGAAGTTGATGATATTCTTGAGAGTGCCAGTGGATATAGTTATAGCAACGTTCTGAACTGTGGCGCATATCCTGTAGCGCACATATCCATCAGCAGGAGTCTCCACGAGAGCAGCAGTTGAGAAGAATTCATCCACGAGGAGCGGAGAGTAGAAAGGTTGCTCCAAAGTGAATAGAGGCAAAAGACCGGCTTGTCTGATAAAGTCCATAATATCAACGCCAATTTGGACTGCAGATAGCTCAGTGAGATTAAATGTCTCACCGGGTCTGAAATTTGCTGGATCCTGAAAACATAACAAAGATTTAAGTTAGGAGTGTATCAGGCGCATAGAATCATAAAATGAGCTAAGTATTGAGTAGGCGCAGGACAATATATAGGCGCATAAAAATAGCATTCGCATACTATTATGAGGCGCATATATGTTGTAGGCGCATACAAATACGAGGCGCATATCATGGTTCTATGAAAAATACTAAGGAAAAATTAAACATAAAAATTTGACTAAGTAATATTTAGGCGCATAAAATGTTTAAGCGCATAATGGCTTTAGGCGCATAAGTTGATTGAGGCGCATAACATTTGTATTTGCATAGGGCGCATATAATTATTAGGCGCATGAATCAAGGAAAGGCGCATAAGGTCATAGGGCGCATAAATCAACACTTAGGGGCATATCTATGTGAAATTCATACTAAGTATAAAAACACACAAAAACACATAAACACATATCAAACATGCATATGCAAGTAATAAGGATCAAAACATGAAAATTTTGAAAAACAAGTTTTGAAAATTCTGAAACCCAAGTCATGCAAAAATAACGAAGAACACGAAGAACATGCTTGAGTGCTTGAAGAACATCAAGAACACCAAGAACACATAATTCGTGAAACTTCACCAAATCAAGCATACAATATATCAAAACGACCGCATGAACACAAGGATCACAAAAATGTAAACCAAAACAAGTAAAAATTAACAACAAATCTAGAAAATGGATTCAAGGATCCGAAAATTTGAAAAGTCAAAAATCTTCAGATTCGCGAAATATAATGAATTGATCGTTGAAAAGTTTAGTTTAAAGGATTCTAAATCACAAAACGAACACAGCCTATCAAACGATTTTGAAAATGGATCACCGAAGCAAAATTAATCAAGAAAAAGGGTTTTTTCGGTTTTGAAAGATACGAACCCAGAAAAAATGACGAAAAAAAAATATTCAGGAAATTAAGGAGTTTAAGGGTTGAGAATTCATACCATTTCGTCTTGGGTTGATTTTGTTGTTCTCTTAGGACCCATATATTTATATATATAAAAACTAAAGAAGAAGAAAATGATAAAGAAATAGAGAGAGAGAAAGAGAGAGAGAGCGACTGAGAGAGAGAAAATCTGGGAGAGAAGAGAGAGAGTTGGTGAGAGTTTGTAGGCAATGATTAAAATGGGTAAGGGAAGGGGTAGATATAGTATATATAGGTTAGATATTCTAGACAAAAATGGAAGTTGAAGGGATGTGCATTAACGGTGAGTGAAAGGCCATTAATGGGATGTGTCATCTAAACTACGGCTATTAAATGCTGAATGACCCAAAGTACTTTGATGTGATATTTTGGGTAAAGAGAAATTGTCCCACTTCCCTCATAAGTGTATGAACAATTATGACTAAATTTTTGCACAAACCCCAAAAACATCTGTTTTGGTGTAAGTTTGGGGTGCAAGAGATATATCCCCAGAAAATAAAAATTTTCGAAAAACGTAAAACGAGGGAAAAATTAATTACACAAGTACCCTTGAACAATTATGGGAATGTCAAAAGACAAAAATTCCTATAATAAATGATCAGAATAACTTACCTGGTACTTGTGAAAATTGAATGCGATCAATCATTGAAATAATAAATATTGAGCATTGATTGAGCCGCAACATTTATTAGGCGCAAGGGAGGTGCATAGCTCATCGAGGCGCGCAGAATGATAGTGGCGCATAAGGCACTTGGCACGCAAAGAGTGAGGGGCGCATTCCAGGCGCATGATGTTTCCTTGAAACTTTGAAAATGATCTAACATATAAAACCTAGTATACTCATAACTCACTAAAACAAAATCATTAGTATTGACAAAACTTTATTGAATTTTAGTTGAGTTCAAGCATACCTATTTCACCTCTCAAAAATATGAACCGTTTCGCGTCAAGTGCTTTCGTTAGAATGTCAGCGATTTGATAGTCGGTTCCCACGTGTTCCAAATGAATATTGCCTTTCTCCACGTGGTCTTTGAGGAAGTGATATTTGATGTCGATGTGCTTGGTCTTTGAGTACATGACAGGATTTTCAGAAACGGCAATTGTTGAAGTGTTGTCGCAGTAGACGGGACAATTTTCTTCAATGATGTCATAGTCCACCAATTGCTGCTTCATCCATAGTATTTGACAGCAACAACTTCCCGCAACGATATATTCAGCTTCGGTTGTTGAGACAGTTACTGAAGCTTGTTTCTTACTTGCCCATGACACAAGTCGATATCCGACAAAAATGACAAGAGCAACTAGTACTTTTCCTATCAATTGTGCACGTTGCATAATCCGCATCTGAATATCCTACAAGTTTAAAGTTCGAATCTTTGGTGTACCAAACTCCAAAGTTAACAGTACTGGAAAGATATCTTATAATACGTTTCACAACAATTAAGTGCACTTCTCTAGGGTCAGATTGATAACGAGCGCAAACACAAACACTAAACATAATATCGGGCCTACTAGCAGTAAGATAAAGGAGCGAGCCAATCATACCTCGATAGAGTGTTTGATCAACACGTTTACCTTTTAAATCTTTGTCGAGTTTGTTGCCGGTGGCCATTGGAGTATCGTATGGTTTAGCATTGTCAAGTCCAAACTTTTTGATTAAGTCCTTTGTATATTTGGCTTGATTGATAAATATGCCTTCACTCATTTGCTTGATTTGTATGTGAGTTCTCCCATCATGCTCATTTCAAACTTGCTCTTCATTAGTTTCTCAAAGCGCTTGCACAACAATTCATTTGTAGAACCAAATATAATATCATCAACATAAATTTGAACAAGTAATTTATGACCATTATGTTTGGCAATGAAAAGAGTTGTATCGATTTTACCGCGAGTGAAGCATTTTTCAATGAGAAACTTAGATAGTGTATCGTACCATGCTCTTGGTGCTTGCTTGAGTCCATACAAAGCTTTCTGGAGTTTGTACACATGATTTGGAAATTGTGAATCTTCAAACCCAGGTGGTTGAGCAACGTAGACTTGTTCTTGGAGTTCACCATTTAGAAACGCGCTCTTCACATCCATTTGATATAGCTTGAAGTCCTTGTGAGCGGCGTAAGCTAGAAATAATCTGATAGCTTCAAGTCTTGCTAGGGGCGCAAACGTTTCATCGTAATCAATTCCTTCTTCTTGCCTATATCCTTGTGCAACCAATCTTGCTTTGTTTCTTGTGATGGTTCCATTCTCATCCATCTTGTTTCTGAACACCCATTTCGTACCAATCACTCCTTGATCATTTGGTCTTGGAACAAGAGTCCAAACCTTGCATCGTTCAAATTGATTGAGTTCTTCTTGCATTGCAACAACCCAATTAGGATCTTGGAGCGCTTCATCAGCCTTCTTCGGTTCAATTTGAGAGATAAAAGCAGTGTAAGCATCAAAGTTTGTATCTCTCCTTGTACGAACACCAACGTTTAGATCACCGATGATATTATTGATTGGGTGACCTCTAACTTCATGAATTTTAGGAGGTAAGTTAGGTTGAGTCATAGTAACTTGAAGGTATTCAATTGGTACATCTTAACCAGATTCTAAATCATCAAAATTTAGAGGTTGAATTGGTGTAGAGTTGAAACTTGGGTTTACACCAGATGCAGCAGTAGATATAGGCGCATGAGAGGAATCAAGAGGCGCAACATGTGAGTGAGGCGCAGCTGATGATCCATTTGGCGCGCTATATGAGGAGTTAGGTGCAACTGATGTGGATGGATTTCCTTGAGTTGATAGATTCTGATTTTGAGTAGGCGCAACATAAATAGGAGCACCTGTATCATTAAGCTCAACAGAATCATCAGCAACATTTGGAGCCAAATGTGGCTCAATGAGAGAATGTTCATCAAATGTAACATGTACAGATTCAACTATCACTAATGTAGATCTATTAAAAACGTGAAAAGCTTTAGAATGTTTGGCATACCCAACAAAAATACCTTCGTCGGCTTTGGCATCGAATTTACCTCTATGTTCGTTTCCGTTGTAGAGGATATAACACTTGCAACCAAAGATCTTGAAGAATGCAATGTTGGGAGTTCTACCACGCCAAAGTTCACACGGAGTCTTGTTGTGAAGTTTGTTGATGAGGGAACGATTTTGAGTAAAACATGCTGTGTTGATAGCTTCTTCCCAAAAGTACTTAGGCAATTTCGCTTCAGCTATCACGTCTTTCCCGCTTCAATCAACGTCCTATTCTTTCTTTCCACAACACCATTTTGTTGAGGAACTCCAGCGGTTGAGAAGTTGTGATCTATCCCATGATCGTCGCAATATCGAGCAACACCGTTGTTCTTGAATTCTGTTCCATTGTCGGATCGAACACTAACGATGTCATCTTCTTTTTGGGTTTGGAGCAGTCTGAATAAGGTGGTCAAAATGTCGTAACAATCGTCTTTTGAGATCATCATTTCCACCCATGTATATCTTGAATAATCATCCACCACAACTAGAGTATACTTGTTTCTTTTAATACTTGCGGTGGTGACTGGTCCAAATAGATCAATGTGAAGCAGTTGCAAACATCTAGAAGTTGAAGGATTGGTCTTGCTGGAGAAAGATTTCTTCGGTTGTTTGCCAAGTTGACACGCGGCGCACTTCTTGTCATGATGATCAGCAACCTTGGGAAGTCCTTTAACAAGGTTATTCATGCTGAGTTTAGATAGATATTTGAAGTTCAAGTGACTTAAGCGCTTGTTCCATAGCCAACTATTTTCGCTCACACTTTTAGGTACAAAACAAAGATTAGTACTAGAGTTCATACTATGGAAATCAATAATGTAAATATTTGTCTTACGATATCCCGTGAGTAATGTAACTCCAGTTTTGCCATTCTTGATAAGACATTGAGTTGAGGTGAAATGGCATTCTAATCCTTTGTCGCAGAATTAAGATATGGATAATAAATTGTGCTTGAGCCCTTCGACGAGAGAGACTCTTTCAATGCACACTTTGTCTTTCTTGAGCTTTCCATATGCAACAACTTGACTTTTGTTATTATCACCAAATGTTACTGAGGGGCCTCTTTCTTCATGGACATCTTCTAATAAGGATTCATCTCCATTCATGTGTCTTGAACACCCACTATCGAGAATCCATTCATAATTTCTAGCTTTTGAAGATCCAGCCATGAAGCAAAGAACCTGAAATACAGACATTTAAGCAGGTCCCCTTTATTCCTTTTGGGTCCTAGGGTTAGCAACTTTTGACAACCCACTCTTGCTTGACCTTAGGGTTTTTACGTCCTTTGGCATTGGGAGTGAATCGCAAAAGGCATTCCACGGCCTTGTGTCCAGAACAATCACAAATGGAACAATGATGAAAGCCACCAATCACATGAGTTTTCACAAACTCTTTACTTTTCTTTGGGATAGCATTCTTCTTTGGGTCAGATGGACTAGCCTTAACAAAATCCTTCTTTTGAAATTTTGGAGCACTTGATCTAGGAGGGCGCATAGGGCTAGGAGCCGCACGGCGATGAGGCGTGTGGCTCCTAGGCGCATAATGAGCACTCGGAGAAGGAGCGCGCTTTGTTTCAAGAGGGATTTTGCTACAGGATGATTCATCTGTAGCTATATCTTTCCCATTAGCTTTCCCAAATTGCTTCGTTGGGTAGACATAATGGAATGTTTGTCTCTTGACTTTTTCCTGTCCTTTACCCATTGAATTAGAATGTTTTTCCTTGGGAATTTCAAAAGTTTGTTGGTTTGTAAATTCACTATCTCTTTCAGCACAAATATCACATTTAAAGTTGTCACTAGTTGATGAGAATCCCAAGCCACTTTTATCACCACTGACTTTTTGGGACTCAAATATATTCTCCATAGTGACACGAGAATTGGACTACCCATTTGTAATCTTTTTAAGATCAGTAATTTGAGCAACCAATTCATCGTTTTGAACTTTAAGAAGTGAGTTTTGTTCTGTTAGAAAAGTGTTTTTGACAGTAAGAGGAGTCATGCTCTTTATTTGCTCCTTAAGGAGGGTGAGTTCAGATTTAAGTAAAGATTTCTCGGTCTTAAGCTGGGAAATTTCATCACATGATAGTTCTAAAGCTTCCTTCATATTATCAAATCTAGTGATTACCTTTTCAGCCCTTTTAAAAAAAATTCTTGTTCAGCAATCACTTCATCATCATTGATTTTAGAGATTGGAGCAGTTGGTTCAACTTGAGGTCTGATGTAAGCTCATTTTCTCAACTTGTTCCTTGCACTTAGATCACATCGTGAGAATAACAATCCACCATCGCTTTGAGCCGGAGTGAGAAATCCTTGTTCAACAAGATCGCTGATAGTTGGTCCTTTCTTCTTTTTTACTTCTTGAAAACCTGCAGATTTCTTGATAGGTTTATTCAAGACATTCTTATCAGGAACATCCTTGGAGAAGTCATCATCCGAATCATAAGTTTCAACTTCATCATCATTTTCCACCAAACAAATGAGTCCATCATCAGAATCTTCATCGCTCTCATCTGAGTCTGTTTCAATCCAAGTGTTCTGCTCATTTGCTGGTGCTTCTTCTTCAGCAACCATTCCCTTGTGACGAGTGAATTTGGGTGTGAACTTGGGAGTATGGCTGCTCTTCTTCTGCATATATTCAAATTTTGGAGTTGGGCAGCTTGAAGCAAAGTGTCCTGGTTTCCTGCAATTAAAACAAACAAGGTCTTCTTTTCTTTTTGAATCACTGCTCCTCGTGAACTTTGGAGGAGCTCTGCTGGTAGATCCTTGAAATTTGCTGGTTGAGCCGGGTCTTGAGAATTTTCTGAACTTTTGAAATTTCTTCACAAATAAAGCGAAGTCTTCATCATCCATGTCTAGTAGCTCAGAGGTAGAAATTTTGGGATCGGAACTTTTCTCTTCTTGAACCAGCGCAGGCGCATGCACTTCTTCTCTATGTGCCACCATTGCTATGGATTTTAACTTTACTTCAGTTTCACTGATTCGTTGGAGTTTGAGCTCATAAACTTTGAGATTTGCATAAAGGTTCCTTAAAGTCCATACATCTAAATTTCCAGCGTCTTCAAGAGCGCTGGATTTATGTAGGTATCTTGATCCAAAAGCTTGGAGAAAATTGACATTCAAATCTTTGTTTGAAAATTTCATGCCAAGTGAAATACATAGATTTATAATTTCACAGTAGCGTTTATAAGTTTGTCTTAAGGTTTCACCGGGGAGTTGAGAGAAATTGTTGAATCTCTTTTGCACTTCATATTTCTTGTTCTCCTTACAAACATTATCTCCTTCTATATGCTCTTCAATAGCGTCCCATAGCTCATTAGTAGTAGCACAATGCATGACTTGTTGTTTCATAGCCGTGCTTAGAGTGCTTAGGAGAATGTTTCTTGCTTTGCCATCATTTGAAACTCTTCTTATTTCTTCCTCAGTCCATTCTTCCCTTGGTTTCTTGATGGTTGGTTGAACAGCATTGGTGCACGGATTTGGATTCGCTTTCATAGGGATGTAAGGTCCATAAACCACGGTGTCATGAAGTCTTTCATCGATTGAGTTGAGATGGGTCAATATGCTGAATTTCTACACGTCAAAATGATCTTCATCAAAGATCGGAACGTGAGTGTAGTTTGCAGTTGCCATAGGTTTTGAGTTTGCCATTTAGAATCGGCACCCAAGCTGTTAAGCTTGAAAAAGAAAAGTGTTTTATAAAGGTGTTTCCTCTGATACCACTTGTTGGTCCCAAAGGGCAACAAGGGTATGAAAAATAGCTAGAGGGGGGGGGGTGAATAGCTGTTTTAAAATTCTTTTCGTACCCTTGATAAACTCAGTTGCAAATGCGCACTTTATCAAATAAGCGTTATGATATGCGCCTAAGTGAGTGAGTGAAATGCACAGCGGAATTTAGTAATGTAAATAGGCGCAAAGTATGATAAAGAGGGCGCACACACACTCTAAGTATTTTGGCTCAAAGTGGGTGAAATAAGAAACTAAGGCAATTGATATAACAAACACAACACAGTCAATCAATCAATCTACAATGAATAAACAATCAAATAGTTAGATATGATATGAACTTGAAAGAAAATAGCAAGATGGTTAGTCTTGGATTTCTAATGGAGATCTTATATAATGAGAGAGTGTTACAAATTACAATCGTGTTGACCTTATACACTAACTCAAGATCTATTTCTATGAATGAACAAATCCTAGACAATAACTGGTGCATCTCTAAAAGAAAGATCTAAGTGATCAAACTTAAAGAGGTGCGTGTGTGATTTTAGATTCAAGGCTCTTTAGATCTTTGAGATTGAGAGCACAAGAAAACTAAAGTGTTTTTGCTTGAGGATCTGGGCTAAGGATGAAGTTATGAAGATGTTCTTGAGAATTCTAGAAATAACAAAGGCAATCTTCAAATCTTCAACGAATGCTTGAGAGAGAAATTCTTGAAATGCTTAGCAACTTGAAATGGTTGAAGTTATGGGGTATTTATAGTAGAGCCCCAAAAACTAGCCGTTGGAAATCCTTAGTGAGTCAGAGAAAGGACGGATGTGTTGTCGCTCATTGAGTGGAGCACGTGTCCTTTTATAGCCGTTAGACACATAACACAAATATGACCGTTATGGACAGGTGTCCTTAGATGCGGGTGCATACGTGTTATTTAAACACCGTTAGATCATTGGCAAAGTTTGAATCTCTTCTAGTCTTCAAATATTTCATTAAATCACTGAGTGAATAAATCACTATAAGGCGCGTGAGCTAAGAGAGGCGCGTTACACTTTGCGGGCGCATAAGAGGCGCAGGCGCACTGTGAGGCGCGTGGCGCGGTGCGTGAGTGATGCGCTTTGGGCGCATGGCGCATGACTTGGCTCAAACTCGTGATTTTCTTGAATCTTGATATTCTAGTCCTATTCCTAAGCATATTCTATTACAATGGACAACCTAAAAAATGATGTATAAATACTTCTTACATGTGGGTCTAAAGTCCATGAAATAAAACTTAGGTGATGGATCAATCAAATCTAATCAATCCTATTACATTGAAACTGAGATATAAGTGGGCATACCCAACATAAGTAACACGTTTGTTACATTTAGTTATAGTAACTACTCCCTCCCTCCCAATTTAAAGTTTTTAGTTTGACTTTGAACGGAGATTAAGAAAAGGTAAATGTTGTGAGTATGAAAAGTAAAGTGGGAGAGAGAAAGTGGGTAGGGAGTTTTTGTTGTGAGAATGATAAGTGGGTACCACTTTCCATTTTAGGTAATAAAGCAAAGTAAGAACCTTAAATTGGGACAAACTAAAAAGGAAAGTAAGAACCTTAAAGCAGGACAGAGGGAGTATTACTTTTGACAAACTGGAGGAAAAAAAAATAATAATAATAATATAATTTTTTTTAAAAGAAATGGCCTATGAGAGGCTGCCACGTGGCAGGGTCGCCCCATGGGTCATGGAGACGGTTCGTGGGTCGGGTCGGGAGGGTAAAAAAACCGTCTCTACCATGAGACAGGTTTTTCATGTTCTCACCTAAGTTTTTGTCAAAAGTGGAAGCATCTTAGTGAGACTCAAACTACATGAGAAAAGTGTTGAACACATGAACAAGATGAAATGTTGGAGTGAACTAAGAGTAAGATTAAGCAAAAATCAAACAATTGATAAAGATTTACAACTACAAATTGCGAAAGAGAAGGAACGTTAGAGAAACGTTTTAGTAAGAATAATCTCAGTTGTGAAATGTCTTGCGAAACTTGATTTGCACTTATCAAATAATTTTTATATATTTACTTTTAACATTTAATTTAATTGATGCTATAATCATTTGATTTAATTATTATTTTATATTTTGATGGAGAAACTAGAAGTATGAGTTTGTACATATGTTGCGGGAAAAAATTGTATCATTAGGGGCTCCTTCATTTTGTTTCGCCCCGGGCCTAGAAAATGCTAGGAACGGCCCTGCTTGTTGGATGAGGAATAAAATTAATTTCTCGTCCTCAAAATGATTTTTTCACTTTTTTTTACCGCTAGTAAGAATGAATTTTGAATAATAAATATAGGATGATTTAATTGTACTAATAAAAATCTTAAACTTGTAATTGATACACCATCAATAATACTATTGTTGTGGGTAGATTTTCAGAGCAACATCTTGAAAAAATTCTAAAGGTGTTGACATCTTGGGACTCAGAGGACGAGATCTTAACCATTGTAACCATCTGGACATCTTTGTGACTAAGAAGACTTATCTCAACAGAGGAATGGACTTGGTCAATAAATTGGTTAGAGAATCCCATGAATATAGGATAGTTGGTTACATCTATATTTCTAGACGTCGACATCTTCACCAAGACGTCAGCATCTTCACCTCTGGTGGCCTTATGGATAAGTATTTATAATAAACGTGTTTTATTGTTATTAACCTTTTCTACAGGAAATTACCATGTGATAAATGAGCAAGGCCACAAATGTGATGTACCAGTTTCAACAACATAGAAGACCAAGTCAAAAGATTCCTCAAGATAGAATCCGATATTTTAGGAGAGTTTGTTATTCTTTTTAGATAGGTCTCTTATTTGTATTTCTATTTAAACCAAGCTTGGAGGCACACTATCACACACACTCACACAATACTTTGTACTCCTCCACAGTTCAAAAACATTAATACTACCGTTTGGGAAGGAAGGTGCTCTTAATCACCTCCCGAGGTTTTGTGCCGGCGAGATCATTTTTCTCAAGGGCTTTCCTCGATACATCTTCGTGCAATCTTGAATTCTGCAATTCTTTAGCATTAATTCCATTCGTCCCTCATTTATTTTGATCATCAATCCAGAATCCATATTTCATTGTTTTTTGCCAAAACAATTTGGCGCCCACCGAGGGGCACTTGGATTTTTAATCTATTGAATTGTTGTTGATTCAAGATGACTACTCAACCCATGATCTCCGGCATTGGCAAATCAACCAGTTCTACCAGCGGCGTTAATACTTCATCTAGGGGCATCAGTCCTAAGACATCAACGATTGGCTCTGGTGGATTGCCACCACCTCCACCTTTGGGGGCAGGCAAGAAACAAGCATCTCCCACTCCAGATTCTGAGCTCAAAAGTATGCTTATGCAGATGAAGCACCAGTTGGATCAACAGGGCAAAAGTACATCTTTGATAGCTGAAGCTGTGGTCAAGATGCAGAAGGAGCAGCAGATCTTGTCTGAGAGGGTGGATTCAGTATCTCCTATACGTCCCAGGTTCCTCGATTTTGGCGGCGCTAGTTCATCAGTCTTCAATGATTGGATCCCAATGAGTTCGGTAGTAAATATGAAGAGTACGCCTCCGAAGATGACGACATCTCCAATGTTGACAACATCTGTTGATCCTGCCTTTTGTGATCTGACAGCAGAAGGAAACACCTTCACATTGCCTACGCTTAATGTATCTGGGATACCTCAAGATGGACCCATCTTTACCAGTAGCACGATCGTTACATCTTCGGCTGACAATACCGATCCGTTCGGTAACTTTAATTTCGCAAATGTTTTTGATAATACTGCTCGTGCTATTAATCCTTTTGCAGGTAACTACATCGCAAAGAAACTTCAAGAATTAAGGGATATGGTCATGAACGTGCCTGGTGTCACTCCTCCCATTCGACAAGTTTCACCAACATATTACAACCAGTCACGCTTTGTACCAGCTATTGCACAAATTGATATTCCCAAAGGCTTCAACATCCCAACTATGAAGTTGTATGACGGAAAGCAGCGATCCTGAGGAGCATGTCGCCCATTATCAGGAGAAGATGGAGATCGTCAGAGTACCTTTACAGTATAGGGAAGCTTGCCTATGCAAAGGGTTTGGTTCAACATTGGTTGGACCTGCATTAAAGTGGCTGATCCGTCAACCGCCAGGATCTATTGGTTCGTTTGCCCAGCTTGTCAACATGTTCAACAACCAGTTTTCATGTAGCAGACAGTTCGAGAAGCTCTTTAGTGATCTTTACCGCATCGTGCAACAACCTAACGAGGCTTTGAAAGATTACGTCAACCGCTTCAATAAGGAAGTCTTGGAGATACCCAGTCTTGATATGGCCACGGCTACAGAGGCATTTAGAATGGGCCTGAAGAAAGATTCCCCGTTCTATGAGGAGTTGGTGATGAACCCCTGCAAGAAGATGGAAGATGTACGCAACAGGGCATCAAGATTTATCAGACTTGAAGAAGACAAGATGCAGCAGACTGAGATTTCTGGTAAGGCGTCAACATATGACAACCCAGACAGAAGGATAGAGACATCTCACCAGAAGCAGAACAGATCCGAACCTTACTACAGAAACGATCTTAATGAAGACCAAGATGATATTCAATGCCCAAAGATATCCGATTATTGTTTTTCTATTAATGTTTCAGGTATTCTGTGCGCAATGAAGAATCTTGGAGATAAAGCTAGGTGGCCAAAGAAAAACGACAAACCTTCAGGATGGAAAGATAAATCCAAGTGCTGTGCATACCACGAAGATTTCGGACATCTTACCGAAGATTGCATCGCCTTGCGCAAACAAATCGGCTACTTACTCTCAAAAGGATACCTTAAAGAATTGCTTTACCACGGGAACAATGAGACAACTTCAGCATAACTGGGGGCATATTGGTTGTCATTCTTTGAACGATGTAAGGATCCCAAGATCTTGGAATGCCATAGATCTTAAGGCCTACGTCATGCAAATTGTAGTTTATCAACTCAATTTAGAATAATAGGAAACTAAAAACGTTTGCTTAGAGATGCTTAACATATTGATTCAAACTGTTCGAACGAATCAAAGATGTCAACATCCTTCCAAGTTGTTGACATTTTAAGGTAATAACTCAGGTATGAACTTACCTCCATTTCTGAATAAACATTACTTTATTTTCATTCATTTAAATAAAATGATTTGTTCAACTTTATTTTTACAAATAAAAGTGATATCAGCCAAGATGTCATGTATTACTAACATGTTGTCATTTTACAAGATATTAACATTTTGAATAAAGATTTTGATGACCTAAGAAGACAACAGCTTGAGACTGGCCATCTCATCTTAAGTTTAAGGTACTCAATCCCTTCTAAGGTTTAAAGAAATTTCTTTCTTTCTTCCGAGTTAAGGTTTATACACCTTCGCTAGGAGCGCACGATGTCAATGTGGTTAAGGTGGGGAATGGGCACGTATGTTTATATGTACGCACCCCCCGTTTCCAGTTAATCAAGTGTTTGACCTTAAGATTTTTTCAATTGGTTATGGCATTGACATGTCATCTTAAGACACCCGGTTTTGGCATTAACATGTCAACTAAGTGATATAAAGATTTCTACATCTTACACAAGAAATTAACATCCTAAAACGAAGAAACGATAAAGAGAACAATATATATTTTCAAAGATGAGGTGCAGGTCATCTTAAGGAGAAAGATAATTGTGGATATCTTGATGATTGACGACACCTAACGGTCATTTCTTCCTGAAGATTTTCTGAAACTTTTTGAAGAACAGAGAACGCTCAAACTCTTGGACGATCGAAGCACTTCTACCAAGCAGTTATCCAAACAAGCCACGTCCCTAGAATATAGAAACTTATCCTTTCATATTTTATCAACGGATAAGTTTGGGGGCAATTGTTGTGGGTAAATTTTCAGAGCAACATCTTGAAAAGATTCTAAAGGTGTTGTCATCTTGGGACTCAGAGGACGAGATCTTAACCATTGTAACCATCTGGACATCTTTGTGACTAAGAAGACTTATTTCAACAGAGGAATGGAATTGGTCAATCAATTGGTTAGAGAATCCCATGAATATAGGACAGTTGGTTACATCTATATTTCTAGACGTCGACATCTTCACCAAGACGTCAGCATCTTCACCTCTGGTGGCCTTATGGATAAGTATTTAAAATAAACGTGTTTTATTGTTATTAACCTTTTCTACAGGAAATTACCATGTGATAAATGAGCAAGGCCACAAATGTGATGTACCAGTTTCAACAACATAGAAGACCAAGTCAAAAGATTCCTCAAGATAGAATCCGATATTTTAGGAGAGTTTGTTATTATTTTTAGATAGGTCTCTTATTTGTATTTCTATTTAAACCAAGCTTGGGGGCACACTATCACACACACTCACACAATACTTTGTACTCCTCCACAGTTCAAAAACATTAATACTACCGTTTGGGAAGGAAGGTGCTCTTAATCACCTCCCGAGGTTTTGTGCCGGCGAGATCATTTTTCTCAAGGGATTTCCTCGTTACATCTTCGTGCAATCTTGAATTCTGCAATTCTTTAGCATTAATTCCATTCGTCCCTCATTTATTTTGATCATCAATCCAGAATCCATATTTCATTGTTTTTTGCCAAAACAATTTGGCGCCCACCGAGGGGCACTTGGATTTTTAATCTATTGAATTGTTGTTGATTCAAGATGACTACTCAACCCATGATCTCCGGCATTGGCAAGTCAACCAGTTCTACCAGCGGCGTTAATACTTCATCTGGGGGCATCAGTCCTAAGACATCAACGATTGGCTCTGGTGGATTGCCACCACCTCCACCTTTGGGGGCAGGCAAGAAACAAGCATCTCCCACTCCAGATTCTGAGCTCAAAAGTATGCTTATGCAGATGAAGCACCAGTTGGATCAACAGGGCAAAAGTACATCTTTGATAGCTGAAGCTGTGGTCAAGATGCAGAAGGAGCAGCAGATCTTGTCTGAGAGGGTGGATTCAGTATCTCTTATACGTCCCAGGTTCCTCGATTTTGGCGGCGCTAGTTCATCAGTCTTCAATGATTGGATCCCAATGAGTTCGGTAGTAAATATGAAGAGTACGCCTCCGAAGATGACGACATCTCCAATGTTGACAACATCTGTTGATCCTGCCTTTTGTGATCTGACAGCAGAAGGAAACACCTTCACATTGCCTACGCTTAATGTCTCTGGGATACCTCAAGATGGACCCATCTTTACCAGTAGCACGATCGTTACATCTTCGGCTGACAATACCGATCCGTTCGGTAACTTTAATTTCGCAAATGTTTTTGATAATACTGCTCGTGCTATTAATCCTTTTGCAGGTAACTACATCGCAAAGAAACTTCAAGAATTAAGGGATATGGTCATGAACGTGCCTGGTGTCACTCCTCCCATTCGACAAGTTTCACCAACATATTACAACCAGTCACGCTTTGTACCAGCTATTGCACAAATTGATATTCCCAAAGGCTTCAACATCCCAACTATGAAGTTGTATGACGGAAGCAGCGATCCTGAGGAGCATGTCGCCCATTATCAGGAGAAGATGGAGATCGTCAGAGTACCTTTACAGTATAGGGAAGCTTGCCTATGCAAAGGGTTTGGTTCAACATTGGTTGGACCTGCATTAAAGTGGCTGATCCGTCAACCGCCAGGATCTATTGGTTCGTTTGCCCAGCTTGTCAACATGTTCAACAACCAGTTTTCATGTAGCAGACAGTTCGAGAAGCTCACTAGTGATCTTTACCGCGTCGTGCAACAACCTAACGAGGCTTTGAAAGATTACGTCAACCGCTTCAATAAGGAAGTCTTGGAGATACCCAGTCTTGATATGGCCACGGCTACAGAGGCATTTAGAATGGGCCTGAAGAAAGATTCCCGTTCTATGAGGAGTTGGTGATGAACCCCTGCAAGAAGATGGAAGATGTACGCAACAGGGCATCAAGATTTATCAGACTTGAAGAAGACAAGATGCAACAGACTGAGATTTCTGGTAAGGCGTCAACATATGACAACCCAGACAGAAGGATAGAGACATCTCACCAGAAGCAGAACAGATCCGAACCTTACTACAGAAACGATCTTAATGAAGACCAAGATGATATTCAATGCCCAAAGATATCCGATTATTGTTTTTCTATTAATGTTTCAGGTATTCTGTGCGCAATGAAGAATCTTGGAGATAAAGCTAGGTGGCCAAAGAAAAACGACAAACCTTCAGGATGGAAAGATAAATCCAAGTGGTGTGCATACCACGAAGATTTCGGACATCTTACCGAAGATTGCATCGCCTTGCGCAAACAAATCGGCTACTTACTCTCAAAAGGATACCTTAAAGAATTGCTTTACCACGGGAACAATGAGACAACTTCAGCATAACTGGGGGCATATTGGTTGTCATTCTTTGAACGATGTAAGGATCCCAAGATCTTGGAATGCCATACATCTTAAGGCCTACGTCATGCAAATTGTAGTTTATCAACTCAATTTAGAATAATAGGAAAATAAAAACGTTTGCTTAGAGATGCTTAACATATTGATTAAAACTGCTCGAACGAATCAAAGATGTCAACATCCTTCCAAGTTGTCGACATTTTAAGGTAATAACTCAGGTATGAACTTACCTCCATTTCTGAATAAACATTACTTTATTTTCATTCATTTAAATAAAATGATTTGTTCAACTTTATTTTTACAAATAAAAGTGATATCAGCCAAGATGTCATGTATTACTAACATGTTGTCATTTTGCAAGATATTAACATTTTGAATAATGATTTTGATGACCTAAGAAGACAACAGCTTGAGACTGGCCATCTCATCTTAAGTTTAAGGTACTCAATCCCTTCTAAGGTTTAAAGAAATTTCTTTCTTTCTTCCGAGTTAAGGTTTATACACCTTCTCCAGGAGCGCACGATGTCAATGTGGTTAAGGTGGGGAATGGGCACGTATGTTTATATGTACGCACCCCCCGTTTCCAGTTAATCAAGTGTTTGACCTTAAGATTTTTTCAATTGGTTATGGCATTGACATGTCATCTTAAGACACCCGGTTTTTGGCATTAACATGTCAACTAAGTGATATAAAGATTTCTACATCTTACACAAGAAATTAACATCCTAAAACGAAGAAACGATAAAGAGAACAATATATATTTTCAAAGATTGAGGTGCAGGTCATCTTAAGGAGAAAGATAATTGTGGATATCTTGATGATTGACGACACCTAACGGTCATTTCTTCCTGAAGATTTTCTGAAACTTTTTGAAGAACAGAGAACGCTCAAACTCTTGGACGATCGAAGCACTTCTACCAAGCAGTTATCCAAACAAGCCACGTCCCTAGAATATAGAAACTTATCCTTTCATATTTTATCAACGGATAAGTTTGGGGGCAATTGTTGTGGGTAGATTTTCAGAGCAACATCTTGAAAAGATTCTAAAGGTGTTGACATCTTGGGACTCAGAGGACGAGATCTTAACCATTGTAACCATCTGGACATCTTTGTGACTAAGAAGACTTATTTCAACAGAGGAATGGACTTGGTCAATAAATTGGTTAGAGAATCCCATGAATATAGGACAGTTGGTTACATCTATATTTCTAGACGTCGACATCTTCACCAAGACGTCAGCATCTTCACCTCTGGTGGCCTTATGGATAAGTATTTATAATAAACGTGTTTTATTGTTATTAACCTTTTCTACAGGAAATTACCATGTGATAAATGAGCAAGGCCACAAATGTGATGTACCAGTTTCAACAACATAGAAGACCAAGTCAAAAGATTCCTCAAGATAGAATCCGATATTTTAGGAGAGTTTGTTATTCTTTTTAGATAGGTCTCTTATTTGTATTTCTATTTAAACCAAGCTTGGGGGCACACTATCACACACACTCACACAATACTTTGTACTCCTCCACAGTTCAAAAACATTAATACTACCGTTTGGGAAGGAAGGTGCTCTTAATCACTTCCCGAGGTTTTGTGCCGGCGAGATCATTTTTCTCAAGGGCTTTCCTCGTTACATCTTCGTGCAATCTTGAATTCTGCAATTCTTTCGCATTAATTCCATTCGTCCCTCATTTATTTTGATCATCAATCCAGAATCCATATTTCATTGTTTTTTTGCCAAAACAACTATCAATAACAATTTTGATTTTTATTAGAATAATTATGTCAACTTAAAATTATTGCTCAAAGTTCATTTTGAGAAAATTATTTTAGGACAAAATGAGTACTGATAACGCAAGTACATAAAATACCATAGTAATCCCAATAAATGGTGTTGTTTTCTTTTTGGTTTGGCTTAAAATGCATATCGCATTTTAAAATACAGGCTTTATTTAAGTGCAATTTTACCTTAATACAAATTTTGACATGTCTTACTGACTTCCCTAATTTGATGCTAATTAATGGGCCTTTTCTCCAATCAAGTCAAAGGACCCAAGTTCTATAGCCCAATTCATAAAAAACTGGAAATCCTCAACGTTAACAAAGTGAGGCCAGTAAGAGCAAATATTCCGTTAGAAGAAGATAATATCCACATAAATTGTGCATCGCTTTGAATGTATTGATTAAAGTCATTTCCAAAATAAATAACGTATTTCTAAGAAAAAAATAATACTCTCTCTGTCCCAGAATGATGGTCCCTCTATTTTTATGGGTTTTACGAAGGAACTTTGAGTAATAATTAAGGCTACTTTTAATTATTCTAATGAATTTTTGAAATTGTTCTTGATACACCATTATAAATACTATTAATATCAATTTTTAGATTCACATTAACATAATTATAAGTAGCATTTATAACTGCTCAAAGTTCCCTCGTAGTAACAACAAAAAAGGGTGGACTATCTTTCTGGGACGGAGGGAGTGAAAAATATTTTAGTGCACTTTTATATTATATCATTGTATATTTATGCAAACAAGCACATTTTTTTAATACCACTAATACACATAGACACATAGACGGTGAGAAAAGACCAAAAAGAAAGACAAAAGTTTTTCAAGAAAACGAGAATTGAGACCTAGAAAATAAAACCATAATCTTAGAATTAGAGATGGGGTAAGAAGAAGAGAGGCCCGAGTGTTAGTGTGGGCTGAACTGGGCCGATAATGGACAATGTTGGAGGTTCCATCTTAAAACCAATTGGTGGTAAGGGGAGTAACTCCTCAAGTCTATATATCGGTGCATGTTTCTCTCTTAAGAAGATGTGGAATAATTGTCTTTTACACGCCCCCTCACGTGTAGCCGGGCTTTGCCAAGGCTTACAACGTGGACTTGTTAATTGAGTGGCGCGGAGCAGAATCGTGGGCCGTTGGGCCTACACGTGTCCCATGTAGAAGCAGCGGAAGTCAGGCCACCATAGATCGGTGGCTCTGATACCATCTTAGAATTAGAGATGGGGTAAGAAGAAGCGAGAGGCCCGAGTGTTAGAATGGGCTGAACTGGGCCGATAATGGACTATGTTGGAGGTTTCACCTTAAAACCAATCTATCTATATAATACTCCCTCCGTCCCGCCGGAAACTTCAAAAAAAAATTATGGCACAAGAATTAAGGGAAAAAGTGAAAAAGGTGATGTGTTGTGAGTGTTGATAGTTGAGTGGGAGAGAGAAAGTGGGGTAGAGAATAGTTAGTGGGTTAGTGGATGTGAGTATGAGAAGTGGGACCCACTAATTAAAAAGTATTAAAAACTTTCCATTTATGGAATGTGCAATTTCTATGGGACACCCATTTTGGTAAGTTTTGCAATTTTCGGTGGGACGGAGGGAGTATATAAAAGCAGGAACATTTCAAGGCATCTCAGCCCGCCACGTGGAATAGTGACGTGGAATTCCACGTGGCACCATTCATTCACTATGACATTTTGATGATTACTAAAAAAAAAAAAACAGATTTTTAAAATTTAAATATATTCAATTTCTTTCTTGGTTGTCTCAAATTATTATTATACATCCGGATTTGAATTTGAAATTTAAATTTTTGAATTTCATTAATCAGTAATTAATAACTCTAAATTTTACTAATATTTGATTTCTTTCTTAGTTATCTTGAATTATTATTATACACCAGATTCCAATTTCAAATTTAAATTTTCAAATTTCAATCAAAATATCTTTTCCTATCAGTAACGTATAGAAATCTCATTTAAAGAGTGATTTGAATATAAGTTCTTATCCTAATTTAGGCATAAGTTTAAAAATTATTTGAATCTGCAATAAAAGAAGAGTCCAAATCTTCTGTGCCACTTCGTGTACCACTTCATGTGCCACAAGTGATCTAATGGCTCACAATTATTGAGATTGGTATTATTGTAATATTATGCAAACATGTGAACGGTTAGATTACAAGTGGTACAACAATTATTGAGATTGGTATTATTGTAATATTATGCAAACATGTGAACGGTTAGATTACAAGTGGTACATGCAGTGGCACACAATAGTGGTACAGAAGATCTCAACTCATAAAAGAAAGCCTTACATAAGGAAATGATTTAAATATTTATTTTTATCCTAATTTAAACACAAATTTATTGATTTTTCGATTTATTTTAGGAATCCGATTTTATCAGCCTTATGTATTTCCTAAATTTAAGTTCTTTTTCAAAATCCCTATATTTAAGTTAATCCCTACCATAATCTTATTTACTAAAATCTACATAAATCATAATAATAACGCTGTTTCATAGCCTTTCACACTTACTTTTTAAAAACCCTCTTTCCCAAAATTTTGCTTCAAGAAAGATACTTTCCATTACTCTCCCCTGGATTATTTTTTTTTATGTTTTTGGTTGGTGTTAGTAATTCAATTAATATCTATTTTATAGCAAGCACTAACGACTAAACACCCCTTACTTCATTTTTGCACGTGTGCAATCTAGCACGGGTAAGAATGTGCTTTGGTTAGCATTCATGGGTATTCTAAAAGTCAAATCATGGTGGGGAAATATCTTACTACCTCTGTCCTTAAATGAGTGTTCAAATTTCATTTTAAGGGACATAACTTTTCGTATAATTTGGTGGCAAAATTCATATATAATCTTGTAATTCTCTTTACAAACATTTAGTTTTTGCAAGTATAAAGAGACAGATGAAAAAAACTTTGAAAAAAAAAATATTTAGGGACAAAGTTATGATCAAAATGGACACTCATTTTGGGATAAAAATTTCCAGAAAATAGATACTCATTTAAGGACCGAGGGAGTACAACTTAAGGTGAGTTATTATTTTCTTACCCTTCTTTGTTCTACCAATTTATATGGTACAACAATCTTTATCTAACCTATTTATTTTTGCTCCTATTTGGTTGATCAATGATTGATATGCAATTTTAATAGGACACATTCAATGAACGTTTTATCTCACCAGATGATTTGACTTAAGCGGGACGGAGGGTGTATATTTTTTTTGGTTAGCGTATTAGCAGTCTATTTCAATTCTAAATATTTTAATGTGTTGCATAAGTTCTCGATGTGAAGAAGATAAATTCATCGAGCAGCCCTATGCATTAGTTGTGAGGGGAATCATCCTTGCATAAAGTCACCATGCATAAACAGTGAGAATAATTAATATTGAGCTTCATTAGTTGTGAAGGAAATGCGAGACATCCTTGGTGGGGCAATAAAATCAATCAGCTGGGCTATTTATATTGTGGGGTTCCTTGCGACTCCATATATAGATTTTAGTTCTCTACTTTGCTTGTGGATACTGTATGTGAAGGTTCTGAAGGCTCGAAAGTTTACAATGAATTTAAATTCTAATTAATTTGCATTAAATACTAGAAATTTTCAATTGTGTAGGTGGTGCTATGTTAAAATGCATGCCTATGATTATGCAAATCACTCAATTATGTGGCTTGAATACTAGAAATTTTCAATTGTATGTGAATTGAAGGTTAGAATTCTAAACTACATGTTTCAGTTTTATATGGCTCCATCTTTTGAGTTTGTGAATGGTATTTTTTTTTTTTTTTGAACAAAGAATGTGGGATTTGCATGTTTAGATTAAGTGCAAGGTGCAAATAATGTCTGATTCCCGAATTCTATTTAACTGAAACAGAACAAGTGAAAGTTTTATTCATATTTAATAAAATAAATATGGATAAAAAAAGAAAGACAATATATTTTGGGATGTAAACAATATTTTTTAGTAAATTTTATTTTTTAATAAGAATGTGCATTTGTTACTTTAACAAAAAAAACAAAATTGAATTAGAAAGTAGATACTTTTTACACAGATTTTGAGATAAAATCCATTTGGAAGACAATCTTCTTACAGTTTTGGACCGAAGAGTGTACTTTATATAAATCTACTCCCTCCGTCCCAACTTAGTAAATTTAACTCTATACTAAGATTGTATCAAGATTTGAGCTCAAAATGTATCCTGATTTTGAAGTCTTTGATCGACACAAGCTATCATAATTTATTTTTATATTAATCACTTACAAATGAATTTATATATATATATATATATATATATATATATATATATATAGAGAGAGAGAGAGAGAGAGAGCCATCTATTTTTTTTTTATTGAAATTTATTCATTTTTTATGAATTAGGTATTTTTAAAGAATAAAACTGTCAAATATTAAATTCGTGTGAAATTGGAGCTAAAAACATTACCTAATTTAGAGGTTTAGATAAGATAAGATTAATTTTGAACTTAAACATCCTTAGCAATCATAATGTTTTTGCTTATATTAATAATATGTACATTAGTAACTACTCACTCCATCCATTTGAAATTGCACTATACGGTTTTTACACAAAAATAAAAATTAAGGAAAAAGTGAAAAATGTGATGTGTTGTGAGTGAAGATAGTTGGTAGGAGAGAGTATAGGACAATGAAAAAATTATTTACGAGACTTTGGGTCCAAATCTAGGTACGGTCGGGTAAGGGTGCCGGTTTGACATGCCGGATTATGTCCAAGAAAAGGTGATTAAACCATGACCTATACACATAATTATTTATCGATTTTTCTAATGTGTGTCCTAAGGGCACATGTTAAGCGATTTAAATAAATAAATTAACATATTTATATGCTTCTATAAATATATAATTTTAAATATATAAAATATATTTCTATAATTGTGGAAATGAATAAGTTAAAGTAAGTTTAATAAACACATTGATTTCCTTATTTAAATTGCTTCACATGTTCCCTTAGGGCACGTTAGAAAAACAAATTATTTATATCTAATTTGAATATTACGAATTTGTTAAAAACCTAACAAATTGCTTCACATGTTCCCAGATGGGTCCTTCTTCTTCTTCTTCTTCTTCTTCTTCTTCTTCTTCTTCTTCTTCTTTTTCCAAATTTAACTGTCAAATTTTTAAAAGATATTTTTAAAAACCTAACAAATTTGTTTAAAAATTAATAGAATTTGTTTAAAAAGTAACAGTTTTTTGTTGAAATCAATAAAATGTTACAATTTTAACATATTATGTTAGAAAATTTACATAAATGGACAAATTTTAAAAATCTGATTGGTTTTAATGCGGGTCTGATATGGTTTTGACACAAGTCCACATAGATACAGTTACGGTTTCATGGGTAACAACCACCAGGTCACGAATTTTAAAAAGGGGGAACTGGAACTAAACCGCGTACAAGGACAATATTGTGCTAAGTTCGTTTGGCTGTGAAGGCATTGTCTCATGGATGATTTCTCAGAATCAGTTAAGGGTAGGAAGAAGTCAAAGGTTCTAGAAACTAAAATTCTTGAAGAGTGACCGCAGTTTCAAGTGGCTGAAGTGGATGGATTTTTGTATGATTGGTTTCAAGTGGCTGAAGTGGATGGCTTTTGTGTAATTGACTACATGTAATTGTGTCTCCTACTACTAATGGTGGATCTACTATTGTTGAATATTATTTGAGATTAGGACTGGTATGGTATCACATATTTAAGTTTGTACCACTATCTCAGTATGAAAATGTCTTGCATCAGTTTTTCTTAATTAATTAGCCTTATTATTCCCGTCGAATTTCGACGGGTTACTCACTAGTATAATATATAAAAGCAGGAACATTTCCAGGCCTCACAGCGCGCCACGTCATAAAGCCACGTGGCGCTATTCGATTGGTCAGCACATTTTTGATTAGTCAAGGATTTGATTGAATTTATTTTCAAAAGCCAAAATCAAAAGTATTAAATTTAATTAGTAATTTTAGATTCAATTTGATTCTTTACAGCAAAATCTATTAATAAAATGGTTGCATTATTAGAGAGTATAAAGTGTTTTCCTTATTTACCCGATATATTCTTTATATAAACCAACTATTCATAAAAAACAATTGAATTTCAAAGGAACTTCCAAAATGATGTAACAATTATATTAATAAAACAGAAGTTTATTTCTCTATTCATATTTTTCATTGATTTTAATTAATAACTAACACTGCATTTTCGAATTTTATTAATAAAAAACAGGTTATTAAAGAAATGATTGTAGTATAATTTGAAATTAAGGAAAGAAATATTTTTGAAAAACAATTCTTATGAATCTCTAATTGAATTTAATTAATAAAAAAATCTAACTAAAGAAAGGATTGTAGTATAAAAAAACTAAGGAATGATTGTATTATAATTTAAAATTTAAATTAAAATTCAAAGACATATACATTTTATTTAAGGGAATTATTTAACTACTAATTCTTACCTAAATTTAAGCACACACACGAATTTCAAATTATTTGACTCTAGAATAATAACTCATTAGACTTTTAAATTGATCTATTTACTCTAGATGTACAGATTAATCTATAAATAACATATTAATATTCAAGCCCAAATTATCCGGCTATAATATTTACTTTTCCATTGATAATATAGATAATCTTAATTCAAATTTTAAATAATCAAATATCAGCATCCAATTAGTTAGTAGTATTTTTCCCTTATATAGTGTCCCATCCGTCCCCCTTTTCCCCATAACGTGCACTCTCTCAATTTAAGGTCAACCTCTTTTCCAGTAATTAAACTCCCTTTATTCTCTTTAAAAAAAAAAAAAAAAAACTATCAATAGTATCATATATAATAAAATTTGAATTTCATGCAATATTTTTTTAGTTATTACTTGAATTTCTAATATATTGGCCACAAAATCAAAGTTAGATTTTATTTTATTTTATTTTTTTAAGAGGGGCCGAAGTTTGAAGAAGGAATACATGACTCAAAAAATTTCTCATCTACACTAATATCTCTCTCTAAGCCTTTTGGGAAATTTTAAATAAATGGTTAATGAGAATAACCTAATATAAAATACGCAGAATGACCATATATGAGGTGGGTTTATAATGCTCAAATTTTAAGATTCTAAAACTCCACTTTTGTAATTAAATTTTAATTTTACTCTAAGTTTTTTTTTTTAAGCAAAATTTGGTGAGACTGATAGATGAGCTAGATGAAGATTTGAAGCATAGGAATAGTTTACTAAAAAGCTTGCATAAGAATACATTTGAAGAGCCTTACTCTCAGTAGACTATGGATGGCCAAAACCGGGTCCGGGTCCGGTTCCGGTTCGGCATATATGTGACCCTGAACCTGCCCGTGCTTACCCCGGTTCCGGTTACCACAATCCGGTTCCGGTTAGGTTCCGGGCCCCCTTTAAAATTATTGAAAAAAGGGATTTTCGGTCCGGTTCCGGTCCGGTTCCCCATTTATGTGAACCGTAACCGGCCCGGATGAATGGCGGTTCCGGTTACTCCGGTTCCGGTTTATTCGCCGGTTTGCTCCGGTTCCGTGCTTTTCCGGTCCGGTTCCGGTCAGTAGACAATAGAAACAACTAGGCTAGAAAAATATTGTTATGCAAATCCATTTATTATTATGATTTATAGGACAAACTGCGTAGCCTAAAACACATTTGAATACATGATATAAAATTTCCAGTCTCATGTCATGAAATGGGACATAATATAAAATTTCAATCTCAATCAAAGCAACAAAACACCTATAAAATACTATTTTTTTTAGGGGTTTGATGTAATGACCCGAGCACAGAAACCCGACCCGTTACATAAGCACCATGCAACTGGCCCACTGAGCACATAACTAGGTTCACTTGGCTTACGACAGGCCTACCCAAAAGTCCATGGATGTTATTGATGCTCAATGGTAGTATGGTGGAGGCTATATATCACAATCAAAGCCCTTATCTTTCCGATTAGGGATTTCACAATCTCCCCCACTCAAATCCTTGCCGTCCTTGGCAAGGCCTAAACAATACCCTGATCGTCCCTCCGGGCGAGCTCGCAAGCCTTATAGCTGGGGGTCCGCTCTGATACCATTTGTAATGACTCGAGCCCGCGAACCTGATCCGCTACATAAGCACCACGCAACTGGCCCACTGAGCACAACAACTGGGTCCACTTGGTTTATCACAGGCCCACCCAAAAGTCTATAGATGTTATTGGTGCTCAATGGTAGTATAGTGGAGGTTTATATATCACAATCAAAGCTCATATCTTTCCGATGTGGGATGGGGGATTTCACTGTTGAAGAAGGAATATATGACTCAAAATATTTTCTCATTAATAGCCCCATGAGTCTTTTAGGGGGATTTGAAAAATGTTTGATAGAAATAATTCTTACGCAAGAATGATTATAGGAGGTGGGTTTATAATGCTCATACTTCAAGATTATAAAAGCTAATTTTATAATTAAATTTTGGTTTTACTCTATTTTTTTGTTGACTTTATTGCAAAATCTACATGCCTACTTTCAAAATATATCAATTTGACATGCAAACTTTGGAAACATCAAATGTGTCCTGCCTACTTAACATTGCAATAATTTTTAAACACGTTTTTTAACACCCGTTAAATTCATAACGGGACACTCCAAAAAACTAACCATCCGTCAATTTTTTGTAATGTACGTTATTTTTTTAACACCCGTTACAAAAATCATTAGAGATACTATATCTCCCTTCCCAAACATCCCTCCTCCCCAGCTTCACCCTGCCACCACCCTCCACCTCAACCCAGCCACCACAACCCAGCAACCACCCTCTGGAATGTGTAAAGATTCGAATTCGAGGATGAAGCTTTTCAAATCCCTCAGATCTAAGGAGGAGAGACACCAGAGCGACGTGACTGGAATCCATGGCCTGGAGAGAGAAACCGGTGGCGGAGCAGTCAAAATTGGCGTCGTTGACCAGATCCTTGATGGACTCCATCACCTTTTTCAAGAGACTGCCCTGAACTAGACGGAGTTCCAACGTTTTTTCGGCGATTGGGTTTGCACCGATCCAGGTCTAGGTATAGATCTGGATTGTTTTGGCTTTCGCCGGAGAAGAAGAAGGTTGGCCAGAGGTGCGAAAAGGGAGGGGTCGTGGAACTGAGGAAGGATGAGGCCGGATATAGTAGGGGAAGTGTCGCTGGGAATGACAAAAAGGCGGTCTAGAGTCTCTCTTCCTCCAAACGACTTCGCCGGAGAAGAAGAAGTCGGCCGGAGGTGAGGAAGGGGACGGTCGCCGGAACTGTGGGAGGGGGAGGCCAGAGGTGTGAGGGACGTGTCACCGGAGACGTAGGTGGGGGATGACCGAAGGAGGGAAGGGGCAGCACCGGAGACGGAGGGGGGGGGGGTTTGACCGGAGGATAGAGAGAGAAAGCCAAAGAGAGAGAGGGAGGAGCTTTTAGTTTTGGCAGAGGTAGGTTTTTTTTTATTTTGAGGTATGGTATCTTATGATTTTGTAACGGGTGTTAAAAAATAACGTACATTACAAAAAATTGACGGATGGTTAGTTTTTTGGAATGTCCCGTTATGAATTTAACGGGTGTTAAAAATGTGTATAAAAATTATTGCAATGTTAAGTAGGCAGGACACATTTGATGTTTCTAAAGTTTGCATGTCAAATTGATATATTTTGAAAGTAGGCATGTCGATTTTGCAATAAACTCATTTTTTATTATTTTAAGCAAACGTTGTGAGACTGATAGATGAGCTAGACGAGTATTTGAAACCTAAGAATAATTTATTGAATAGCGTGAATAAGAATAAGGTTGAAGAATTTTACTCTCGATATATTGTTGAAACACCATAGCTAGAAAAATAATTTTATGCAACTTCATTTCCAGACTATCTTTCTGATTTATGAGACAAGATTCGTAGCTTAAAGCATAGTTGAACATAAAGACTAATGGTTTACTCGCATTAATGACAGGTTTTTTCTGATTTTACATTTGAATTTCTATTTTTGATTTTCAATTGTATAAGATAAGCACAAACGTATTGTCTTACGACCGTGACAGTTATACGAGTTAGTTGAGGAAAGAATCTAAGCAACCATGGTGGTGGAGATAAAACTACAAGTTTTTAATTAAATTTATATATTTTATATTCCCTAATAAGAACATACTATTTTAGAAAATGAGACTTACCAGTGAGACACTCAAAAGAAAATAAGTGCAATGTGTTTTGAGACAGAAAGAGTACAGTATGCCTAATTATTATATTTCATGCAAAGAATTAACTTTTTGTTTTACTTTTTGTTTAAAGTTAAAAAGATTGGCCGGTTGCTATAATTAAATTCATTTTAGGGCGAAGGTTGACTAAGAAATACATGATTCAGAATAATTTTTCATCTACAGCAATCTCTCCCAAAACACTTTAGCTATATTTTATTAGTATATACAAACCACTTTTCTCGGTCCTCATCCGAGCTAATTACCCCTCCATTTTCTCATATTTATTTTTAGTATGTTCAACTTTAAAGTTTCTACTTTGCTCTATATATAGTGCCCAAAGGAGGTCCGATGAGTTCAATATGTTGCTTAATCCTGACAAGTATATTGATATGTTAAGATTTCGTAAGACCAATTTTTGAATTCAAGTTTGTTTTGTTTTTTTCTTTCCTAGATTTTTTACTTTTGGGATTTTTTTTTTAGACTAATAGATGAGTTAGACAAGGATTTAAAATATAGGTGAAATAATTGATGAGTGTGCATCTCAGAATAGGCTTGGAGAGCCTTCCTCTGGATAATAAGTTGAACACCTAAGGCTAGAAGAATTTGTTTACACAAATCAATTTCCAGATTAATTTTGTGAATTTTGAGACAAACTTCTTAACCTAAAATATAGTTGAAGATCAAGTCAAATGGTTTTCTCACAATGATTGATAGGTTTTTTTATGATTTCACATTAGGATGACTATATTAGATTTTTGGTTGTACAAGTTATTAATTAATTACCTATATTTTTAAATATTTATTCTAAATTATTTTATGTTATTAGTAAGTTTTGCTATACTAATCAAGAAATAGAAATTAAATAAGTAGGCAAGAAGGAGAGATTAACATCGTATTTCAGACATTTATTTCTACGGTTTTCACATTAGCGGGATGTATTGGTTTAATACTCCTAACAATCTTTGGTGTTTTTTTCCCGACTGACATTATTGTGGTTAGAGAGGGGTGATGGTCCAATATTTATTTGGTAGTCGTTGGTTTTATTTGGTACTTTGTGATTTCATTTAGTACTTTGTTATTTTCTATTACTTTCTATTATTTGGTAGTCATTGGTTTTATTTGGTTCATGGATCCCCTTTATATATTTTATCCGCTGAAAATGTGAACTTCTAGATAAGCCTTTGAGTCTGAAAATGCCAAATGAGGTTGTATCAATATTTCTATCTTAATGATTTATATGTTCATTTAAGTGAACTAATAAGGTCCTATGTGTTGCTCACATAGCATCCCTTAAAAACTCACTCCGTCTCATGTTAATCTACAAAATTAAAAGTAAAAAAATCAATTTTAATGTAGAGTTGTCTAACATATTTGCCACTTATTATACACCTAATTACCAGGTTTATGCTCTTTAAATGCTGGACTATAGTTTTAAGACTCTCTCTCTCTCACATTATAAAAATGTCTTGCATCAATTTTTTTTAATTAATTAGCCTTATTATTCCCGTCGAATTTCGACGGGTTACTCACTAGTTGGTGGTAAAGGGAGTTCCTCCTCAAGTCTATATATCGGTGCATGTTTTCTCTTAAGAAGATGTGGGATAATTGTCTTTTACACATAAACTATAAATATACACCATGAAAGTCAAACTAACATTTACTATCACTTACGTGAAGGGGTGCAACTTTTTAATATTGGGCAAGCATAAGTCAAATGGCTCACCTATTTTCATTTATTTGAGCTACAGCGATTGACGTTGCCGTAATGTCGACTAAAATAAAATTTGGAGACACGAAAGCCGTCAAACACTTAGAAACCAGTTTTTCTGTTACTACCAAAACATTTTCACTTGTACATATCCTTTCATCTACATCAAAAACTACAATAAGCAACAAGACACCCAGATTCTTATCTCAGATGGTGCATGGAAAAAGGTAAGCCTTGGGCAGGCATTGGCTGGGAATTAGGGGTGTAAGTGGTTCGGTTCAAACCGCGGTTTGAGACCAAACCGAACAAAACCATGTGATTTGGTTTGGTTTTCAAGCACCAATGGTTCGGTTCAGTCTCAAATATTGGCAAACCACATGGTTCGGTTTGGTTTGTGGTTTGACCTTTCCAGACCAAACTAAACCGAACCAAACCAAACCGAACCGCGGTTTGAGACCGCGAGACCGAACCACCAATTGAACCGCCAAACCAAACCAAATTACATAAACTAATCCTAACCCCAGTTTCACATCTTATTTAATATTTTGTATATTAATTAAAATTTATTATTAGATCATTACATAGACTAGTCCTAACTCCCATTTTGTATTTTATTTAATATTAACTAGTGGGAACCCGTGCACTGCACGGGTAACTAATTTGTTTTTTTTTTTTTTTTTGCATTTTACTCTTTTATATTTTTATTTAATAAAGTAGCATAATAGTTTTTTATAATATAAATATTGTATATGAATTTTTTTTTTTAATTATAGTTAACTAAAATAGTAAACATCATCTTAACTAAAATCATTAATAGTAAAAAATAATCTATATAATAATATCAATAACTAATACTATTTATAATATTTGTTAATATATATAATAATATTATAATTAACTAATACTATTAATAATAATGTTAACCTATATAGTAACTACTATGATTAACTAATAGTATAAATAGTAACAATTAACATATATTATAACTGTATGATTAACTAATACTATTAATAATAATAGTTAACTACTATAGTAACTATTATAGTTAAGTAATACTATTAATAGTAATAGTTAGCTTGTATAGTAACTATTATAGTTAACTATTACTATTAATAGTAATAGTTAACTCATATCATAACTATTATTATAAGCTAATAGTATTAGCTAATAATGAGAATATCAAAAGTCACACACACTTAGGATAGTGATGATGTGGCTTCACACAAATGAAGCTTTTACCTATATGTTTGTCTATGTGTCAAAGCCATAGCCCTCCTCACCAACTTTAATATTATATATTTTCATCGTTTGTTATCTTCATTGCGATTTGCGATATTACCAATTTCTCTCACGATCTATATTACAGAGTGTTTTTTTTTCTTCGGCCCCTCTCTTCGTCTAGTCTCTCTCTTCATCCGACTTTCCTCTTCAAGATCCACATCTT
>JAOWBW010001658.1:0-97065 GCA_026119855.1 Campanula takesimana
ACGAAGTACGGCCGGGTCAAATCACATTCTTAACCTGGGCTTACGAAGTACGGCCGGGCAAATCACATTCTTAACCTGGGCTTACGAAGTACGGCGGGTCAAATCACATTCTTAACCTGGGCTTACGAAGTACGGCCGGGTTAAATCACATTCTTAACCTGGGCTTACGAAGTACGGCCGGGCTAAATCACATTTTTAACCTGGGCTTACGAAGTACGGCCGGGTCAAATCACATTCTTAACCTGGGCTTACGAAGTACGGCCGGGCTAAATCACATTCTTAACCTGGGCTTACGAAGTACGGCCGGGCTAAATCACATTCTTAACCTGGGCTTACGAAGTACGGCCGGGTTAAATCACATTCTTAACCTGGGCTTACGAAGTACGGCGGGTCAAATCACATTCTTAACCTGGGCTTACGAAGTACGGCCGGGTTAAATCACATTCTTAACCTGGGCTTACGAAGTACGGCCGGGTTAAATCACATTCTTAACCTGGGCTTACGAAGTACGGCCGGGCTAAATCACATTCTTAACCTGGGCTTACGAAGTACGGCCGGGTAAATCACATTCTTAACCTGGGCTTACGAAGTACGGCCGGGTTAAATCACATTCTTAACCTGGGCTTACGAAGTACGGCCGGGTCAAATCACATTCTTAACCTGGGCTTACGAAGTACGGCCGGGTCAAATCACATTCTTAACCTGGGCTTACGAAGTACGGCCGGGTAAATCACATTCTTAACCTGGGCTTACGAAGTACGGCCGGGCTAAATCACATTCTTAACCTGGGCTTACGAAGTACGGCCGGGCTAAATCACATTCTTAACCTGGGCTTACGAAGTACGGCCGGGCTAAATCACATTCTTAACCTGGGCTTACGAAGTACGGCCGGGTCAAATCACATTCTTAACCTGGGCTTACGAAGTACGGCCGGGTTAAATCACATTCTTAACCTGGGCTTACGAAGTACGGCCGGGCTAAATCACATTCTTAACCTGGGCTTACGAAGTACGGCCGGGCTAAATCACATTTTAACCTGGGCTTACGAAGTACGGCCGGGCAAATCACATTCTTAACCTGGGCTTACGAAGTACGGCCGGGCTAAATCACATTCTTAACCTGGGCTTACGAAGTACGGCCGGGTAAATCACATTCTTAACCTGGGCTTACGAAGTACGGCCGGGTCAAATCACATTCTTAACCTGGGCTTACGAAGTACGGCCGGGTCAAATCACATTCTTAACCTGGGCTTACGAAGTACGGCCGGTCAAATCACATTCTTAACCTGGGCTTACGAAGTACGGCCGGGCTAAATCACATTCTTAACCTGGGCTTACGAAGTACGGCCGGGTCAAATCACATTCTTAACCTGGGCTTACGAAGTACGGCCGGGTCAAATTACATTCTTAACCTGGGCTTACGAAGTACGGCCGGGTTAAATTTCAAACTCTTAACCTGGGCTTACGAAGTACGGCCGGGTTAAATCACATTCTTAACCTGGGCTTACGAAGTACGGCCGGCCTAAATCACATTCTTAACCTGGGCTTACGAAGTACGGCCGGGCTAAATCACATTCTTAACCTGGGCTTACGAAGTACGGCCGGGTCAAATTACATTCTTAACCTGGGCTTACGAAGTACGGCTGGGTTAAATCAAATTCTTAACCTGGGCTTACGAAGTACGGCCGGGCTAAATCACATTCTTAACCTGGGCTTACGAAGTACGGCCGGGCTAAATCACATTCTTAACCTGGGCTTACGAAGTACGGCCGGGTAAATCACATTCTTAACCTGGGCTTACGAAGTACGGCCGGGCTAAATCACATTCTTAACCTGGGCTTACGAAGTACGGCTGGGTTAAATCACATTCTTAACCTGGGCTTACGAAGTACGGCCGGGTCAAATCACATTCTTAACCTGGGCTTACGAAGTACGGCCGGGTCAAATCACATTCTTAACCTGGGCTTACGAAGTACGGCCGGGTCAAATCACATTCTTAACCTGGGCTTACGAAGTACGGCCGGGTCAAATCACATTCTTAACCTGGGCTTACGAAGTACGGCCGGGCTAAATCACATTCTTAACCTGGGCTTACGAAGTACGGCCGGGTCAAATCACATTCTTAACCTGGGCTTACGAAGTACGGCCGGGTTAAATCACATTCTTAACCTGGGCTTACGAAGTACGGCCGGGTCAAATCACATTCTTAACCTGGGCTTACGAAGTACGGCCGGGTCAAATCACATTCTTAACCTGGGCTTACGAAGTACGGCCGGGTCAAATCACATTCTTAACCTGGGCTTACGAAGTACGGCCGGGCTAAATCACATTCTTAACCTGGGCTTACGAAGTACGGCCGGGTTAAATCACATTCTTAACCTGGGCTTACGAAGTACGGCCGGGTCAAATCACATTCTTAACCTGGGCTTACGAAGTACGGCCGGGTTAAATCACATTCTTAACCTGGGCTTACGAAGTACGGCCGGGTTAAATCACATTCTTAACCTGGGCTTACGAAGTACGGCCGGGTCTAAATCACATTCTTAACCTGGGCTTACGAAGTACGGCCGGGCTAAATCACATTCTTAACCTGGGCTTACGAAGTACGGCCGGGTCAAATCACATTCTTAACCTGGGCTTACGAAGTACGGCCGGGTCAAATCACATTCTTAACCTGGGCTTACGAAGTACGGCCGGGTCAAATCACATTCTTAACCTGGGCTTACGAAGTACGGCCGGGTTAAATCACATTCTTAACCTGGGCTTACGAAGTACGGCCGGCTAAATCACATTCTTAACCTGGGCTTACGAAGTACGGCGGGCTAAATCACATTCTTAACCTGGGCTTACGAAGTACGGCCGGGCTAAATCACATTCTTAACCTGGGCTTACGAAGTACGGCCGGGTCAAATCACATTCTTAACCTGGGCTTACGAAGTACGGCCGGGTTAAATCACATCTTAACCTGGGCTTACGAAGTACGGCCGGGCTAAATCACATTCTTAACCTGGGCTTACGAAGTACGGCCGGGCAAATCACATTCTTAACCTGGGCTTACGAAGTACGGCCGGGTAAATCACATTCTTAACCTGGGCTTACGAAGTACGGCCGGGCTAAATCACATTCTTAACCTGGGCTTACGAAGTACGGCCGGGTTAAATCACATTCTTAACCTGGGCTTACGAAGTACGGCCGGGCTAAATCACATTCTTAACCTGGGCTTACGAAGTACGGCCGGGTCAAATCACATTCTTAACCTGGGCTTACGAAGTACGGCCGGGTCAAATCACATTCTTAACCTGGGCTTACGAAGTACGGCCGGGCTAAATCACATTCTTAACCTGGGCTTACGAAGTACGGCCGGGTTAAATCACATTCTTAACCTGGGCTTACGAAGTACGGCCGGGTCAAATCACATTCTTAACCTGGGCTTACGAAGTACGGCCGGGTTAAATCACATTCTTAACCTGGGCTTACGAAGTACGGCGGGTTAAATCACATTTTAACCTGGGCTTACGAAGTACGGCCGGGCTAAATCACATTCTTAACCTGGGCTTACGAAGTACGGCCGGGCTAAATCACATTCTTAACCTGGGCTTACGAAGTACGGCCGGGTCAAATCACATTCTTAACCTGGGCTTACGAAGTACGGCCGGGTTAAATCACATTCTTAACCTGGGCTTACGAAGTACGGCCGGGTCAAATCACATTCTTAACCTGGGCTTACGAAGTACGGCCGGGCTAAATCACATTCTTAACCTGGGCTTACGAAGTACGGCCGGGTAAATCACATTCTTAACCTGGGCTTACGAAGTACGGCCGGGTCAAATCACATTCTTAACCTGGGCTTACGAAGTACGGCCGGGTTAAATCACATTCTTAACCTGGGCTTACGAAGTACGGCCGGGTAAATCACATTCTTAACCTGGGCTTACGAAGTACGGCCGGGTCAAATCACATTCTTAACCTGGGCTTACGAAGTACGGCCGGGTCAAATCACATTCTTAACCTGGGCTTACGAAGTACGGCCGGGTAAATCACATTCTTAACCTGGGCTTACGAAGTACGGCCGGGCTAAATCACATTCTTAACCTGGGCTTACGAAGTACGGCCGGGTCAAATCACATTCTTAACCTGGGCTTACGAAGTACGGCCGGGCTAAATCACATTCTTAACCTGGGCTTACGAAGTACGGCCGGGCTAAATCACATTTTTAACCTGGGCTTACGAAGTACGGCCGGGTCAAATCACATTCTTAACCTGGGCTTACGAAGTACGGCCGGGCTAAATCACATTCTTAACCTGGGCTTACGAAGTACGGCCGGGTAAATCACATTCTTAACCTGGGCTTACGAAGTACGGCCGGGTTAAATCACATTCTTAACCTGGGCTTACGAAGTACGGCCGGGTCAAATCACATTCTTAACCTGGGCTTACGAAGTACGGCCGGGTTAAATTTCAATTCTTAACCTGGGCTTACGAAGTACGGCCGGGTAAATCACATTTTAACCTGGGCTTACGAAGTACGGCCGGGTAAATCACATTCTTAACCTGGGCTTACGAAGTACGGCCGGGCTAAATCACATTCTTAACCTGGGCTTACGAAGTACGGCCGGGTCAAATCACATTCTTAACCTGGGCTTACGAAGTACGGCCGGGTCAAATCACATTCTTAACCTGGGCTTACGAAGTACGGCCGGGTCAAATCACATTCTTAACCTGGGCTTACGAAGTACGGCCGGGTAAATCACATTCTTAACCTGGGCTTACGAAGTACGGCCGGGCTAAATCACATTCTTAACCTGGGCTTACGAAGTACGGCCGGGCTAAATCACATTCTTAACCTGGGCTTACGAAGTACGGCCGGGTCAAATCACATTCTTAACCTGGGCTTACGAAGTACGGCCGGGTCAAATCACATTCTTAACCTGGGCTTACGAAGTACGGCCGGGTTAAATCACATTCTTAACCTGGGCTTACGAAGTACGGCCGGGCTAAATCACATTCTTAACCTGGGCTTACGAAGTACGGCCGGGCAAATCACATTCTTAACCTGGGCTTACGAAGTACGGCCGGGTCAAATCACATTCTTAACCTGGGCTTACGAAGTACGGCCGGGTCAAATCACATTCTTAACCTGGGCTTACGAAGTACGGCCGGGTTAAATCACATTCTTAACCTGGGCTTACGAAGTACGGCCGGGTAAATCACATTCTTAACCTGGGCTTACGAAGTACGGCCGGGTCAAATCACATTCTTAACCTGGGCTTACGAAGTACGGCCGGGCTAAATCACATTCTTAACCTGGGCTTACGAAGTACGGCCGGGTCAAATCACATTCTTAACCTGGGCTTACGAAGTACGGCCGGGTCAAATCACATTCTTAACCTGGGCTTACGAAGTACGGCCGGGTAAATCACATTCTTAACCTGGGCTTACGAAGTACGGCCGGGTTAAATCACATTCTTAACCTGGGCTTACGAAGTACGGCCGGGCTAAATCACATTCTTAACCTGGGCTTACGAAGTACGGCCGGGCTAAATCACATTCTTAACCTGGGCTTACGAAGTACGGCCGGGTCAAATCACATTCTTAACCTGGGCTTACGAAGTACGGCCGGGTTAAATCACATTCTTAACCTGGGCTTACGAAGTACGGCCGGGTCAAATCACATTCTTAACCTGGGCTTACGAAGTACGGCCGGGCTAAATCACATTCTTAACCTGGGCTTACGAAGTACGGCCGGGTAAATCACATTCTTAACCTGGGCTTACGAAGTACGGCCGGGCTAAATCACATTCTTAACCTGGGCTTACGAAGTACGGCCGGGTTAAATCACATTCTTAACCTGGGCTTACGAAGTACGGCCGGGTCAAATCACATTCTTAACCTGGGCTTACGAAGTACGGCCGGGTAAATCACATTCTTAACCTGGGCTTACGAAGTACGGCCGGGTAAATCACATTCTTAACCTGGGCTTACGAAGTACGGCCGGGTAAATCACATTCTTAACCTGGGCTTACGAAGTACGGCCGGGCAAATCACATTCTTAACCTGGGCTTACGAAGTACGGCCGGGTCAAATCACATTCTTAACCTGGGCTTACGAAGTACGGCCGGGTTAAATCACATTCTTAACCTGGGCTTACGAAGTACGGCCGGGTCAAATCACATTCTTAACCTGGGCTTACGAAGTACGGCCGGGCTAAATCACATTCTTAACCTGGGCTTACGAAGTACGGCCGGGCAAATCACATTCTTAACCTGGGCTTACGAAGTACGGCCGGGTAAATCACATTCTTAACCTGGGCTTACGAAGTACGGCCGGGTCAAATCACATTCTTAACCTGGGCTTACGAAGTACGGCCGGGTCAAATCACATTCTTAACCTGGGCTTACGAAGTACGGCCGGGTCAAATCACATTCTTAACCTGGGCTTACGAAGTACGGCCGGGTTAAATCACATTCTTAACCTGGGCTTACGAAGTACGGCCGGGTAAATCACATTCTTAACCTGGGCTTACGAAGTACGGCCGGGTCAAATCACATTCTTAACCTGGGCTTACGAAGTACGGCCGGGTTAAATCAATTCTTAACCTGGGCTTACGAAGTACGGCCGGGCTAAATCACATTCTTAACCTGGGCTTACGAAGTACGGCCGGGTAAATCACATTCTTAACCTGGGCTTACGAAGTACGGCCGGGCAAATCACATTCTTAACCTGGGCTTACGAAGTACGGCCGGGTCAAATCACATTCTTAACCTGGGCTTACGAAGTACGGCCGGGTTAAATCACATTCTTAACCTGGGCTTACGAAGTACGGCCGGGTTAAATCACATTCTTAACCTGGGCTTACGAAGTACGGCCGGGTCTAAATCACATTCTTAACCTGGGCTTACGAAGTACGGCCGGGTAAATCACATTCTTAACCTGGGCTTACGAAGTACGGCCGGGTCAAATCACATTCTTAACCTGGGCTTACGAAGTACGGCCGGGTTAAATCACATTCTTAACCTGGGCTTACGAAGTACGGCCGGGCTAAATCACATTCTTAACCTGGGCTTACGAAGTACGGCCGGGTAAATCACATTCTTAACCTGGGCTTACGAAGTACGGCCGGGTAAATCACATTCTTAACCTGGGCTTACGAAGTACGGCCGGGCTAAATCACATTCTTAACCTGGGCTTACGAAGTACGGCCGGGTTAAATCACATTCTTAACCTGGGCTTACGAAGTACGGCCGGGCTAAATCACATTCTTAACCTGGGCTTACGAAGTACGGCCGGGTCAAATCACATTCTTAACCTGGGCTTACGAAGTACGGCCGGGTAAATCACATTCTTAACCTGGGCTTACGAAGTACGGCCGGGTAAATCACATTCTTAACCTGGGCTTACGAAGTACGGCCGGGTTAAATCACATTCTTAACCTGGGCTTACGAAGTACGGCCGGGCTAAATCACATTCTTAACCTGGGCTTACGAAGTACGGCCGGGTCAAATCACATTCTTAACCTGGGCTTACGAAGTACGGCCGGGTTAAATCACATTCTTAACCTGGGCTTACGAAGTACGGCCGGGCTAAATCACATTCTTAACCTGGGCTTACGAAGTACGGCCGGGTCAAATCACATTCTTAACCTGGGCTTACGAAGTACGGCCGGGCTAAATCACATTCTTAACCTGGGCTTACGAAGTACGGCCGGGTAAATCACATTCTTAACCTGGGCTTACGAAGTACGGCCGGGTTAAATCACATTCTTAACCTGGGCTTACGAAGTACGGCCGGGTAAATCACATTCTTAACCTGGGCTTACGAAGTACGGCCGGGTCAAATCACATTCTTAACCTGGGCTTACGAAGTACGGCCGGGTTAAATCACATTCTTAACCTGGGCTTACGAAGTACGGCCGGGCTAAATCACATTCTTAACCTGGGCTTACGAAGTACGGCCGGGTAAATCACATTCTTAACCTGGGCTTACGAAGTACGGCCGGGCTAAATCACATTCTTAACCTGGGCTTACGAAGTACGGCCGGGTCAAATCACATTCTTAACCTGGGCTTACGAAGTACGGCCGGGTTAAATCACATCTTAACCTGGGCTTACGAAGTACGGCCGGGCTAAATCACATTCTTAACCTGGGCTTACGAAGTACGGCCGGGCTAAATCACATTCTTAACCTGGGCTTACGAAGTACGGCCGGGTCAAATCACATTCTTAACCTGGGCTTACGAAGTACGGCCGGGCTAAATCACATTTTAACCTGGGCTTACGAAGTACGGCCGGGTTAAATCACATTCTTAACCTGGGCTTACGAAGTACGGCCGGGTCAAATCACATTCTTAACCTGGGCTTACGAAGTACGGCCGGGTAAATCACATTCTTAACCTGGGCTTACGAAGTACGGCCGGGTCAAATCACATTCTTAACCTGGGCTTACGAAGTACGGCCGGGTAAATCACATTCTTAACCTGGGCTTACGAAGTACGGCCGGGTCAAATCACATTCTTAACCTGGGCTTACGAAGTACGGCCGGGTTAAATCACATTCTTAACCTGGGCTTACGAAGTACGGCCGGGCTAAATCACATTCTTAACCTGGGCTTACGAAGTACGGCCGGTCAAATCACATTCTTAACCTGGGCTTACGAAGTACGGCCGGGCTAAATCACATTCTTAACCTGGGCTTACGAAGTACGGCCGGGCTAAATCACATTCTTAACCTGGGCTTACGAAGTACGGCCGGGTTAAATCACATTCTTAACCTGGGCTTACGAAGTACGGCCGGGTCAAATCACATTCTTAACCTGGGCTTACGAAGTACGGCCGGGTCAAATCACATTCTTAACCTGGGCTTACGAAGTACGGCCGGGTAAATCACATTCTTAACCTGGGCTTACGAAGTACGGCCGGGCTAAATCACATTCTTAACCTGGGCTTACGAAGTACGGCCGGGCTAAATCACATTCTTAACCTGGGCTTACGAAGTACGGCCGGGTAAATCACATTCTTAACCTGGGCTTACGAAGTACGGCCGGGTCAAATCAATTCTTAACCTGGGCTTACGAAGTACGGCCGGGCTAAATCACATTTTAACCTGGGCTTACGAAGTACGGCCGGGTCAAATCACATTCTTAACCTGGGCTTACGAAGTACGGCCGGGCTAAATCACATTCTTAACCTGGGCTTACGAAGTACGGCCGGGTCAAATCACATTCTTAACCTGGGCTTACGAAGTACGGCCGGGTTAAATCACATTCTTAACCTGGGCTTACGAAGTACGGCCGGGTAAATCACATTCTTAACCTGGGCTTACGAAGTACGGCCGGGTCAAATCACATTCTTAACCTGGGCTTACGAAGTACGGCCGGGTAAATCACATTCTTAACCTGGGCTTACGAAGTACGGCCGGGCTAAATCACATTTTAACCTGGGCTTACGAAGTACGGCCGGGTAAATCACATTCTTAACCTGGGCTTACGAAGTACGGCCGGGCTAAATCACATTCTTAACCTGGGCTTACGAAGTACGGCCGGGTCAAATCACATTCTTAACCTGGGCTTACGAAGTACGGCCGGGTTAAATCACATTCTTAACCTGGGCTTACGAAGTACGGCCGGGTCAAATCACATTCTTAACCTGGGCTTACGAAGTACGGCCGGGTCAAATCACATTCTTAACCTGGGCTTACGAAGTACGGCCGGGTCAAATCACATTCTTAACCTGGGCTTACGAAGTACGGCCGGGCTAAATCACATTTTAACCTGGGCTTACGAAGTACGGCCGGGTAAATCACATTCTTAACCTGGGCTTACGAAGTACGGCCGGGTCAAATCACATTCTTAACCTGGGCTTACGAAGTACGGCCGGGTCAAATCACATTCTTAACCTGGGCTTACGAAGTACGGCCGGGTCAAATCACATTCTTAACCTGGGCTTACGAAGTACGGCCGGGCTAAATCACATTCTTAACCTGGGCTTACGAAGTACGGCCGGGTCAAATCACATTCTTAACCTGGGCTTACGAAGTACGGCCGGGTCAAATCACATTCTTAACCTGGGCTTACGAAGTACGGCCGGGCAAATCACATTCTTAACCTGGGCTTACGAAGTACGGCCGGGTCAAATCACATTCTTAACCTGGGCTTACGAAGTACGGCCGGGTCAAATCACATTCTTAACCTGGGCTTACGAAGTACGGCCGGGCTAAATCACATTCTTAACCTGGGCTTACGAAGTACGGCCGGGTTAAATCACATTCTTAACCTGGGCTTACGAAGTACGGCCGGGTAAATCACATTCTTAACCTGGGCTTACGAAGTACGGCCGGGTAAATCACATTCTTAACCTGGGCTTACGAAGTACGGCCGGGTCAAATCACATTCTTAACCTGGGCTTACGAAGTACGGCCGGGTCAAATCACATTCTTAACCTGGGCTTACGAAGTACGGCCGGGTCAAATCACATTCTTAACCTGGGCTTACGAAGTACGGCCGGGTAAATCACATTCTTAACCTGGGCTTACGAAGTACGGCCGGGTCAAATCACATTCTTAACCTGGGCTTACGAAGTACGGCCGGGTCAAATCACATTCTTAACCTGGGCTTACGAAGTACGGCCGGGCTAAATCACATTCTTAACCTGGGCTTACGAAGTACGGCCGGGCTAAATCACATTCTTAACCTGGGCTTACGAAGTACGGCCGGGTAAATCACATTCTTAACCTGGGCTTACGAAGTACGGCCGGGTCAAATCACATTCTTAACCTGGGCTTACGAAGTACGGCCGGGTAAATCACATTCTTAACCTGGGCTTACGAAGTACGGCCGGGTAAATCACATTCTTAACCTGGGCTTACGAAGTACGGCCGGGTCAAATCACATTCTTAACCTGGGCTTACGAAGTACGGCCGGGTCAAATCACATTCTTAACCTGGGCTTACGAAGTACGGCCGGGTCAAATCACATTCTTAACCTGGGCTTACGAAGTACGGCCGGGTCAAATCACATTCTTAACCTGGGCTTACGAAGTACGGCCGGGTCAAATCACATTCTTAACCTGGGCTTACGAAGTACGGCCGGGTTAAATCAATTCTTAACCTGGGCTTACGAAGTACGGCCGGGCTAAATCACATTCTTAACCTGGGCTTACGAAGTACGGCCGGGCTAAATCACATTCTTAACCTGGGCTTACGAAGTACGGCCGGGTCAAATCACATTCTTAACCTGGGCTTACGAAGTACGGCCGGGTCAAATCACATTTTAACCTGGGCTTACGAAGTACGGCCGGGTCAAATCACATTCTTAACCTGGGCTTACGAAGTACGGCCGGGTCAAATCACATTCTTAACCTGGGCTTACGAAGTACGGCCGGGTCAAATCACATTCTTAACCTGGGCTTACGAAGTACGGCCGGGTCAAATCACATTCTTAACCTGGGCTTACGAAGTACGGCCGGGCTAAATCACATTCTTAACCTGGGCTTACGAAGTACGGCCGGGTCAAATCACATTCTTAACCTGGGCTTACGAAGTACGGCCGGGTTAAATCAAACTCTTAACCTGGGCTTACGAAGTACGGCCGGGCTAAATCACATTTTAACCTGGGCTTACGAAGTACGGCCGGGTAAATCACATTCTTAACCTGGGCTTACGAAGTACGGCCGGGCTAAATCACATTCTTAACCTGGGCTTACGAAGTACGGCCGGGCAAATCACATTCTTAACCTGGGCTTACGAAGTACGGCCGGGTTAAATCACATTCTTAACCTGGGCTTACGAAGTACGGCCGGGTCAAATCACATTCTTAACCTGGGCTTACGAAGTACGGCCGGGTCAAATCACATTCTTAACCTGGGCTTACGAAGTACGGCCGGGTTAAATCACATTCTTAACCTGGGCTTACGAAGTACGGCCGGGCTAAATCACATTTTAACCTGGGCTTACGAAGTACGGCCGGGCTAAATCACATTCTTAACCTGGGCTTACGAAGTACGGCCGGGCTAAATCACATTCTTAACCTGGGCTTACGAAGTACGGCCGGGTCAAATCACATTCTTAACCTGGGCTTACGAAGTACGGCCGGGTAAATCAATTCTTAACCTGGGCTTACGAAGTACGGCCGGGCTAAATCACATTCTTAACCTGGGCTTACGAAGTACGGCCGGGTCAAATCACATTCTTAACCTGGGCTTACGAAGTACGGCCGGGTCAAATCACATTCTTAACCTGGGCTTACGAAGTACGGCCGGGCTAAATCACATTCTTAACCTGGGCTTACGAAGTACGGCCGGGTCAAATCACATTCTTAACCTGGGCTTACGAAGTACGGCCGGGCAAATCACATTCTTAACCTGGGCTTACGAAGTACGGCCGGGTCAAATCACATTCTTAACCTGGGCTTACGAAGTACGGCCGGGTCAAATCACATTCTTAACCTGGGCTTACGAAGTACGGCCGGGCTAAATCACATTCTTAACCTGGGCTTACGAAGTACGGCCGGGTCAAATCACATTCTTAACCTGGGCTTACGAAGTACGGCCGGGTTAAATCACATTCTTAACCTGGGCTTACGAAGTACGGCCGGGCTAAATCACATTCTTAACCTGGGCTTACGAAGTACGGCCGGGTCAAATCACATTCTTAACCTGGGCTTACGAAGTACGGCCGGGCTAAATCACATTCTTAACCTGGGCTTACGAAGTACGGCCGGGTCAAATCACATTCTTAACCTGGGCTTACGAAGTACGGCCGGGTTAAATCACATTCTTAACCTGGGCTTACGAAGTACGGCCGGGTCAAATCACATTCTTAACCTGGGCTTACGAAGTACGGCCGGGTCAAATTACATTCTTAACCTGGGCTTACGAAGTACGGCCGGGTTAAATTTCAATCTTAACCTGGGCTTACGAAGTACGGCCGGGTAAATCACATTTTAACCTGGGCTTACGAAGTACGGCCGGGTAAATCACATTCTTAACCTGGGCTTACGAAGTACGGCCGGGCTAAATCACATTCTTAACCTGGGCTTACGAAGTACGGCCGGGTCAAATCACATTCTTAACCTGGGCTTACGAAGTACGGCCGGGTTAAATTTCAAACTCTTAACCTGGGCTTACGAAGTACGGCCGGGCTAAATCACATTCTTAACCTGGGCTTACGAAGTACGGCCGGGCTAAATCACATTTTAACCTGGGCTTACGAAGTACGGCCGGGTCAAATCACATTCTTAACCTGGGCTTACGAAGTACGGCCGGGCTAAATCACATTTTAACCTGGGCTTACGAAGTACGGCCGGGTTAAATCACATTCTTAACCTGGGCTTACGAAGTACGGCCGGGTCAAATCACATTCTTAACCTGGGCTTACGAAGTACGGCCGGGTCAAATCACATTCTTAACCTGGGCTTACGAAGTACGGCCGGGTCAAATCACATTCTTAACCTGGGCTTACGAAGTACGGCCGGGTCAAATCACATTCTTAACCTGGGCTTACGAAGTACGGCCGGGCTAAATCACATTCTTAACCTGGGCTTACGAAGTACGGCCGGGTCAAATCACATTCTTAACCTGGGCTTACGAAGTACGGCCGGGTCAAATCACATTCTTAACCTGGGCTTACGAAGTACGGCCGGGCTAAATCACATTCTTAACCTGGGCTTACGAAGTACGGCCGGGTCAAATCACATTCTTAACCTGGGCTTACGAAGTACGGCCGGGTAAATCACATTCTTAACCTGGGCTTACGAAGTACGGCCGGGTTAAATCACATTCTTAACCTGGGCTTACGAAGTACGGCCGGGTTAAATCACATTCTTAACCTGGGCTTACGAAGTACGGCCGGGTAAATCACATTCTTAACCTGGGCTTACGAAGTACGGCCGGGTAAATCACATTCTTAACCTGGGCTTACGAAGTACGGCCGGGTAAATCACATTCTTAACCTGGGCTTACGAAGTACGGCCGGGTTAAATCACATTTTTAACCTGGGCTTACGAAGTACGGCCGGGCTAAATCACATTCTTAACCTGGGCTTACGAAGTACGGCCGGGCTAAATCACATTCTTAACCTGGGCTTACGAAGTACGGCCGGGTTAAATCACATCTTAACCTGGGCTTACGAAGTACGGCCGGGCTAAATCACATTCTTAACCTGGGCTTACGAAGTACGGCCGGGTAAATCACATTCTTAACCTGGGCTTACGAAGTACGGCCGGGTCAAATCACATTCTTAACCTGGGCTTACGAAGTACGGCCGGGTCAAATCACATTCTTAACCTGGGCTTACGAAGTACGGCCGGGTCAAATCACATTCTTAACCTGGGCTTACGAAGTACGGCCGGGTCAAATCACATTCTTAACCTGGGCTTACGAAGTACGGCCGGGCTAAATCACATTCTTAACCTGGGCTTACGAAGTACGGCCGGGTCAAATCACATTCTTAACCTGGGCTTACGAAGTACGGCCGGGTAAATCACATTCTTAACCTGGGCTTACGAAGTACGGCCGGGCTAAATCACATTCTTAACCTGGGCTTACGAAGTACGGCCGGGTTAAATCACATTCTTAACCTGGGCTTACGAAGTACGGCCGGGCTAAATCACATTCTTAACCTGGGCTTACGAAGTACGGCCGGGTAAATCACATTCTTAACCTGGGCTTACGAAGTACGGCCGGGTCAAATCACATTCTTAACCTGGGCTTACGAAGTACGGCCGGGCTAAATCACATTCTTAACCTGGGCTTACGAAGTACGGCCGGGTCAAATCACATTCTTAACCTGGGCTTACGAAGTACGGCCGGGTAAATCACATTTAACCTGGGCTTACGAAGTACGGCCGGGCTAAATCACATTCTTAACCTGGGCTTACGAAGTACGGCCGGGTCAAATCACATTCTTAACCTGGGCTTACGAAGTACGGCCGGGTCAAATCACATTCTTAACCTGGGCTTACGAAGTACGGCCGGGTCAAATCACATTCTTAACCTGGGCTTACGAAGTACGGCCGGTCAAATCACATTCTTAACCTGGGCTTACGAAGTACGGCCGGGTAAATCACATTCTTAACCTGGGCTTACGAAGTACGGCCGGGTCAAATTACATTCTTAACCTGGGCTTACGAAGTACGGCCGGGTTAAATTTCAAACTCTTAACCTGGGCTTACGAAGTACGGCCGGGCTAAATCACATTTTTAACCTGGGCTTACGAAGTACGGCCGGGCTAAATCACATTCTTAACCTGGGCTTACGAAGTACGGCCGGGTCAAATTACATTCTTAACCTGGGCTTACGAAGTACGGCCGGGTTAAATCACATTCTTAACCTGGGCTTACGAAGTACGGCCGGGCAAATCACATTCTTAACCTGGGCTTACGAAGTACGGCCGGGCTAAATCACATTTTTAACCTGGGCTTACGAAGTACGGCCGGGTCAAATCACATTCTTAACCTGGGCTTACGAAGTACGGCCGGGCTAAATCACATTCTTAACCTGGGCTTACGAAGTACGGCTGGGTTAAATCACATTCTTAACCTGGGCTTACGAAGTACGGCGGGTCAAATCATTCTTAACCTGGGCTTACGAAGTACGGCCGGGTCAAATCACATTCTTAACCTGGGCTTACGAAGTACGGCTGGGTCAAATCACATTCTTAACCTGGGCTTACGAAGTACGGAAATCGGGCTAAATCACATTCTTAACCTGGACTTACGAAGTACGGCCGGGTCAAATTACATTCTTAACCTGGGCTTACGAAGTACGGCCGGGTTAAATTTTAAACTCTTAACCTGGGCTTACGAAGTACGGCCGGGCTAAATCTCATTTTTAACCTGGGCTTACGAAGTACGGCCGGGTCAAATTACATTCTTAACCTGGGCTTACGAAGTATGGCCGGGCTAAATCACAGAGCTGGTCTTACGTCCATCTAGGGACCGCCTGATTTCATTTTCATTGGGAACCTAATTTTTTTAGGTTCAATTCAAGCTGTAAGGGCATTTTAGATGTTTTTCCAAAGGGAGGGGGCCTAAGTTCTATTTCAGAAACCTGGGGGAAACCGATGTTCAAGGCGGCAGGGGCTAAAGTATAAATTATGGGCTGAGATTTCCTCTCGCCCAAACCAGCCGTACGGCTTAAGGAGGCGTCTCCTCCTTTTTTAAAAAAAAAGCAGCTATACGGATGGTTGCTGCACATTTCAAAACTCAGGCCGAAAATCAGAGAAGGAGAGGCGATTTTCGAGAACATAACTTCACCCTTTTCCCGAAATTTCTACCTAATTCGTTCTAGGCTTGCTCATGGATGCTCGGGCAAGAAGAGGTTTCCCAAGGGGAGCGGATAGAAGGCTTGACATGGTCCGGAATTTTCGGGGCTACCATATTGCCTTAAATGATGTGGGAGCGGGTTTCTACAAGTCTCCCTACGTCCACCTATGTCACGAACGAGCGGTAATCATCCTTTTCTACTCGATTCATGTCCAATTTGAGCATTTTGTGCATTCCCTTGTCCTAGGGCCTACGTTCATGCTACTCGAGATCTTTGCATTCCTTGACACAATTTCGTGAAATTAGCCTCATTTTTGTGTCGTTGGGATCACTAGGGACGTGAGCACGTGCCCATTGCGTCATTTGGACATGCCTATCTATATTTCCCCAAAATCGAAGTGCGTTGTGTATAAACTACTTGTACCTAAGGCTCGACTTGTCATTTTGACACATTCAAGTGCGGGCTAGTATTTCCCGGGACAAGTTGTCGCATTTTAATGAAGGTTCGGGACACTAAGTCTTGGAATGGGGACGGTTTTTTTTTTTTTTGGGACAGGATAACACCTTTCTAAACAGGACTTTGCACATTCCCTATATAAACACACCCCCAAACGCTTATCGCAATTTAAAAAGGGAGAAAACATTTTATACACACACCCTCAAATGCTTATCGCAATTTGAAAAGGGAGAAAACACATTTTTCAAACACACCCCCAAACGCTTATCGCAATTTGAAAAGGGGAGAAAACATTTTATACACACGCCCTCAAATGCTTATCGAAATTTGAAAAGGGAGAAAACACATTTTTCAAACACACCCCCAAACGCTTATCACAATTTGAAAAGGGGAGAAAACATTTTATACACATGCCCTCAAATGCTTATCGGAATTTGAAAAGGGAGAAAATATTTTATACACACATCCTCGAACGCTTATCGCGATTTGAAAAGGGAGAAAACATTTTATACACACATCCTAGAACGCTTATCGCAATTTGAAAAGGGAGAAAACACATTTTTTGAACACACCCCCAAACGCTTATCACAATTTGAAAAGGGGAGAAAACATTTTATACACACATCCTCGAATGCTTATCGCAATTTGAAAAGGGAGAAAACACATTTTCGAACACACCCCCAAACGCTTATCGCAATTTGAAAAGGGAGAAAACATTTTATACACACGCCCTCAAATGTTAATCGCAATCTGAAAAAGGGAGAAAACATTTTATACACATGATTTACTCATCACATTCATTTATCACATGCATTGGTATTTTAAATCTGTGTTATTCATACCTTTAATGTGTTTACCTGCAGGGCGGTGATCCCAAATCTCGGGGATCTCCCGACATGTGCTGCTCCCTGTGGGAGGCTATGCCCGTGGCTGTCGGCGATGAGCCTGGTACGAGAGATTGGGTAGAGGGCACCGGCCTGGTGCCATTCATTCATGCTGTGGGCCAGCTGGCGAGCACTAACAGGAGTCTTGGGCTCATTACTGCCTTGGGCGAGCATTAGTGGGATACCACCCACACATTCCATTTGAGCTGGGGGGGAGGAGGTGACCGTGACCCCTGCTGACTTTTCTGCCATCACCGGGCTTTCCTTTAGTGGCGGGCCTGTTATCTGGACCGATCGACTCTCGTCCCCGGACATCCAGGCACTTATTGGCTTCTCGAGCCCTACCGGGATCACAGTGCAGGCTGTTGAGCGGGCCATTCGGGACAGGACCCAGAATATTTGGCGGGCTTGGTGATCGCAGAGAAGCTCGGACGAGCTTATGTGTGGCTCCTTCTCAGCAACACCCTCTTTGCCAACGCCGACACTACCTGCATGTTCCCTCTCCTCGGGTCATTGACTACTCCTGAGACCGTCCAGAGTATTGCTTGGGGAGAGGCTGGGTTGGCCGAGCTGTATATGGAGCTTGACAAGTTTAGCCGGAAAGCAAGCAAGTCCTTGGCTTGCTTCCAGTTTGCCCTAGAGGTAGATTCTTTCTTTTCCCTCATTCTGTTTTCTCCTTCTCATTCTCTTTTCCAGTTTTCGGCATCTTAACATTTCCCTTGCCATTTTCCTTTCAGGCTTGGTACTACGAGATCATCGGTGGCTATCCGTGGGAGCTGACCGTTGACCCCGCCATTACATTCCCGTCCATGGTATATTGGGCTCGAGAGGCCCGAAAGAAGAGGGGGTCCAAGGGGCGTGTCTCCGTTTGCCATGCCGACGTTCGGGCAGTGCTGAGGGGCGCCATGCCTGCCGAACTCAATCTTTTTCCTTGGTCGAGGTATGAGGGGAAAGGGCTAGGCGTTGACCTATTTGAGGCCCTGCGGGTCACACGGGAGAGGAGGCTCCTGGTGGGGTTTCTAGGAGAGGCCTTCTATTTAGGGGAAAGAGTGCTCTGGCAGCACGGGCTCGAGCTTATGCAGAGGGCTCCCGTTGATCCTTCTGACTTCATGTTTATGATTGACCAAAGGGATGACCCCTATCTTATGGGAGCGAGCGCCACTGATTTCATTACCGATGAGCCGTATGGGCGCTTCGTGGCCCGAAAGCTGAGGTCGCCGCAGGTAGTGGCTTCTGGGGTGGCTCCTCCGATGTGGCAGGACTTCTTATTCATATATTCAGATGGTCGGGTCTATATGGTGGCCACATCCATGGCTGGAGAGGGGCCCCCACCTGAGGATGCTCCTGAGGGCATGGCATGTTTTCATTCTTTTCTCTCACACTCACTCATCCCATATCCCTATCTCTTCTACTAAACCGTTTAATTTCCCTGTGCAGGTTGCGGCGCGGGCTTTGTTGGATAAACCCTCCCTCATGTAACGGGCCAAAAGGTGGCCGAAGAGGTTTGTTGGGCGCTCCTCCAAGGGGCCTCAGACTGAATCACGATTCGCGCTGGGCAGAAATTCGGTGAGTGGTGGGGAAAGGTCTTTCCGACGGGCCTCGAGCGTAGAGCTTCCCCCATCCTTTGTCTATCGCTATACCTTAGGTGGAGCTGATTTGGAGGCCTTTCGGGATTCTCTCCGTGACCCCGGCTTTCACGAGCTCGCCCCGGATCCTTTTGCTCATTTGTCCTTGGAGCGTGTAGAGCCCCAGCCGATCAGACACCCCAGTCCTCATTCCCAGGTTCCTCCTTCCTTATTTCCGGGCCAATCCTCTTCGGGTGAAGGCTCGAGCTTGGCGGAGTCCATCTTCTTCTTCGACCCCAACATGTACCCATCTCGCCCCTTGGAGAGGGTTCACTCGCCTCCGGAGGATCCTTACCCAGATTCTGATTAGGATGTACCTATGTGAACAATTTTTCTTTCGGTTTGTTTTATTCGAAACCATGTATGAAAATTTGTTATCTTTGGTTGTTTAAAACATTGCCCTTTTATTTGTAAATTCACCATTTATGCATAGCTTGGGCCTCAAGAGGGCTTCGTGGTCATTTCTGGACCGTCGGGGATTCCCGAGATGTGTTTAGGCTCAATCATGCGATGTTTGACACATATCTGACAGGTTTCGGACAAGTGAAAATGAACTTCACTCGTGGGAAGTCAGCTGATACAGGCTGCTGATATGAATTTTTTTATTTTTTTTACAGGAAAAACCAGCCGTACGGATCATACAAGCATGGTTGACTTTTTGACCAAGGTTTCTGAGGACTTTTAGGGAATTTTGATAGACGGGAGACCTTATTTGAGTCGGACCGTTCTACCCAAAGCATGACTCTTCGTTGGCCCTTCCATCGCACGATTATGGCTTGGCAGCCCCAGTACTTTAACTTTGCCGGGAACTACTCCTTGGGTTTCGCAGTCATGGCTTGCCAGCCTCAGTTTTTTGCCTTTGCCCGGAAACTACTCCTTGGGTTTCGTCCTTTCCTTTTGGGTGCGCATCTTCCTCTGTTCGGAATGCGGTTTGCTCTTCTCACGGGTTTCTTCTCCCCAAGCATCCAACCATATTACTTTTCCCTTTCTCACATTTCCCACCCTCTTCTCCTTATAGGAGTGGCCTAGCTGACTTCTGACACGGACAGGAGCAATAGTTGACTCTGACACGGACAAGAGCAAATCCCGCTTGCTCACACGAATAGACACACATAGGCATTTACGGGAGTGAGTCCCTTTACTAAGGAAGGAAGCCTATGGACAGAAATTCAAGTGTTTTGCTCTTTCCTAAGATATGGAAAAGAAGACTTATCGAGGCATTCAAATTCGATCAATGGCAAATCGAGGTGTGTTTAGGAGAGGTTGGTCATTATCTGGGAAATTGGTCATTGAAGGGACCAAGGGAAGACAACCGAGTCATTTTGGGAGGACCGAGGTTCGATGGATTCATTTCATGCTATGACCGGACCCGAAGGTTGCCTACGTTCCCCTCAATGTGAGGAGCTCAGGTCGCCGTAGTTCGGCCTTGAGGCCATCTTTTGCTGAAGTTGGCTTTCTTTTGATGTCGTCTCGGGGGACATTGTTGCTCGCTTCCGCTTTGCGGTGATCTCTTTGAGATGGGCCTCTTGGGATGAACCCTCTTTGGTGTGAATGGGTCTCTTAAGGCAAGCATTTCCTCTTGTCATTTCCTTTCCTCTTTTTTTTTTGTTTTGAAAGGGGAGGAGGTAATTATCGGCCCTAGCTTGCTTTCTTGGGCATTGGCTCCTTTGTATCTTTGATTTCGAAGATCTGGGAAGCCCTTTGCTTGGTTGCACACGTGCAATCACAGTTGCATCTTGGCAGTTGAGCAACAACTTCCTCACCTCTTCGCTGTCTCGGGATACCTTCGATGTGCATCAGGAGTTTGTTTCAGAAAGGTGTATTGGGTTGTGTATCGGGGAAGTGTATGAGGGAAGACTTGCCATTAATGTTTTTTTTCATGCCAATTGATCACAACATTCATTCATATCAAGATTGATTGTTTGTATTTTGTACTCTTTTGTGTTTGGGTCCATTCATCCTTGAATGAGTCGTTGTTGACTATTACGTTTGGGAGTCAACTCATCATTTTGGGGATATAGCAATCATTTGACAACATTAATCAAAGCGGTTCCGAGAGTTAATGCGTTTTCAAGATAATGCCTCAAGTCTAGAGAGAAAAGAAGTAAAAGTGATTCATATCATTCATAAGACTCGATTTTTACAATCATAGACTCAACTGTTGACTCTATTGACTCGATCATTCTACTATTCACTGTACTGACCATGCCTAACTCCGTGGTTTTTCACATAACATTGCCTCGCAGGGCTTTTCATAAAAAAAACAAAACACTTTGTCCACAACGGACTTTTTTAAGGACTCTCTAGAACCTATTGACATTAGGCCACTCCTAGGATTCTTTTCTTCTTCTTCTTCCTTTTCTTCACCTCACACCCATTCATCGCCTTGCTTGGTGATAACCTCCTTGTCGATGAGAGATTGGATATGATTTCTCAAGGTGATACAGGCATTCGTAGAGTGACCTGAGGCCTGGTGGTACTTGCAGTGTTGCTTAGGATCATGGTGCGCCCCGAGCTGTTCGGTCCATATCACGTGGCGACCCAGCGGTTCCATCTTTCCTATCCGGAGCAAGTGTTCCAACATTTGTTCCCTCGGCATTCCTAACTCATGGAACCAACGATAATGGGCTCCTTTCTCTTGGGGGTGAAATCCTCCCACAACCGCCGCGGGCTTCCCATGGGATATTGTAATGGGCTGAAGCTGATCTCGAGGCTCTTGCCCATCTTGGACTGAGCAACCGGGGGTGGTCCCTGGTGAGGGAGACAGCTTCTCCGAGGACCTTCTAATCTCCTTGATAGATTTTATAATCTCATGCAGGCATTCTAGGGTGTTCCTCGAGTTGTGCCTTTCCAGTTTATCTGACAACTCCGCTCGGCTATGTAGAAGTTCGCGCCGGCCATCGTATTTTTCCTCAAGGTCCTTCCTGAGCTTTGTTCCATTCTTCTCCCATAATTCCTCGACCCTCTTGTGGAAGAGCTCCTTAATTTCCTCACGGAGCTGTTGGACACTTTGATTGCCTCATTACGATCAACCTCGGCCCTCCGCACTTGCTCTCTCATTGTGCTGACTGTCCTTTCTAAGAGCTTTACTCTGCCCTCCAATCGGGCCTGTGCGTCCAATCTGATGCCTATCTCGTTTGCTTGAGCTTTGCTTGCCATTGTTTTCTATAACACGATAGACGGGCGAGCCGTAAGAGCACCGTGGAAGGATTTTCAAAAAGCCATGCTTTGAGTAAAACAGAGACTCGATACAAACGAGATTTTGACTCTTTGAGAGAAACGAGTTTGACTCCTTTTTTTTGGGGGGGGGGGGGAAGCCCAAGCCATGCATTTTGGATGAATTCAACAATTTTCACCTTTTAGAAAAGGAATTTTGTTTATTCTTTCGATTGTTATTAGGTAATCTTGCCACACGAACAAACGTTAGTACATAGTTCAAAAGCTTAGCATTTGTTGTTCATGTTTACTTAAAACACAATTATTCCTAACTGGTTGGAAAAGATCTCTCTTCTTTTTCGCAACTCTTCTACATCCTGGATCAGTGGAGGCCATCACTACGCCTATACACCCCTCGTTTTTCACCTGCCTTGCACACTCCCAAGGATGGACTGTCCCGGACGAGGGTCCTATAGGGCAAGCGGCTTCCACCGACCAGAAGAAACGAACCTAGGGTCTAGTGTATCGCAAGATTCCAAATCTGTGAGCCATCCCAATCATGATTAAGCCCCGGTCGAGATCGAGATTCGTCTTAGGGACTTAAGGGACTTCCGTCATATCCTCATCTTTGGTGAGGGCTCTCGAACCTTATCCTTGGCCTTAAGGATGATTAGCATGGACCATTCATTAGGGCTTGGCAACACGGTGTCACCCTATCCTTAATACATGACTTAGGTTAATTACTGTCAACATTAACGCGTAAGTCAAGGACCGGGTCAAAGTTGACGATGGTCACACTTGCTTTCACAAGGAGTCATGACTCGGGTATTAACTTGGCCACAATTAATCCCAGACATGTATTAGGGACGTGGTAACGTGAGCTAGACCAAAAACCAACCAAGGTCTCGGTATTTATGTGTCACGGACGAGTGTGGTTGACTCGGCTCGGAAAGGGAGGTGGAATGGACCCGTGCGCGCTAGAAGGGCACAAGAGCACCAATCAAGCTGCATCGTGGCATCCATCCCGGGTTTAAAGGGTATTTAGAATGTGCGAGGTCAAGTGCGCGTAGTGTAAAGCCATTCTATGTTCTCTTTTGAGTTAAAATAGAAATTTTCGATTCGTTTTAACATCATGAACAATGCACAAGCAACATATGGACAAGCATGAATAATCATAATCAACAAAAATGAGCAAGCATGAATAAGCTATTTACAAAAGCAATCAAGAAAGAATCATATGAACAAACAAAGCCAAAACTCGTATGTACAACAAATTGTGCACAACCAAAGAATCCTTTGAAATCAACATTTTTCAAGAAGAACAACTCTTTTGAAAATCATTTGCAAAACAAGTTGTGTACAACAAAGAATTCAAAAATATTTTACAAAATGGGTCATGCACAAGAGGTTTTGAAAACCCAAATTTATGTCCAAAAGTTTGTGCATGATCAAGCTTCAAAAACCAAGTTTTGGCTAGAAAAGAAGAAGGTAATGTGCTCAAACAAAACTGTAAATTTGGAACCTGTACAAGCAGAAGCCAAAGGGATACAGAATGTTCCTGTCCTGCACAAAATTGTTAAATTTTGGAACATTCTGTCCCTGCCCAACATAGCCGTACGGCTATATCATGCTGGCAATTATTTTTTGTGTTTTTCAACTTCTGATCATCAAGCCCCAGTTTATTGCATCTCCAGAACAGTTTCATCTCCAGAAAGTTCAAACAGAAACACAGCACATACAAAACAAATACAAAAGTTAACGGAAATGGGGAAACGGGAGTTTGACCCACACAAAAGTACCCCCAAATTTTCTAATAAGAAGTTTGTGGACACTTTATCCCCAGCGGAGTCGCCACTGTAAGGATCCCACCCCCACACGGAGGATCGCGACGAGTTTTGGGGCGAAAAAGCCGAACATGGTTATATCACAAAACATAACGGAGTCGCCACTTTTGTTAATTATTTAACCCAACAAAAGAAAAGGTTAGAGATTCTATTAGTTAGGAGGTCAGGTTACGCCTTGGGAAGAGTTTCACGTAACCCAAGTTGCTTCGGATAGGACCGAGTCTCCCTAATGTTAGTTAACGAAAGTGCATGTGTGTGTGTGTGTTTTCAAAATGGGAGAAACTGACTGTTTTGGCAAAACCAGTTAATTATTTAACAGAAAAGGTTTATTTTGCAAACTTTCTGGTCAGAAAAGGAAGAAATTGGAAAACGCCATCCCTGGCCAAAGTAGCCGTACGGATGGGGAGGGCTCTCCAGGGCATTTTTACAGTTTATCCGAAAAACAGTCCAGTTTCAGTTAAAACAGAGTATCTTTGCTGAAACTGGACTGGAATGTTGATTTCCAGTTTATGATTAACAACAAAACTTTGGAAAGTTCATTCCTATACACTTTGATCGTCAAAGGAACCCCAAAAACAAAGATTTAGGTGTGATCAAAGGCAATCATTGGAGAGGTTTATGAAAAGTTGATGAACATGGCATTTAGACCAAAATGACCATTTTGGTGGATAAAGATTGAAACTTTACCACCAAAATGGACTTATTATACAAGATTAAACCCTTAGGGAAAAATATAACATAAAGATCAAATCTTTATGTCTCATACTTGGTGATTTATGGCTAGATCATAGTTGGGATGATAAAGATTGAAACTTTATCCCCCAATCATGCCTCTTATTGCCAAACAAGAACAACATCAACATGAAATTTAACAAATCATGATCAACCTAGGTTTTATCCCATAAATCACACACTAGCTGTGAAGGGGACCTTGAATCACCTCATGATTTGGATCATATACATATATAATCATAATATATATAGCTTGGAAGGCCAAGACTTGTATAATATATAGATATAGTGCTTGAAAATGGACAAGACTTGTAAGAAATGTAAAGTGCTTGAAATGGACAAGACTTTGCAAGAACAAGAAGAAATAATACAAGATAAACAAGTAATATGAACAAAGATAAAAGAGTTTGAGATGAAGAAGAAGATGGGGAGAAGGAGGCTTCACTCAAATATGTGTATCACTCACTTTCTTCTCTCAAACTGGCAGAGTAACAGCTCTCAAAACATTTTCTCCCCCCTGAAATGATCAGCATGGGGTTCAATTATAGAGGCTGAGGGTGCCCAACATAGCCGTACGGCTAGGGACCTCATGCGACAAAACCATCAGTACGACTCGACTTGGTGAGCTTCTAGATTTTTCTAAGTTTAATTCCAGTTCAGTCCTGGAATATCAGGTTTATCCTAGTGAGGTCCTGGCCCATTGGTTTATCCCCAAATGGTACCAAGAATTCCTCTAAAGTTGGTCAATTTCAGATTGGGGTACTTACACCTTGAAGACGTTGGAACTTTAGATATATGGACTTTAAGGAACCTTTATGCAAATCTCAAGGTTTATGAGCTCAAACTTCAGCGCATCAGTGAAACTGAAGGAAAATCAAAATCCATTGCAATGGTGGCGCATAGAGAGGAAGAGCCTGCGCCAGAAGAGAAAAGTTTTGATCCTAAAATTTCCACTTCTGAGCTATTAGACATGGATGATGAAGACTTCACTTTATTTGTAAAGAGATTCCAGAAGTTTAGAAAATTCTCAAAACCCGGCTCATTCAACAAAGCTCAAGGATCTACAAGCAGAGATCCTCCAAAGTTTACGAGGAACAGTGATTCAAAAAGAAAAGAAGACCTTGTTTGTTTTAATTCCAAGAAACCTGGACACTTTGCAGCAAGTTTCCCAATTCCCAATTTTGAGTACATACAGAAGAAGAGCAGCCATACTCCCAAATTCACCCCCCAAATTCACTCGTCACAAAGGAATGGTTGCTGAAGAAGAATCACCAACAAATGAGCAGAACACTTGGATTGAAACAGACTCAAAAGAGAGCGATGAAGATTCTGATGATGGACTCGTTTGTTTGGTGGAAAATGATGATGAAGTTGATGTTTATGATTCTGATGATGACTACTCAAAGGATGTTCCTGATATGAATGTCTTGAATAAACCAATCAAGAAATCTGCAGGTTTTCAAGAGGTGAAAAAGAAGAAAAGACCAACCATCAGCGAGCTCGTTGAACAAGGATTTCTCACTCCGGCTCAAAGCGATGGTAGATTGTTATTTTCTAGATGTGATCTGAGTGCCAGAAGCAAACTCAGAAAAGTTGAATATATTAGACCTCAAGTTGTACCTATTCCTACAATCAATCATGATGAGGACATTGTAACAAGAAAAGTTATTCAAAGAGGCTGAAAAGGTAATCAGTCGTTTTAGTGATATGAAGGAAGCTTTAGCACTATCATGTGATGAAATTTCCCAGCTTAAGACTAAGAAATCTCTATTAAAATCTGAACTCACCCTCCTTAAAGAGCAGATAAAGAGCATGACTCTTTTTACTGTTAAAAACACTTACCTAACGGAACAGAACTCATTACTTAAAGTTCAAAACGATGAATTGGTCATTCAAATTACTGATCTTAAAAAGATTACAAATGAATGAGATTCACATCATCAACTAGTGACAACTTTAATTGTGATGTTTGTGCTAAAAGAGACAGTGAATTTACACCGCAACAAACTCATGAAATTCCCAAGGAAAAACATTCTAATTCAATGGGTAAAAGACAGGAAAAAGTCAAGAGACAAACATTCCATTATATCTACCCAACGAAACAATTTGGGAAAGCTAAAGAGAAGGAAATAGCTACAGATGAATCATCCTCTAGCAAAATCATTCTTGAAACAAGGCGCGCTCCTTCTCCGAGTACACATTATTCACCAAAGAGCCACGCGCCTCACCGCCGTGCGCCTCCTAGCCCTATGCGCCCTCCAAGAAAAAGCGCTCCAAAATTTCAAAAGAAGGATTTTGTTAAGGCTGGCTCATCTGACCCAAAGAAGAATGCTATCCCAAAGAAAAGTAAAGCGTTTTTAAAAACTCATGTGATTGGTGGCTTTCATCATTGTTCTATTTGTGATTGTTCAGGACATAAGGCAGTGGAATGCCTTTTGAGATTCACTACCAAGGCCAAAGGACGTAAAAATCCTAAGTGTAAGTACCCCAATCTGAAATTGACCAACTTAGAGGAATTCTTAGCACCATTCAGGGATAAACTAATAGGCTGGGACCTCACTAAAATAAACCTAAAATTCCAGGACTGCTCTGGAATTAAACTTGGAAAAATCCAGAAGCTCGCCAGGCTGAGCCGTACGGATGGTTTGGACGCGGGGATCCCTAGCCGTATGGCTACTATGGGTACCCTCAGTCCTTATAAATTGAGACCCTTGTTGATCATTTCAGGGGGGGGGAGAAAATTGTTTAAAAGAGCCAAAGCTCTGCAGAAATCATATCAGAATAGAGTGATCACCACATTTGAGTGAAAAGAGAGAAAGAAGATAGGTCCAAACCAAATTGGTGAGGCCTCCTTCTCCCCATCTTCTCTTCATCTCCATATTACATCTTTTGCTTCTTGTTAAATAATATACACTTGGAACCAAGCCTTGAAATCCATGGTGCCCTTCATGTTCTATGCATGATGATGGGTTACAAACCATAGGATAGCCTAAGGCTTGTTATGATTTATGCATCTTTAATATATTGTCTTTACATTTATGCACCTTTACATTATGTCTTTAAATTTGTGTCATTTACTTTAAAGTCTTTGCATTTATGTTGAATAAATGAGGGAATGATCATGTTTGGGTGATAAAGTTGCAATCTTTATCATCCAAACCATGAGTCAACCCCAAAAATGTCCCTTTGATAAAAAATATTCAATCTTTATCCATCAAAGGTTGATTTTGGATGTCCCAATGCCCTTCCTTGGAAGAATCATCCACTTGGGTGTTAAAGTTTCCATCTTTAATCATCCAAATGGTGATCTTGGCTCAAAAGCCATGACCATCACCTTTTTCTCAATTATTCCCTAATGATTGACTTGATCACACCCAAAATACTTATTTTAGTGTCTAATCTAGTGATCAATGGCATAGGGATGATTTAACTAATGTTTTGTTGCAAGAAAATAACTGAAAATGATCAAACAGTCCAGTTTCCAGTAGAATGCTCTGTTTCTGCCTGGAATTGGACTGATTCTTGGGAACCTGTTAAAATTCCTAGGAAGACCCTTCATAGCCGTACGGCTGCTTTGTCCAGGAGGCACATTTCCAGTCTAGTCCCCTTTTAATCCAGAATGTTTATAAAATAACCCTTTCTGTCAAATATTTAACTGTTTTCTGTTAAAGTCAGTTTCTCCCATTTTCATGAACACACACACACACACTTGCACAATTATAACAAATTTTAGGGAGACTCGGTTTCTTCCGAGGCGCTTTGGGTGAACTACCGGTTGAGTTCTTCCCAAAGCGTAACCTGACCTCCGAATCCTTTGTCTCTAACCATTTTTCGTTAAGTTTGGGTTTAAAATTAAACTAACGTGGCGACTCCGTTGAACGTTGATAAGATCCCGTGTTTGATTCTCAAGGGAACCATTCGTTTTTCCCGCGGATATCTCACAGTGGCGACTCTGCTGGGGACTAAAGTTTTTGCAAACTTCATTTTAGAAGCTTTGGGGACACTTTTGTGTGGGTCAAACTCCCGTCCCCGTTTATTGACTTTGTGCTTATTTTGTGTGTGTTTTATGTTTCTGTTTTGATTTCTGGGAGTGAAACTGTTCTGGAAATGCAATAAGCTGGGGCTTAATGATCAGAAGTTGAAAATTGGCAAAAAATAATGGAGCTACTGCTCTAGTCGTACGGCTGGTTTTGCTGGGCCCACAGAATGTTTCAAGTTAACAATTTTGTGCAGGGCAGAAGCATTCTGATGGTCTGTTAGTACCCGACCTGAAAATGAGTTTATTAGGACTTTCCCAAATATACAAGGACTTTATAGGAATTAGAAACCTTGCAAAGACTTGTCCTGGATTCCCAAAATATCCCATTTATGACAAAATCCATCAAAATAGGCAACTTAGGGTTACCATAAAGCAACAGTGAAATCCTAGCTTGAAAATCAAGTCAGCCGGCAGCCTTGGCCACGCGGCCAACATTGCTCCGCGTTGATCTTGGCCACGCGGCCACTATTGTAACCGGCATCAACAATGGCCAGGCGGCCAACCTCGCGCCGGGTGATCTGGACCATCAGATCCTCCCATCAGTTTACTATATAAACCACTCCATTCCATTGGTTTTGGGGATCCGAATTTGAGAGTTCTTAAACAAAATTTTGCTCTCTAATTAGCATTCAAACCTCCAAGAAGATCAAGGTTTATTTCTTGCCAACATAGGTAAGTTTTCTAACTTATTTCTTCACGTTCTTGCATTATTTCTAATGTAGATCTTTAATATTCATGTTCGTACATGTTTATTCATAGTTTCTTCATATTCTTTGCATGCTCATTCATATGTTCATAATATGTTCTTCATATGTTCATCGTGTTCATAGATTAAAACCTTATTTATGCTATATTTAGGGTTGTGATCTTCATAATTACATGTTATTTCATAGCCGATGATGATCGAGGGTTCATCAACCCAAGGATGATCTAGGAACTATTTCTAAACCCTAATCTTTAGGTAATTCCCCCCTCATTATGCATGATCCCGATTCTTCTGCCTATGCTAAATTCTTCTCGAACTACGCTGACCTGAGCTTCTCACGTTGAGAGGAACGTAGGCAATCTTCGGATCCGGTCTCAAACACTAACACACTACTAACACATTCATCATGATAGAAAGACCGATCAATTCGGGCAATAGGAGTGATAACGTTCAATATTCTTCTCTTGTTGTAATTTGACCCCCGAACCCATTAAACATGCTTTTTCTCAATGTTTTGGCTTTAATTAAAACGGCGTGGCGACTCTCATAATTTTAATGTTACTATGAATATTCCCAAATTCAAACACACGTATTCACAGTGGCGACTCTGCTGGGGACTGCTTTGAAACTTTTTCAAACTTAGTGGGTCTAACTTTCGTCACATCATGATGCTTGCCATGTTTACACATGCACACACTTGCCATGTTTACACATGCACACACCTGCCATGTTTACACATGCACCCTACACACACTTTCCATGTTTACACATGCACACACTTGCCATGTTTACACATGCACACACTTGCCATGTTTACACGTGCACCTCACGCACACTTGCCATGTTTACACATGCACCTCACACACTTGCCATGTTTACACATGCACCCTACACACACTTGCCATGTTTACACATGCACACACTTGCCCTGTTTATACATGCACCTCACATACTTGCCATGTTTACACATGCACCCGTGCACCCAGCAATGTTAAATACTTGTACTTTGTTGATAGTTGTACTTTGTATATACCTTGTATCCTTGTACCTTTGTTATTCTCGCCTTAGTATTAGGGTCAAACAAAACCTTGCTATGTTCCCTTGTACATTCTTCTTCCCTCTCTCTTGCATTGCATTGCATCATTCAAACATTCAAAGCTTCCCTCTTTTCTCCCTAAAAAGAATTAGCTTCTTGCCACACACTACCACTAGTCCGTGTCTGCACTGCACAGGTCCCCATTACCCGGAGTATTCGATGTGCAGGAATTTGTGTGCTACTGCCGCCCTCTTTTCGAGTCACTCGTCTACTCTACTCACCGTGTACGTTCCGCGAGCGGTGGGAACCTTTTACCTTACCCGTGTCAACCCACACATAGAGATTAGGACACTCCTTAGACCAACCATTTAGGATGTAAATAAATGCAAAACTTTTCGCAAAATAAAATGTGCATTGCATCTAGACGACCTCTAAGGTCCATCGCTCACCCCTTGGGCCATCTATCAAAATTCCTCATCTTGGCCTATCTAGGTTACCTACCCATCATTGCGATTCATTTGGGTCTACCCTTCATCTCGACCCGCTTTGGTCAAAATCCCACCATCCTTTGGCCTCTTAGGACAATCTTATCTACCTTTGACCTCCTAGGTCAACCTTTGACCCCCTGGGTCAACCTTATCTACCTTTGACCTCTTAAGCCAACCTTTGACCCCCTAGGTCAACCTTTGACCTCCTAGGTCAACCTTATTTGCCTTTGACCTCCTAGGTCAACCTTTGACCCCCTAGGTCACCTTATCTACCTTTGACCTCCTAGGTCAACCTTACCACCCTTTGACCTCTTAGACCAACCTTTGACCCCCTAGGTCAATCTTATCCGTTTAAGTCAACCTTTGACCCCCTAGGTCAACCGTACCAACATTTGATCTCTTAGGTCTACCTTTGACCCCCTAGGTCAACTTTATCCGCCTTTGACCTCTTAGGTCTACCCTTGACCTCCTAGGTCAACCTTATCACCCTCGACCTCTTAGGTCACCCCTCGACCTCTTAGGTCAACCCTTGACCCCCTGGGTCAACCTTATCTACCTTTGACCTCTTAAGCCAACCTTTGACCCTCTAGGTCAACCTTTGACCTCCTAGGTCAACCTTATTTGCCTTTGACCTCCTAGGTCAACCTTTGACCCCCTAGGTCAACCTTATCTACCTTTGACCTCCTAGGTCAACCTTACCACCCTTTGACCTCTTAGACCAACCTTTGACCCCCTAGGTCAATCTTATCCGTTTAAGTCAACCTTTGACCCCCTAGGTCAACCGTACCAACATTTGATCTCTTAGGTCTACCTTTGACCCCCTAGGTCAACTTTATCCGCCTTTGACCTCTTAGGTCTACCCTTGACCTCCTAGGTCAACCTTATCACCCCCGACCTCTTAGGTCACCCCTCGACCTCTTAGGTCAACCCTTGACCGCCTAGGTCAACTTTATCCGCCTCCGACCTCTTAGGTCAACCCTTGACCTCCTAGGACAACCTTATCACATTTAACCCCCTAGGTAAATTTTATCGTCTTTGACCTCTTAGGTCAACCTTTGACCCCATAGGTCATTCTCATCCGCCTTTGACCTCTTAGGTCAACCTCATCCACCTTTGACCTCTCAGGTCTACCCTTGGACCCCTCGGTCAACATTATCACCCGTTGACCTCTTAGGTCAACCCAATCACCTTCGACCTCTTAGGTCAAACTTGGAATCCTAGGTCAACCTTATCCGTTTTCGACCTCTTAGGTCAATCTTTGATTCCATAGGTGAACCCAATTACCTTTGGTCCTAACCCGCTTAGGTCAAACCGTCATCTTGACCCACCGTCGTCCAGACCAACCTAGGTCAACCCGTTTAGGTACACACACCATCCTTGACCCATTTAGGTCAACCTGCCCATCTTAGGTTAAAACTACCCCTTCACCTTTGACCCGCCAAGGTTACCCCGTGACCCGCTTAGATCGACTTACCTATCTTGGATCCATCTAGGTCAATCTCCAACCTTCCTTAATCCACCAACCCGAATAGGTCAACCTTAGACCCGCCTAGGTCAAACCATGTCCATCCCGCTTAGATCATCCCATAGGCAAACCGCTACAACCCGCTATCTTGATTCATTCACCATATAGGTCAATCCAACCCTTCTCATTTAGGTCGACCTATCCTTTACCCATCTAGGTCAACCCACCGTTATCGCCGCATCCTAGCTTGAACCACTTCTTGTCTCAAACCTTAGGTCAAATTTAGGTCAAACCATACCCTACTCAATCAAAACCAACTCCTATAGGTCTTCCTCACCCATGCTTGACCAAGGACCGAGTCATCTCCCTCTTTTTGACCCCTATGGTCATCTCTCACCTCTTTTTAAAAGTCTAACTTGATTCGAACTACGGCGACCTGAGCCTCTTATTGTGTGGGACCACTCTCTCATGGTAAGGGGAACGTAGGCAACTTTAGCCCGGTCAAACTTTCAATTTTTTACCAAAATGCATTTCAAAAATGTGGAGACCGACTCTTTTCCAAAAAATGATTTTATAACGATGCCTTATCATTAAATACGAATCTAATTTAATTCAACTAAGAGGCTTAATTCTTTCATGACTAGGAGTTCTGCATCATGTCGGCTGCAAAGAACATCGAAGTTGCAACTGAAGCTGCTACCCAAGATCCCGAGACAATCCTCTACACCGGTACTGCTCTCAGTAAGCAAGCATCCCATTTCGAAGCCATCCTCGATGAACAAGCAATCCACTTTAAGTCCATTCTCAACGAGCAAGCAACACACTTTCAGAAGGAGATGCATAAGACCCTAAGAGATATCGAGAGGCGCCATTTGTCTGACATTCGTGGCGTTTATGATTACCTCAGTCGAGTTCTCCCTCTTGCTCAATGTCAACACCCGTACGCTCCTCAAATGTACGGGCCGCCACAGACTGTCCCCGTCGGGATGCCTCCTATGACTACTCATCAACAAGGGGTGTCGGTACCTAAATCACCCTCAAAGACAGTTCGTGAAAGGAAGGACGAGCACGAATTCGACGACTTGGGTATGCCGTTAGCCAAACTCTTCAAAAGTCTAGTTCAAGCCGGCAAGTTGTCTCCTTTGATCAACTATGAACCAAGTAGGGTGAAGCAATGCTTGGATCCCTCCAAACACTGCCAATACCACCAGTACATTGGGCATGACACCGAAGATTGCGTCCAATTGAGGAGAAAGATTCAAAGCCTCATTGACAGCGGAGCCATCACCCGCCAACGGAATACATGGGCATGGGAAAAAGAGGAAATTGGGGCTACCTCATTTAAATAAAAGAAAAGAAAAGGGTCATTCAGTCTTCGTAGGTTCTAGAGTGTCCTTAGTCAAAAGTCCACCTTGGACGATTTTTGTTTCTTTAAGTAAAAGTCCACCCCGGACTAGTCAGTTTAAATCTTTTAGTTCCAATAAAAAAGTCTTTATTTCTTTTCTTTTCTCTCTAGACTTGAGACATAAGCTTGCATATATCAATTTCATGAAAATTGTCTTATTCACCATTTTCGCTTGATTGCTATATCTTTATATGATGAATTAATCTTAATCTTACTCATTAATGACGACTCATTAAAAGGTAAATGGACCCACAAACCATTCACATAACTAAGTAAACGATTAATCTCAAAATAACAAATGCTTCGATCAATTGGGATGAACGAATCACTTTCCCTTCTCTCTACATTCTACCCCTATACACTCTCTCTATACACTCACCCCTTGTACACACTTCATGTACACTCTCTATATACACCTTCTCCCATACACTATCCTCATACGCCTCTCATCCCACCATTAGACCCCTTTTTATAAGGTCGTGACAAAGAAATGGACTGTGGTTGCTCATCATCAAATAGACATCCATGCTGCCACAATTTAAAGGGTTGGTTTGTTCCCATCATGAGTACTACATGCCGTTACACTGGGGCTGTCCGTATTCCATCGCAAATATAAGACAAGTGCACGAAGTCATTCATTGGTGCACGTGATAATCCAATGGAGCTCTACCGGTGAAAATCAAGGGGCTAGGATGCCCGCCGCCAGCAAAAGGCCGCTTAAACTATAAGGAAGCTACCTCGCAATCGAGAGAGGCGAAAGCAAACTAGGGGCTTGTCTCGCCCAATGTTTCATGTACAAATATAAAAATATATATATATATATATATATATATGGCTCGCTAGGTTGAAACCCAAAAGGGCGACCTAGGCAAAAGTTAGAGCATTGCACAAAAAGAAGCCCGCTAGGTTGAAAACCCGAAAGGGCGGCCTAGGCAAGAAAAGGGTGTGCACAAAGAGATAAAATAAAAAAGAAACAAAGAAAAATAGAAGGGGCTATCACCATGGAAAAGTAAAAGTCCCATTTTCTTTTCACCTCAAATGTTCTATTTTCCTTTCTTTCCTTACAAAGTAGATAAACGGCAGCAACCCATGACAACTACGATGGAGCAATCCACTGAAACAACTACAAAGGAGTAATCCACTGCAATGAGCTACACAGAACAACTCACCTCAAATGAACCTCACACCCCTAAACTCAAAACCCGACACCATCGTCAAGCGGGTCATCCCCGAACTACGCGGACCTGAGCTTCTCACATTGAGGAGAACGTAGGTAACCTTAGGGTCCGGTCCAAAATATACACAACCCACCTCGTAGCCAATTTTCCTTCTCTTCTCTCTTCCCCCATATTTCTACTCCTGACTTCTTCACTCACAATTGATCAAAACATTTATTAATTTGAGGCTACTTGTTTACCAATTAACCATAAATCATTAACTAATCAACGAGGTCCATTCTCGAGCAATCAAATGAGAATCTTGAATAAAACAATTTTCAAATGTCTCGACAAGTCTTCCGTTCTACAATCTAGGAAAGAGCTAAACACTTACTTTCTGTCAAAGCAGGGGCTTCCTCCCTTTTGTACATATATACCCTCAGTTGTTCAAAGAGTCAAATGTGAGTACTATCTCTCTCTCTCTCTCTTACTCTCCCCAAAATGCCCCCGCATGTTTTCAAACAATTCTTTTTTCCTTTTTTGAGTCGACTGAATGATTTAAAAAAAAAAAAAAAAAAAAAAAAAAAAATTGACGCAAAAGAGATGCCCGCTAGATTGAAAACCCGCAAGGGCGGTCTAGGCAGAAAAAAGGGTACGTCTTAAAAGAGGTAGGATACCCCGTTCTACGCAACTGGGGCTTCTCTAACAATAAAGGACCGACCATAAGGTTTCTCAAAGAATGCCGGGGCTTCATCAAGCACATACTTAGAAGAAGGGCATCCCTCATCATCAAGCTTGACGTAGAGTTTCTCAAAGGAGGGAGGGTACCCGCTCACCAAATTAGATAATCCCCAACGGAATGGGTCGACTATGTGGTTTCCTAGAGAATACCGAGGCGTCAACAAGGATACACTTAGAAGAAGGGCACCCCTCATCGTCAAACTCGGCACGCGACGACCTATTTGGATTGGTTAGAATCATAATTAATTATAAGGCATCTGTATAAGATCATAACACTTTCATAAAGTTTTCTCCTCCCCGACACTTTGTTTATAAACCCGCACGCTCGGTCTCCACAAAATTGTAAAAACATCCTCGATCCATCTGAGACCCATCTTCGTGATTCTTGAGTTGACTCGGTCCTTCACCCTATTTCCTACACAATAGGATACCCTTAGGTCCCAACCTACCGGGTTCAAAACCATAGGTCCCAAGCCTACCCGGTCAGTCTTGCCTAAGTTACACCATAAATTCTCTAGGTCCCGAGCCTACCCGATCAGTCTTACCTAGGTCCCAAACATACCCAGTGAATCTTACCTACGTTACATCATAACCTCTTAGCTCGACCTTCCGCAAGTTCGTAGCATGACCCCTCCGGCCTCAAACCGGTTCTACCCAAAACTTCAGACCTTAAACCAGTTAACCAAAGCCAAATCCTTAGGGTGACCCATTAGGTCCCGAACCTACCGGTCCCGAGCCTACCCGATCTCCTAGATCTCAAATCTACCAACAGATACTCATCCTTACCTTGTCTAAGCAATAGCTCTCTTATCCTCCTCGTTCCAACCTTTTAGGTCTACTCAGTCTAACCTGTTGAGCGATCCCTTAGATCCCAAGACCATTCGAGTCTACCAAACTTATCCTTGAAGTCCATGATATGTCTGGTCCATACCTTAGGCCTCAACCCCTAAACCTTTAGGTCACTACCCTCTAGGTCTCTCACCTTACATCTCCACCCTTGGAACTCTTTAATTCCCAAGCCTACTTGGTCCAATTAAAAGCGACGCATCTACCTCTCCCGACTCCCGTCATATCCAAGCCATGGCCCTACCACTCTTAAACCTACCAAGTACCAACCTAGTGTCATTCCCTAGCTTCAAAAGACTTCCTAGTCTGACCTTCAACCCCTTAGGTCTCTAACCTACTTAATCCGAGCAGAGTACAAACCTCGCCACCTACGAGGTCCACCCTTAAACTCCATGGATCTCAAACCTTTCTTCCCCACGAGTCCAAACCTCAAACATGCTCGAACGCATAGGATCTTCCGCATACCGTGACATGCCATAAAGATATCAAAACCCGTCCGGTCAAAACTCGTTCGCTTAACACCTTTGGGTCCCATCCCTAGCCTACCTTCACAATCGCCGAACGAGTTTGGTCACGCGCAATGACCTCTAAGACAAACTTCGGTCCTAAGCATACCCAATCCAACTTAGGCACCTATTGTACTCGAGCAAAGTCTTGGACACTCAATCCCTTTACCTAAAGCGCCAACGTGGTCACATATCCAGACCATCTCCCGCACCTATGGTTCGCACCTAGCCTAAACTTTCAAACACTCTAGGATCCAAGCCCGACATGTGTATTAGGTACTAGGATCATCCAATCCCAATCCATTTCTCCTTGGCCGACCTCAAGCCTGCTTGGTCCTAACCCATAACGCGGTTTCTCTAGGACAAAGACTTACCCGCTTGAAAGCCTTATGTCCCAACGCTACCCTGCCTAGCCTTCGATCTCCTAGATCTCACGCCTACCATTCCATTAGGCCCCAGTCTCCTTAACACATGTCTGAGTCTTACCCTAGCTAAACCCTAGCACTCTAGCCTAGGTCTAACCTATCGAGCCTATCCAGCCATGAGGTATCAAGCTCACCTGCCCTAAACCGCAATACTCTTAGACCTCAAACTTGCTCGGTCTAAACCAAGACAAACCTTCAAATGCTTTCGGTCTCCAAACCCTATCCTTAAGCCTAAGTAGTCATATTCTCTCCAAACCCTAGCCTCAAGCCTAGGTAGTCACCTTCTATTCAAAGCCTAGCCTTAAACCTAGGTAATCGCATTACCTCTAAACCCTAGTCCCAAACCTAGATAATTGCCTTCTCTCTAAACCCTAGCCTCAAGCCTAGGTAGTCACCTTCTATCCGAAGCCTATCCTCTAACCTAGGTAATCACATCCTCTCAAACCCTAGCCCCAAGCCTAGGTAATTACATCCTTCCAAACCCTAGCCTAAAGCCTAGGAAGTTACATCCTTCTTAAACCCTAGCCTCGATCATAGGTAGCCACATCCTTCCTAAACCCTACCCTCGAGCCTAGGTAGTCACATTCCCTCCAAACTCTAGCCTCAAGCCTAGGTAGTCGATATTCTTTCCTAAACCCTAGCCTTGATCCTAGGTAGTCACATATCCTCTCTAAACCCTAGCCTTAAGCCTAGGAAACCACAACATCCCCTTTAACCCTAGCCCAAATTCTAGGGAATTTCCAAAGCCCCGCATGCAACATCATTTCCAAATTCCCGAAACCCTAGTCTCGAAACCTAGGAAATTTACAATCTTAATCCCCCGTCTTATTGAACCCTAACCCAAAACCTAGGATACAATGCCCTGTCCAAAACTCAATCAACCCTAGCCTCAAGCCTAGGAAGCCGCATTCGCTCTAAACCCTAGCCTCGAGCCTAGGTAGTCGCATTCGCTCTAAACCCTAGCCTCAAGCTTAGGTAGTCGCACTCTTTCTAAACCCTAGCCTCGAGCCTAGGTAGTCGCATTCGCTCTAAACCCTAGCCTCGAGCCTAGGTAATCGCATTCGCTCTAAACCCTAGCCTCAAGCTTAGGTAGTCGCACTCTTTCTAAACCCTAGCCTCAAGCCTAGGTAGTCGCACTCGCTCTAAAACCCTAGCCTCAAGGCTAGGTAGAAATTATCCTCTTTAAACTCTATCATCAAGCCTAGGATTCAACATTCCCTTCAAACCCCAGTCCTATACTTAGGAAACTCCTTCACCTTAGTCTCAAAACGTAGGAAGTTTACAGTCCTTAGCCTTAAAACCTAGCCTAAAGCCTAGGTTACCATGAACCTTTCCAAGCCATAGTCACCAATCCCGGAAAATGGTGAACCCTAACATCAAGCTTAGTGGACCTTCCACAAAAGCAATCCCTCTTCCCAACGGTCCATGGTCTCAAGCCTAGGAAGTCACAACCCTTTCAACTCCCAACCTTGGGTCTAAAGCCAACGCCTTTGCAATCTCCATGCTACCACAACTCCAAGCCCTAGCCTCGAAGCCTAGGATATTTCTAAACCCTAGTCCCAAACCTAGGAGAGTCAGGGTCCTTAAACACCAGTTTCCAAACCCTTGTTCGAAACCCTAACATCTAGGAAGTTCCCAAACCTCAACCTCTCCAAACCCTAGTCTCGAAACCTAGGAAATTTATAATCTCAATTCCCCGCTAGTCTTATGCCTAGGATACAATAGCCTTTCCATATTCTCTCCGAACCCTAGCCTCGAGCCTAGGCAGTCGCATTCTCTCCAAACCCTAGCCCGTAAGCCTAGAAAACCCACATTGTATCCAAGACACAACCTCAAGTCTAAACAACCATAACATCTTTTGCATCCTTATCTCAAGGATAAGAGGCTACCCATCCCCTTTCCTTAGAAGCCTTAGGTCCTACCCTAAGCAACCAAACAAAATGTCCCTTACCTAATACCTTCATCTTAATGGTTCGTAGCCTCATATTAGGTATTCCTCCTAATTTAGGGTAAGCGGATCCCAAAACATTACGCTTTCCGTGGTCGTCCTTTGCTCACCAAAGAGTCCTTTACCTTAGCAACTCCCCGAGAGTCCATCTCCTTTGTGACTCCCCGAGAGTCCCTCACCTTTGTGACTCCCCAAGAGTCTATCACCTTTGTGATTTCATGAGAGTTCATCCTTTTTGCAACTTCATAACAATCCGTCATCTTCGCGACTCATGATAAGTTCGCCAGCTTTATGACTCTGCAAGGGTCTATTGTCCTTTAGAACATCATTTGGTTTTAAAAAGCCTAAAAAAATCTCTAAATTATCCTTTGTTTAAAAACTATCGTGGTGACCGGGAGTTATCCCTACTGCACGAATGTTTCACCCCTTTAAAAACTATCGTGGTGACCGGGAGTTATCCCTACGGCACGAATGTTTCATCTCTTTAAAAATTATCGTGGTGACCGGGAGTTATCCCTACGGCACGAATGTTTCATCTCTTTAAAAACTATCGTGGTGACCGGGAGTTATCCCTACTGCACGAATGTTTCACCCCTTTAAAAACTATCGTGGTAACCGGGAGTTATCCCTACGGCACGAATGTTTCTTCTCTTTAAAAATTATCGTGGTGACCGGGAGTTATCCCTACGGCACGAATGTTTCATCTCTTTAAAAACTATCGTGGTGACCGGGAGTTATCCCTACTGCACGAATGTTTCACCCCTTTAAAAACTATCGTGGTGACCGGGAGTTATCCCTACTGCACGAATGTTTCGTCTCTTTAAAAACTATCGTGGTGACCGGGAGTTATCCCTACTGCACGAATGTTTCGTCTCTTTAAAAACTATCGTGGTGACCGGGAGTTATCCCTACTGCACGAATGTTTCGTCTCTTTAAAAACTATCGTGGTGACCGGGAGTTATCCCTACTGCACGAATGTTTCATCTCTTTAAAAACTATCGTGGTGACCGGGAGTTATCCCTACTGCACGAATGTTTCATCTCTTTAAAAACTATCGTGGTGACCGGGAGTTATCCCTACTGGACGAATGTTTCATCTCTTTAAAAACTATCGTGGTGACCGGGAGTTATCCCTACTGCACGAATGTTTCATCTCTTTAAAAACTATCGTGGTGACCGGGAGTTATCCCTACTGCACGAATGTTTCATCTCTTTAAAAACTATCGTGGTGACCGGGAGTTATCCCTACTGCACGAATGTTTCATCTCTTTAAAAACTATCGTGGTGACCGGGAGTTATCCCTACTGCACGAATGTTTCATCTCTTCAAAAACTATCGTGGTGACCGGGAGTTATCCCTACTGCACGAATGTTTCATCTCTTTAAAAACTATCGTGGTGACCGGGAGTTATCCCTACTGTACGAATGTTTCATCTCTTTAAAAACTATCGTGGTGACCGGGAGTTATCCCTACTGCACGAATGTTTCATCTCTTTAAAAACTATCGTGGTGACCGGGAGTTATCCCTACTGCACGAATGTTTCATCTCTTTAAAAACTATCGTGGTGACTGGGAGTTATCCCTACGGCACGAATGTTTCATCTCTTTAAAAACTATCGTGGTGACCGGGAGTTATCCCTACTGCACGAATGTTTCACCCCTTTAAAACTATCGTGGTGACCGGGAGTTATCCCTACTGCACGAATGTTTCGTCTCTTTAAAAACTATCGTGGTGACCGGGAGTTATCCCTACTGCACGACTGTTTCGTCTCTTTAAAAACTATCGTGGTGACCGGGAGTTATCCCTACTGCACGAATGTTTCGTCTCTTTAAAAACTATCGTGGTGACCGGGAGTTATCCCTACTGCACGAATGTTTCATCTCTTTAAAAACTATCGTGGTGACCGGGAGTTATCCCTACTGCACGAATGTTTCATCTCTTTAAAACTATCGTGGTGACCGGGAGTTATCCCTACTGTACGAATGTTTCATCTCTTTAAAAACTATCGTGGTGACCGGGAGTTATCCCTACTGCACGAATGTTTCATCTCTTTAAAAACTATCGTGGTGACCGGGAGTTATCCCTACTGCACGAATGTTTCATCTCTTTAAAAACTATCGTGGTGACCGGGAGTTATCCCTACTGCACGAATGTTTCATCTCTTTAAAAACTATCGTGGTGACCGGGAGTTATCCCTACTGCACGAATGTTTCATCTCTTCAAAAACTATCGTGGTGACCGGGAGTTATCCCTACTGCACGAATGTTTCATCTCTTTAAAAACTATCGTGGTGAGCGGGAGTTATCCCTACTGCACGACTGTTTCGTCTCTTTAAAAACTATCGTGGTGACCGGGAGTTATCCCTACTGCACGTACATTTGTTATTGCTTCGTTATATTATCGCGATGACCGAGAGTTGTCTCTACTTCGCGTACGTTCTGTTGCAATTTGCAGAGGCCCGTCTACCTCTATATTGCGTATTTTATGAATTGTGATTGACAGAGGCCCGTCTATCTTGATATCGCATAAGCTCCGGCTATTACCATTTTACCATCTTGGGATTATGTAGACCCCGCCGTCTATATGTCTCGCACCATTGTCACCCTTACCTTCTTTCCCCAATATTTGCTTAGGATTCGTATGGTTGTAGAGACTTCGGTACCTCTATGACATACTATCCTAGATCAATCGTAATTGGCAGAAGCCTCGGCGTTTCTATTTGCGAAAGATCCAGCATCTGTTATCAGGATTCGTATGATTGTAGGGACTTCGGCGCCTCTATGACATACCATCCTTTATCAATCGTAATTGGCAGAGGCCTCGGCGTTTCTATTTGCGAAAGATTCAGCATCTATTATTAAGATTCGTATGGTTGTAGAGACTTCGGCGCCTCTATGACATACGCATCCTAGATCGATCGTGGTTGGCAGAAGCTTCGGCGTTTTCTGTTCACGAGAGACCCGACACCTATTACTTTGGCGCGATCGGCAGGAACCCTGGCGATCCTGATTGCGTTTACCATTCCATCTTGGGATTATTTAGACGACGTAGTCTTCATTTTTCCCAAATAACTTCATTGCTTACGAATGATTCGTTCTTCGTACAGGATAGTGCCCGTAGGTTTATTATCCCTAGCAGAAGTCTGATGTCTCGTTTTATCCCCAGTAGAGCTCAGAACTACGACCGGCTTGATTCCTCCGAGGATACGTAGGAAACCTGAAAAGGTTCAGCCATCCGATCGACGTGGTCATCTATCATCCCCAGCAGATTCACTTTCCCCAGCAGAAGACGTTGCTCCCCATCAGAGGACAGTCCTTCCTAATTTCCCCATCAGATTTGAACTACGTTTGGCTTGATTCCCCCGCGGATACGTAGGTCGCCTGCCAAGGTTCAGCCGTTCCCTTACTTTTCATCTGTTTTGAAACTCATGTTTCAGACGGATCCTTCTTTTTATCGTCGACCCCACATTGCCTTGCAAGAAGCGTCGCCGAGGGGCTACTGTTAGTACCCGACCTGAAAATGAGTTTATTAGGACTTTCCCAAATATACAAGGACTTTATAGGAATTAGAAACCTTGCAAAGACTTGTCCTGGATTCCCAAAATATCCCATTTATGACAAAATCCATCAAAATAGGCAACTTAGGGTTACCATAAAGCAACAGTGAAATCCTAGCTTGAAAATCAAGTCAGCCGGCAGCCTTGGCCACGCGGCCAACATTGCTCCGCGTTGATCTTGGCCACGCGACCACTATTGTAACCGGCATCAACAATGGCCAGGCGGCCAACCTCGCGCCGGGTGATCTGGACCATCAGATCCTCCCATCAGTTTACTATATAAACCACTCCATTCCATTGGTTTTGGGGATCCGAATTTGAGAGTTCTTAAACACAATTTTGCTCTCTAATTAGCATTCAAACCTCCAAGAAGATCAAGGTTTATTTCTTGCCAACATAGGTAAGTTTTCTAACTTATTTCTTTACGTTCTTGCATTATTTCTAATGTAGATCTTTAATATTCATGTTCGTACATGTTTATTCATAGTTTCTTCATATTCTTTGCATGCTCATTCATATGTTCATAATATGTTCTTCATATGTTCATCGTGTTCATAGATTAAAACCTTATTTATGCTATATTTAGGGTTGTGATCTTCATAATTACATGTTATTTCATAGCCGATGATGATCGAGGGTTCATCAACCCAAGGATGATCTAGGAACTATTTCTAAACCCTAATCTTTAGGTAATTCCCCCCTCATTATGCATGATCCCGATTCTTCTGCCTATGCTAAATTCTTCTCGAACTACGCTGACCTGAGCTTCTCACGTTGAGAGGAACGTAGGCAATCTTCGGATCCGGTCTCAAACACTAACACACTACTAACACATTCATCATGATAGAAAGACCGATCAATTCGGGCAATAGGAGTGATAACGTTCAATATTCTTCTCTTGTTGTAATTTGACCCCCGAACCCATTAAACATGCTTTTTCTCAATGTTTTGGCTTTAATTAAAACGGCGTGGCGACTCTCATAATTTTAATGTTACTATGAATATTCCCAAATTCAAACACACGTATTCACATGGTCCCCTTCCATTTCTTCTTGTCCAGGTTCCATTTACAGACTCTACTTGTGCACATTTACCTTCCTTTTTCCTTAAGCCAAAAATGGATTTTCAAAGCTTGGTAATGCACAAATCTTTTGGGACATAAAATTGGGTTTTCAAAGCCTCATTGTGCATTACCCCTTTTGTAAAAAAATTGGTTTCTCAAATTCTTTTGTTGTTCACAACCTTTTTGTATAAATGATTTTCAAAAGGTTGTTTTTCTTGTTGCAAAATTTTGGTTTCCAAAACCTTGGGTTGTGCACAACCTTTCCATGTATAAAATTTTTGCTTGTTCATATTATTGTTGATTACTTGTGCAAATTACTTGTCCATCATTTGTTCATATATTGCTCATTCTGGTTCATGGCATTAAAATGCATTGAAAATTTCTATTTTAACTCAAAAGGGAACATAGAAAGCTTCACACAACGCGCACTTGACCTTGTGCCTTTCTCGCGCGCACGGGTCCGTTCCACCTGTTGTTCAAATATATGTATAGGTCCTAAAATTTCTTAATCCCAATCATGTTCAACACTTAGGATCCCCCAATTTTATTAGAACAATTCCAAGGTACCCTTAGGATTCTTTGTGACCAGCACAGGTGTACAACAACTTTTCAAATAAGGCAAACCAGCTAGAGCAAGCAAATCGGCAGACCAGCACTCAAAGTTGCCGATCAACTTACTCTCAGTTTGACTCATCAATCAGCAAGGACAGTTTGGACTGAACTGGTAGTCAGGTTTCATCGTTCTACCTTAAAATCCTTTACCGATTGTCTTTGTCCTTTTTGTACTGTCTTATCTAAAAGAAGTTTATTTACTCTGTCATGATTAGTGCGCCGTCTGACACATAGCTATTTTTAGCTCTACTCTGTCTCTACTTGCTTTTTGCAGGTAACCAGTTGAGACAAATGGGTCTTTACCCATCAGACTTTTTCAAGCATGCGTATACGTCAAATCCGCTCCATTAATGCAAAAGATACCGCATTTAAGGCTCCTCAACTACTCGGCTGGAAATTCAAATTGCAAGCCTTCTTTTACAAGACTCAAGTCATTAACTCCTCTTATAAATAGAGGACTTAGAGCATTGAAAAAGGTTGGTGAAAATAGTGCATTGAAGAGAGTTGATTGTTTAGAGCATTTATTAAAGCTCAAACATTCTGTCCAGATAATCATTAGAACATTTATTAGGACATACACTTGTGCACAAACTCATCAACATTGTAAGTATTCCCGAACTAGATTATTCTAAGGAATACGTTGCTTGAGTTATTCACATACCCACCTGAGTGAGATAAGTTCTCTTGGACTTGCCGCTCAAAAACACTTGGTCAGTATTTGTATCACGATCCATTAGTGATCTCTAGAATTTAGTCTTTGTATCCGGCAAAGCCGTGCTTGTTATAGACTAGGGATATCTAATAGTGCTCTTAACCCAAATCCAAGTTCTGACCAAACATGGTAGAGGACGTAGAAGTATTTACACTGTGAACCTCTCCAAATCATTGTGTCCCCTGTTACCTACTTTGTCCTTTCCGGTTGAAACTCTATCACCGGCAGATCGTTGTTGTTCTTACTGATTCATTGTCATTTCTATTTACCAATCTCTTGAAACTGCATTGAACTTTTGGAAATCACTTTGTGTTAAACCAAGCTCTCAAAACCTTTTCATACTGTTTTGTGTGAGTTAAACTAAGTCATATCTTCTCCACTGCGCTTACTGATAATTGTTTGCAAACTGATAAGTGAGTTTGCATTTATAAAATGTGTTTCTTTGAAAAAGTTTTAATTAGGCTATTCACCCCCCTCTAGCCTATTTTCCTACCAATTGGGCCTAACAATTGGTATCAGAGCTTGGAATTTTGAAAGAAATTTCCAAAAGTTCAATGCAGTTTGTTTGCCGATACCATGGCAGGAAAAATCATGCAGTCATTCAACATCACCACCATCCCGTTGCTGAATGTCAACGAGTTTGGTGTCTGGAAATCTCGTATGATAAAGTATATGAACTCAATCGATTATCGGTTGATGAAGGTAGTAGAAGGTGGTCCAATCGTTCCCTTAAAAGTCTCAACCACCTATAGACCTATTCCCTCCACTCCGCTGCCACAACATGCTGATCGTGACACTGAACAAGAAACCCATGTTCAGATTGAGGAAACTCTGGTTGAAAAATCCAGAGAGGAATGGACCGAGGATGACAAACTTTCAGCTGCCCTAGATGGAAAAGCGTGCCACATTATCTCTTATGGTTTGGATGACAAGCAATACAAACTTATTTACTTGTGATCCACGGCTCAAGAATGCTGGAACAAACTCCTTGCATACTTTGAAGGTGATAAGCAGGTGAAGGACAACAGACTCTACGATTGTATTGCTGAGTCTGAATCCTTCAAGAAACAAGATGGTGAATCACTCAGAAGTGCCTACGACAGATTTTGCGAGGTAAGTAATTTATGTGCTTCATTAGGTAAGGTTTATACTATGAAAGACCTAAATATTCATTTTCTAAGTTCTTTGGGAAATGAGTATCATACCAAGGTCACTGCTGTTAGAGAAGTGAGAGACTTAAACAAGACTTCTATTCAGAATCTTGTGTGTAGTCTATTTATGTATGAGAGAGAACTGCAAAAACTTAACGTTCTAGATAAAAACTTCAAAACCTTATCTCTATCAGCCCAGTCACAGATATCCTTCCCTTCAAATAAATTCCCTCCTATAGATCCCCATCAAACACCCTGCAGTTCCAAAACCCCTGAAACAACCTCAGAACAACCTATGGAAGAAGATGAATTTGCCGCCGTCGCTAGGAACTACAAAAGGTTTAAAGACTTCAAAAGAATGAAGAAAGGAAGCAATCAGCAACAAAAATCATTCACACCAGCATTTCAAAAACCAGCAAGTTACAACAAACCCTCTACAAGTGCTACCGATGGAAAGAACAACAAAGGTGATCTCCTCTGCTTCAACTGCAGAAAACCTGGTCACATTGCTTCCAAATGTCCTCAACCAAAATAGGAGTATGTGAGGAATTCATTTAGCAAAAGACATCCTAAGTCTCGAAGCTTTGTTGCCGATGAAAGAACAGAAAAGGCCTTGCCGGTTTGGTGTGAAACTGACTCAGACGAAGATGTTGATGAAGATGAAGATGCTGATGTATGTTTTGTTGCCCTAGACTTGGAAGATGCTGATATATCATCATTGCCTACTCCAATCTACTGAGATCCTTCTCCTCCAAGAACTCCAATCAGAGAAGAAGCTGCTAGAAGACCTCAACCACACTTCAAAGAAATAAGTATCAAAGCAGAAAACCCAAATGGATACAAAGTTCACCAAGTGGGAACCTCACTCTATGGCCAGTGTAACTCTGCTCAATTCACTGCCATCAAACCAAAATCCTTACCAATGACCAGAATGTTCTCACTCACTGAACATCCAAGCATTGCCGAAAGCGTATCTAAACCCATCTCTTCCTTACCTGACTTCTCTCCTAAAACCATTACTTCTAACCCTAAAATTTCAACCGATCCTTTTCCTGAAATATCTAAAGCTGAAATGGTAGAGACAATGGACAAACTTTTTATTGATCATGAGAAGCTGAGTAGCGTTCATAAAGTGATGGCTGCTGATTTCAATAGAATTTCTGTAGTAAATGATTTGCTTGTGTCTGAACTTAAAGTTCTCAAAGGACATGAGTTTGAGTTTGTTTCTCTAAAGAAAGAAAACCTGGATCTTAAATTCCAAGTAGCAGTATTGATAGCTCAGATCGAAGATCTTGTGTTAAGAAATAATCATCTCTCAAGTATCATTGATTCTTACACAAAATCTAGAGCTGCTGTTAAAACAATCCTATCGACCCAAATGTCATATAAGGACCAATCTGGGTTAGGTTTTAATTCCAGCAGCAGTAGCTCTACTAAAACTTGTGCGACAGAGAAAAAGGATGAGAAAGTTGAGTGTAGTTCTGTTAACTCAGTGCATGTAGATGCCAAGCCAGTATATAGTGTTGTGGCTATGAAGTATCCTAAGAACCAGAACAAAAGGAAAGATAAGCACAAACAAAGTCAAGTTAAGGTTACTGATACTGAGTCTACCGATAACAGTATTCTTGGTGAATACATCAGCAGAGCAAGTGCTGCCGGTCTAACCACTTCTGCTGCCGATGGACAAGTACCTAAAAAGGTAACTGCCAAAGGTAAACAGAATGGAAAGAAGGGCAACACTAGCACCTTCAAACAAACTAAGTTTGTGCCTGCTCAATCCTCTAATTCTGCCGATGCATTGACTAAACAGAATGATGTTCTACCGAATCCACAGCCTATCAGTCAAGTGAGATGTTCTAATTGTTCTGATTATGGTCACAAGGATCATGAATGCCTCTTGAAGCACCTATCTGGACCCACTGAGGTTGCATCCTCCAGTGGTGGCCAGATGTGGTTGCCAAAGAGGAACTAACCATCGGACCCAAGAATAAGGGGGACCATAAGCATATTGTTTCATTTCAGGAATGCTTCATGGCCTCAACTGGTGCAAGCAAGGGTTTGTGGATTCTAGATAGTGGCTGTTCAAGGCACATGACAGGATTTGCAGATCTACTTGCTGATATTATTGAAGCATCAGGTCCCCCAGTGGTTTTCGGTGATAATGCAAAAGGAAAAATCATCGGTATTAGTACCATCAAGAGAGGTGCAGTTACTGTACAGAAGGTCTCTCTAGTGGATGGTCTGAAACACAAGCTTCTATCAATATCACAATTCTGTGATAAAGGAATGCAATGTGTATTTACTACTTCCAGTTGCTATGTGAAAGACATTGCTTCCAATGAAACTCTTCTCACTTCCAAACGTAAAGGTAACATTTATGTAGTAGATTTAAGTGCTATTACTGGTGTTGCTAATGTTTGCTTTGTAGTAAAGAACATCAGTTAGAACTCATGGCTATGGCACAAGAGACTCAGTCACTTGAACTTTAAGTATCTATCTAAGCTTGCCGGTTCAAATCTAGTTACCGATCTGCCTCAAGTGTCTGCTAATCAAGGAAAGAAAAGCAAGGCCTGCCAGCTTGGAAAACAACATAATTCATCCTTCCGTAGCAAGCCCTGCATCCCAACGTCTAAGTGCCTCCAATTACTACAATGGATCTATTTGGCCCCACAACTACAGCAAGTATTGGGGGAAGTAGATATACCTTGGTTGTAGTAAATGATTTCTCTAGATACACTTGGGTAGAAACTTTCAGTTATAAGGATGATACATATGCTATTGCTACAAAGTTATTCAAACTACTACAGACCCAGAAAGAAAGCGATATCATCACTATGAGATCAGACAACTGCACTGAATTTAAGAACAGTGGTATTTCTCAGTACTGTGATGATCATGGCATTGACCACAACTTCTCAGCTGCCAGTACACCACAACAAAATGGTATCGTTGAGAGGAAGAACAGAACTCTTATAGAAGCTGGTAAAACCATGATTGCTGAAGCAAGGTTGCTGAAGTATTTTTTGGCTGAAGCCATCAATACCGCCTGCTTCACTTAGAACATATCAATCATCAACAAATTCCATAACAAGACTCCTTATAAACTCTAGAGAGGCAGAATTCCCAACATAGGATTCTTTAAAATATTCGGCTGCAAATGTTACGTGCTTTACAACGGTAAGGAGCACAGAGGTAAATTTGATGAGAAAGATGATGAAGGAATCTTTGTTGGATACACTAAACATAGTAAGGCCTTTCGAGTTTTCAATAAGAAACTTTTGAAAGTTGTTGAATCTGTTCATGTAACCTTTAATGAATTTGATTTGTTAGTGTAGACACCCCGCCTTGGACCTCTCACCTCGATTGAATACAAAGTATTTTTATTTAACTTATTTTCATTAATTTCTGTTACTTCGGTTAAGTTCCTAACTGATTCCGTTAGTTTTGGACTAAACTGCATAACAGAGTTAACTTTTAGGGTCATTCTGTCATTCTGTCATTTTTCACCCGCGGGCGCTTCCGGCACTGCCAGTTAGCCGCGCGCGCGTCCCGCTCCAAAAGCCGGACCCGCGCGCTTCCCACTTTGGCAGTAACGGATTGCACCTTATTTCCCTCCCTTTTCTTATTTACAAACATCTTTTCTTGATCAAAAAACCATCTTTTTACATCCACATTCATCCCCCTTTTTCTCATTAACTCCCAATCCCAAATTCTAAGCCTTTTCCCAAAAACTAATATTTCTTTCATTTATTATTTGATTTCTTTTATTTCTTTTATTTTTCTTTATTCATTTATCTTATTTGTGATTGGCTCATTCCATTTCACATGGATGACCAATTTCCCTCCATCATTTCCCTCTCTTTTTTACCTATAAAAACCATCATCTCCTACCTTGGAAAGGGACTCCAACCTTGATTCACCAACTACATTATACACAAATTCTCCCAACAAGAGTTCTTAGTAACAAGACTCTACACAAATTGTTCTACAACAATATCATTACAACAATAACACTTTCAAGTCAAGGTTCCAAGTCCTCTTTCTCAAGGTACAACTCCATTTTCTTCCTTTGTTTTCTTCTTCTTGATGTATGCAATCCCCATTAATGGGACATGACCAACATGACTACTTCACATATTGAAGTTAGTTAAGGTTATCTCCCTACATTTTAATCTTAACTTTAATTCACCATGTTAATTTCTCTTCATCTCTTAATGTAATTCTTTAACATTACTTGTTACATGTAATCTTTATCATTAAATAAATAAAACAATTCTATTTTATTTCTCCTTTATTTCCCCTTTTCTTCTCATCACAATTATTAGCACATTTCTATTTAATTAATTGAAGGACATGTAAATATTAGAACACCAATAGTAGCAAGACCCGCGTAAGCGGGGCGGAGTGGGTGTTTAAATACTTCCCACTCCGTCACCTAACCCCCGAACCCTTCTCTCCCGAATCTCTGGTTTTGTACATAAATTAGGCTATTTCTAGGTTTTTCTTATGTTCTTTTAAAAACATAGGTGGCGACTCTAAACAATCTAAAACAAGTTAGACATCCTAGGATAATTCACCGCTCTAGCCAAGTTGTAGTTTCCCGGGGTATCTACAGTGGCGACTCCGCTGGAGACGATAGAGGATTAAACTTGCGTTTTCATTTTTGGTGTTCTTTTATTCTGTTTTCTGGGCATTCTGGTAAAAAGGGTAGGAAGCGCGCGCCTCCGGCCTTCTTGGCCTAAAGCGCGCCCGTCCGACCCTTATTACCAGAATCGCCCGCCTCCCTTCTTGTCCTTCAATTCCATGTTTCTGTGCTAACAAATTCTGCAGGGGAAAGTTTTCTTAATTAAGGGTCAAGGCAATCCCTTGAACCCACTGATTTGCAGGTTCTCACCCAGAAGCGGGCGCCTCTGCCCTTCTTCCTCTCACGCGCGCGCCTTCCGGATAGGCAACCCAATGCGCGCGCTTCTGGGCGCATTCCCGGAACAGAACAGTGCACAGAAACAGAACAGAATGACAGTGTGTGGGAACCGGGCCTGCATACAATTTCTTTTACTTTCTGTTTATTTTTATCGGTCACACGGGTGATTCGAAAGATGTAAATTACGTGCTTATTTGTTTTTTTTTATTTCCTTTAAAAAAAAAAAATGTTTTGTCACATGTTAGACCTCACACTACATGAACATATTCTTATCAACTGCTCACTATCGAGTCGCACAAGTCAAACCCCAAACCCGTCGAGGCCCGTCCTAGAAAGTTTCAAGCTCCACCAGACCTTGGCTTTTTCGAAGCGGTAAACCTCAGCCCGTGGCGTAGTTCATGACTACATGCCGAGGGTGACCTTTGAGCCTCATATTCAAGCCGAGCACAAGCCACACAATTCTAGTCTAGGGTCTAACACTCCGTGACTCTAGTCGATTTTTCATGTATCGAGATTTCCCTAAACTAATGTCTTCAAATCATACATGCCAATTTGTTGCAATGGACGAAATAAAACTCCGTCCCCAAAAGTGGGCATTTTGGACGAAAATAAAAATCCGTCCCCGCATGTATGATTTACTACATTAATTTAGTTTAATCCCGTCACATGTAGGTATCACAAGCGTGGTGGAATCCGATGAGTATATGGGACCGCGAGAAGGTCTATATACTAGTGTGAAGATTCCACTATTTTCCTAGAAACCCCAAAAAGGACCACGTCCTTCCGACTTTGTAAATAAAAAAAAAAAAAAAAAAAAAAAAAAAAAGAGTCGTTTTTCCTTATGTGGTTGAGTCTTTTCTTGTTTGTGGGTGAAATCATTTTACTCAAAAGGTGTTTGTGGGGCCATCCTAAGATCAACCGTGTTCTCTCCATAGGTCCAATGGCTTCAAACGACAACGTCATTCCCGTGTCCAACGAAGGGTTATTCCGCATGGTGAAAGTATTGAAAGGGCAAATTGATACACTAGCCGAGGATGTTCGCCGCAAGGATGATTTATGGCGAGCCCGTTACGAGCATATAGAAATGGCCCATAAAAGAGAAGTATCCAAACTCGAGGACCAATTGAAGGGGCTCACGAATGAAATAAAGGTCCAAGGCATCAATACCGGTTTGGTCAACACTCTCATGTCCTACATTGACCAAAGGCTTAGTGGGCTAAATTTTCACAAGGGCCCAAACACCGATCTTCATCAAGGTTCTCTCCTCATGAACACATTGGAGGCTCTCCCCGAAAAGTTCAAGATGCCCGATATTGGCAAGTTCAACGGCAACTCTTGCCCCAACGCTCATGTCGACTCCTACATTTGGGCCATGCTACCAAAGAAAGTGTCTCCTCAAATAATGGCACAATGCTTCCCGCTTACTCTCGAGGGGGTCGCAAAAGATTTGTATATGGGTCTTCCAGTTTCCACCCGACTCAATTGGGATGCCGCTATGCTTGCCTTCAAGTCACAATATCAAGGCAACTCCATATTCCGCCCCACCAAGAAGGAATTGGAGAGCACCGTGCAAATGATGAATCATTTGGGGACTTCTATCGCCGTTGGAATGACAAGCTAGCCGAGATGGTTGATAGGCCTTCCAAGAAGGAACAAATGGACATCTTCTTGAAGTGTTTGAAAATGGACTACCGCACTCATCTTAGTGGGGATTTTCACTCCGATTTTTCAAGCATGTATGATGCGGGGGTTAGAATCGACAATTTTCTCCGAGAAGTGGCCGAGTCCTCCTATGACACAAGCTTCAACGACAAAGGGTTCCCAAGAAATTACATGGAAGAATGTAGTGACATGGAAGACTACAACGACAATGAGGACTACAACGACATGGGGGATGACGACAACAATCTCCGTTTCTCTTTCTCTACCTAGAAATAGGATAAAAAAAAAGAGAGTCAAAAGTCCTCTAATGTGTGCATTAAAGTTTTCTTTCGTCCCACTTGTGTGAATGTTCAAGTCTCATCATCAAATAAAAAGTCGTTCTTGTCCTCATACACTCTTCCAAGTTGTTCAATCTAATTCTTGGCAAAATGATGAAAAGATGTCTAAACGAGTTTTGGAATGAAGGCCATCACTTGAACGCCTAGGGGCTAAACATTGTGACGAAGGCAACATCATCAACGACGAAGACAAAGCCAAGACATCAAGGGTGAAGCAACAACCATGGAGAAAAGTCAAGCAAAGTTTTCAAAGGGGGATTAAAAAAAAAAAAAAAAAAAAAAGAGCTCGCTAGGTTGAAACCATCAAATCAACCTAGGCAAAAGTTAGAGCACACAAAAAAAAAAAAAAAAAAAAAAAAATCCCCCTCAATCAAAGAAGTTCACATCAAGACCATCATCCACCAACGAAGGACGAAGCAACAATTCATCACGAAGAATGGAGAATCCACAAGAACTACGGTGACCTGAGCCTCTACACTGGAGGAACGTAGGCAACCTACGGGTCCGGTCTCATGCAAGAAAGAAAATATGTTTAGCCCTAGCGCGTTATGGTGATTGGCCTTCATCTCGAACTTGTCAAGACATCTTTGTACGATTCATTTGCCAATGAATTAATCACCAAAAAGATTGAACAACTTTCTTAGATTTGGAATCATTTCGCGTTCCTTGTCGAGTCTAAGGATTTCTATTCTTTCTGCATACTCCCAATTTCTTGCAATTAAATTGGGGCTTTCCTTGTCTTCTCTCTTAATGACTTACTTGCCTTCGTGAGTCATTCAATTCAATAAAAATAAAAAATACATGTCAATACTAGGGACACTTCCCTAGTCAAGTCAATGTCACTCATCATTAGTGACAAAAGGTCTTCACCGCAAGATCACAGGTCTTATCTCCTCAGCTAGAGTCAATGCACACTTCCTCATCAATTGAGTCAAAAAAAATAAAAATAAAAAAAAATGATGAAGACGCAAAAGAGATGCCCGCTAGATTGAAAACCCGAAAGGGAGGTCTAGGCAAAAAACAGGGTGCGTCATAAAAAAAAAATGAGAGAGTGAGAGAGAGAAGGGAAAGAGAAATGGAGATCCCCGGCCTCTAAAGAAGACAAGTTCTACATTGAATCTCCTCAGGAAGTCAATTCCCCACCGAGTCAACTTTGGGATTGTAAAAGGCTCGACAAGATATAGCACCATCAAAGGTTGTCTTGGGTTATCGGCATCATTCTCCAGCAGTGTGCATTTTTGGGTTCATGAAAAGAAGGCCCGTGGTAACCAAGATCCATCCGAGAACAAGCCCATCATAAAAGGGCACGAGGTTGTACAAATAATCCCTAGCTAGTCAATTGGCTTGGGCAACAAATAGCAACAACATGTGTCTCAGTTTTCAAAGCTTCTTCAAGTATGTGCTTCTAAAGTACGCCGAAAGGCTTCCGAGAAATGGAGTAGCTCTTGCCATGTCCTCTCATGTTTGTTCCCTCGCACGAGGATGGGTCACTCTTGCTTTGCTCAACAAATGGTAACGCCCTAGGGGCTATATGACCCAAGAACAAGGGCTTCTTTTGACAATCAACAAGCCCTAGGGGCTATGCTCGAAAAAGATGTGTGAGACTATCCTCAAAGTCTCTCAAAAGGGATGTCAAAAAGCCCTCTTGTCACGTGTGCCCGTGCTTGTTCTCCCAATCAAGGATGGACCTTTCTCTCAATCAATGATGGCACTCTAGGGGCTACGGTCAAGTCTTAAAGGCTCCCTCGGCAAAGAGCAATTAACTCCCCAGTAGTATCCCCAGCCAAGTCATGTGCAACATTGGAAGCTTCCTCAATTCGGCACCGAAAGTCTCCAAGGGCTTCGCAATCTACAATCTTTTGGGCTACGGCATTACAGTAATCCGAGCAAAGGGCAATATTGGGGCTTCGCGACCGACAGTCTTTTGGGCAAAAATACTCGAGCAACGCAATTTGGGAGTAGTCTCCATGAAGGGGATCAAGCTTCAAAGGGTCTCTCAACCCTTCAAGTCAAAGGCCTCTTGGTTTTAAAATGAAGACTCCGATGTTATGAATGAAGTTGATGATCTTGATGTGAACTCACAGCGAGATTATGAAGGAAGTCTTAGAGAAAAGGAAAAAGATTCAATATGCTAAACTCTAATCAAAACAGGGTTATAGCGGGAAATGCCACGGCCAATCCCAATGTTTCTGCAATTCAGCACCCCCTTTCTCCAAGATCAAAAGCACAAGGTGCAGCTCAGATAAAGTTGGGCCACAACACTAGTTGCATCCGAAGATCCGTCATTAGTTCAACTCAAGAAGAGTCAAGCAAGCATACTCATTTGGGACTTTATCACACCAAGACCTTATCCTCCGCGACTTCGACGGCACCGCAAGACATTACTGCATCTTTTGACATAAGCCCTCAGCCATTTGGGTATCGACCACAAGGAGGCCATTCATCTCCCCAGTAAGAGCAAGAAGGAGATCTCTATCAAAAATTCTACCAAACGGTATGTCCGCTCTCAATGCCGAACCGATCACAAGATAATTTGGGGCTTTACATCGAAAGGTCTTCACACTCCACCATCTTGAAGCTCGCAAACAAGAAGTCCATGACATTTGGGGCTTTGCAATCTCTCGGGGCTTGGTATCAATAATCTACTCTTGGGATTTGCTCACGCCAACAACAAAAGGCGATTTATTTGAATGGGCCAAGAACTGATTTATCTTGAGGCTATGCAAGCCACTCAAAGTTTGGCATCAAAAGCATTCTAGGAGCTTTACAATCAGCAATCCCTTATCTCGGCATCAAATGCCTTTTGGAGCCCCATAATCGACAAATCTCTTGGGGCTAGACATCAATCTTCGTTGGGCACACCGGCGACAACAGAATTCAAGCGAGGCAATCCGGACTTCGACTGAACATGACTTGATCTTGGGTTGGCTTCACAAGCACACAATGGTTAAAATGGTTCACCCACTAACTAAAAAAAAATCATTTCCTCACATGTGTGCATATTCTTTCCTTTCTAATCTAAAAAAAAAAAAAAAAAAAAAAAGATTTTTCTTTTTCTTTCTCCTTCTATGTGCAAAAGTATGTGCTTTACTTTGCTTTGCTCCTAGCTTCTCCTCCAGCATTCTCCATCATCCTTGAACTACGCTGGTCTGATTCCCTTCAAGGGATACGTAGGCAGCCTTTGGCACGATCAACCATCATCCAGAATACCATCTCGCCAATCCATCATCAAGAGCGTTCTCTCATCAACATCCAAAGAATGGACATTCTCCATCAAAGCATCCTCCGCGGACATCAGAAATCCATCTCCACTCAAGCGGCAATGGTAAGCGAAGGTATGAATACATCCAATGCTTTTCTCAAAATCACACCGTACACAAGATCACTCTCTACATTCTTACTTCTCTCTCATTGCAAGAGTGTTCCAAAATCCCATCACACCACGAGCACAATTTCTCTCTCTTCATTTCACACTTCATGCATCTTCTTGCAAGAACACATATACCTGTCAAGCACACACATAACAGGTACCACCACGATGTCAACAGCATCCGCTACTCAAGGCACTTCATCCCCACCAGAAAGTGGTCAACCGTGCCCACACCCCACAAAGTCAACAACATAAGCTCCCATGAGCTCCAAGTCGGCAACTCAGTCTATATCGAGACAAGCTCCCATGAGCTCCAAGTCGGCAACTCGGTCCATATCGAGACAAGCTCCCATGAGCTCCAAGTCGGCAACTCGGTCCATATCGAGACAAGCTCCCATGAGCTCCAAGTCGGCAACTCGGTCCATATCGAGACAAGCTCCCATGAGCTCCAAGTCGGCAACTCGGTCCATATCGAGACAAGCTCCCATGACCTCCAAGTCGGCAACTCGGTCCATATCGAGACAAGCTCCCATGAGCTCCAACTCAACAACTCGGTACTTATCGAGACAAGCTCCCATGAGCTCCAATACAACACTCCAGCAAAAGACGCTCACACAGGGAGCGCACCCCTATCTCTAGCAATTTCAAATTACTGCTTTCATCGAGTCTTTGCTTTCTTTTCTTTCTTTTTCTTTGTCGATGTCCTCGGCGGGTGTTTTTACTTTCGTCGACGCGTTTTGCTTTGCAATCCACGTCGCCGAGGGGCTCTATAGACACCCCGCCTTGGACCTCTCACCCCGATTGCATACAAAGTATTTTTATTTAACTTATTTTCATTAATTTCTGTTACTTCGGTTAAGTTCCTAACTGATTCCATTAGTTTTGGACTAAACTGCATAACAGAGTTAACTTTTAAGGTCATTCTGTCATTCTGTCATTTTTCACCCGCGGGCGCTTCCGGCACTGCCAGTGAGCCGCGCGCGCGTCCCGCCCCTAAAGCCGGACCCGCGCGCTTCCCCCTTTGGCAGTAACGGATTACACCTTATTTCCCTCCCTTTTCTTATTTACAAACATCTTTTCTTGATCAAAAAACCATCTTTTTACATCCACATTCATCCCCCTTTTTCTCATTAACTCCCAATCCCAAATTCTAAGCCTTTTCCCAAAAACTAATATTTCTTTCATTTATTATTTGATTTCTTTTATTTTTCTTTATTCATTTACCTTATTTGTGATTGGCTCATTCCATTTCACATGGATGACCAATTTCCCTCCATCATTTCCCTCTCTTTTTTACCTATAAAAACCATCATCTCCTACCTTGGAAAGGGACTCCAACCTTGATTCACCAACTACATTATACACAAATTCTCCCAACAAGAGTTCTTAGTAACAAGACTCTACACAAATTGTTCTACAACAATATCATTACAACAATAACACTTTCAAGTCAAGGTTCCAAGTCCTCTTTCTCAAGGTACAACTCCATTTTCTTCCTTTGTTTTCTTCTTCTTGATGTATGCAATCCCCATTAATGGGACATGACCAACATGACTACTTCACATATTGAAGTTAGTTAAGGTTATCTCCCTACATTTTAATCTTAACTTTAATTCACCATGTTAATTTCTCTTCATCTCTTAATGTAATTCTTTAACATTACTTGTTACATGTAATCTTTATCATTAAATAAATAAAACAATTCTATTTTATTTCTCCTTTATTTCCCCTTTTCTTCTCATCACAATTATTAGCACATTTCTATTTAATTAATTGAAGGACATGTAAATATTAGAACACCAATAGTAGCAAGACCCGCGTAAGCGGGGCGGAGTGGGTGTTTAAATACTTCCCACTCCGTCACCTAACCCCCGAACCCTTCTCTCCCGAATCTCTGGTTTTGTACATAAATTAGGCTATTTCTAGGTTTTTCTTATGTTCCTTTAAAAACATAGGTGGCGACTCTAAACAATCTAAAACAAGTTAGACATCCTAGGATAATTCACCGCTCTAGCCAAGTTGTGGTTTCCCGGGGTATCTACAGTTAGATTCTGACAAGGCTCCAAATAATACTAATGCTTCTAGTACTCATGAGACATGTGAATCCAGTAATGCTAACCCTGCAGGTCAAGTACCAGCTGCTGATCCAGTCATCTCAGTAGAAAAACCAGCAGATACTTAGCACTTTCCATCATCGCCAGAACGTGATCATACCGATAACTTTCATAATCCATTTGCCGATGCAAGCTCTAATGATCATCCTAAAGACAGATCTAGTCCTCAACCAATTTCTGCTATAAGACCTAATCCTCTAATTTTTCATCCACGTCTCACTCAAAACTCTTCTTCTCTTCCATCATCTGCTGACCATAATACTCCTTTAGAATCTTTTCAACAAGAGTTAGTAAGACATGATGTGCCTAGAGAAGTTAGAACAGTTCGTTGTCATCCATTAGAAAATGTGATTGGTGATGTCTTTAGTCCCAGACTGACAAGGAACCTTAGCAAAGCATTTGATGAAAGTCTCTTCTCATCTGCTATAGTCTCCAACATAGATCCAAAGAAGACTGAAAAAGCTCTTGCCGATCCTGGTTGGGTTGAAGCCATGCAAGAGGAACTGAATCAGTTTGAAAGATGCAAAGTCTAGGAACTTGTGCCAAGACCAACTTCTCAACAAGTTATTGGTACAAAATGGGTCTACTGGAACAAGTTAGATGAAGCTGGGAATATTACTAGAAAAAAAGTAAGGTTAGTTGCTAAAGGCTACCGACAAGAAGAAGGGATTGACTACGACGAGACATTTGCTCCTGTTGCAAGATTGGAAGCTATAAGACTTTTCTTAGCCTATGCTGCCTTCAAACAATTCAAACTATATCAAATGGACGTGAAAAGTGCCTTCCTGAATAGAGAACTCCAAGAACTTGTTTGTGGTGAACAACCACCCAGTTTTGAGGACTCCAAGAAGCCTGATCATGTCTACCGATTGAAGAAAGCTCTCTATGGCTTAAAGCAAGCTCCAAGGGCATGGTATGAAACCCTTTCTAAGTTTTTACTTAGCGATGGCTTAGGTTTCACACGAGGTAAAATCGATACTACTTTATTTGTTGCTAAGCATAAGGGTCATTCATTGTTTGTTCAAATATATGTTGATGATATCATTTTTGGATCTACTAATGAATCACTCTGCAAGAGATTTGAGAAGCTAATGCAGAGCAAGTTCGAGATGAGCATGATGGGTGAACTAACATACTTTCTTGGACTTCAAGTCAAGCAAACCAATGAAGGAATATTCATCAGTCAAGACAAGTACACTAAAGAACTTATCAAGAAGTTTGGCTTTGATAATGCTCACTCTCAAAGCACACTGATGGGCACTAACATTCATTTAGATAAGGATGAGTCTGGTAAGAAGGTAGATATAACTGTCTACCGAGGTATGATTGGCTCAGTCCTCTATAGTAGACTAGATATGATGTTTGCTGTTTGTGTGCCAGGTTTTAAGCTGACCCTAGGGAATCCCATCTGCTAACTGTAAAACGCATTATTAAATATTTATGTGGTTCTGTTAACCTTGGATTATGGTATGCTAGAGATTCATCTCTTAATCTAATAGGTTATTCAGATGAAGACTTTGCAGCTTGTAAGGTGACCAGAAAAAGTACAAGTGGAACATGCCAGTTTCTTGGTGATCGGTTGGTGTCTTAGTCCTGTAAAAAGCAAGCATCAATTTCCACTTCCACTATTGAAGCTGAGTACATAGCTGCCGGCAGTTGCTGTTCACAGATCCTTTGGATGAAGCAGCAGCTGGTTGACTATGAAATTCCATCTCAAGTTTGTCCCATTTATTGTGACAACCAATCTGTTATCCCAGTATCAAACAATCCGGTCATGCACTCCAAAACCAAGCACATAGACATCAAATACCACTTTCTGAAGGAACATGTAGAAAAGGGAAATGTTGTGCTGCTCAAAGTTCATACCGATTTCCAAAGATCAGACATACTGACTAAGCCCTTAGATCAGAAAAGATTTGAATTCCTCAGAGGTGAACTAGGTATGATTGATTATTTTGGTTAAAACTGTGCTAACTTTGCTGCTTGTGCTAGTCTGCCGATCTCATTAGTAAAGTATGAAATACATTGCTGATCAAAAAGTATTACAGACCAAAAACAACATGTTGATCAACAATATCTTGCCGATTTTCAAAATTCAAAATTCATCGGTAGATCTTCCCTTAACGGATAAGGATTCTCTGACACATGACGTAAGCATGTCAAATCAAAGTTAAAATCGGTCACACCACCTCTCTGACACGTGACCGCCTTACCCTAATCGTGTCAAAGATTTATCCTAAATCCTTGTGATAAATCAGAAAGGTAACTTTTAAATATTATTGTTGCTGTTTATACCCTTTCTCTCTCCTAAGTTTAACCGTCTATACTTAACCGTTCGGTTCGTGCATTTAATACATTGTGTGCGCACGTTCTCTGAGTTATTCTCTACAGTTAAACTCCTCATTATTTCTCTTTCCCCCATGCAAACCCTTCCTATTCACTCACTTCCATAACATATAAAATCTTCACTTAAACTCTTCTACTCCTTTTCGCTCCTCATTCTCTCCTGAACTCTCACTGTTGCAATCACCATCATCATCATTGTATTTCCTATCATCCTTCTTGGTAAATATCTGATGATCTTAGACTTGTATTTCAAATTTATTTTGAAACTAATTGATTTTAACTTGTGAGATTTCTTTGAAGACTCAACTGACACAGATTTCTTGAATAATTTGTTGATTGGTTCTCTACTCGATTCATTCATCACTTCGACTGGGATTGAATTCATCTTTCTGAATCAAGTGCAAGAGTTCTTCTCTAACTCAGAGGTCATCACTGCCCCAAATGATTCCTCTACCTTCGTCTCTATCAATTCTACTGTCGCCGGCGTCCCTATCTCCGTCACTCCATCCTCTATTTATATTGTTTTCCCACTCCTTGGAAATGAAGGAGTAACTGGTATTTCTGATGATGCGTCTTTGGACAAGGCATGGAACTTTATGAGGGGAGTCGGTCCTAGATAAAGTGGTGATAATCACTTGAAGGCTCACTATAGAAGGAGATTCTATGCTCTTACTGAGACTGTTGATAGATGTTTGGTCTGCAGATTTGGCTCTCACAGCCATGTGACTGATGTGCAGTTTGAGGCGATGGCAGCCATTGTACTTCAAGAAGAATTCAATTGGTGTTCCTATCTATTTAGAGTCATTGCAATAGCAGCAGTAAAGTGGAAAGAAGACAGAAGTAAGAGCAAGGCTTACCCCGGAAAGGGTTGTCACTACTTGCTGATAAGCACTATTCTGAGGCACAACTCCAAGATTATTAGAGCTTCTCCTGCACCTCCAAGTTTTGATTTTGACAAGCTTAAATCCTTCAAGCTTACTGACTGGAATAGGATCACAAAGAAAGCATCTACTAGCACAGTAGTTGTTCAAGCTGCTGGTTCTCCAAAGAAGAAAAAGGCAAAGAAAATTGTTAAGGTTGCTGCTGTTTCTCCTACCGATGTTTCTATTCCCGCTCCTTCTACCGATAGGATACTTGCCGATTCTACTCCAGTAGCTCCCAAGAAAAGAAGGCTGGTCAAGGTTGTCGATAAAGCCCAGATCAAAAAGTCAAAGGTTGCGTCTACTGATGACCTTCCTGCTGCTCAAAAGTTAAAACCTACTGTAGCACAAGTTCTTTCCTCTTAAATTCCTTTTACTGATCCAAGATCTAAGCAGATCAGGTTTGCACCATCTCTTCTTGCTGGTGCAACACTTATTGCTCCCTCTATGGTTATCAAGTCTGAACCCGATGTTGCCGATGAAATGGCTGAGAGAAGGAGATTGATTGCATCTGACTTAGGGGTAAGAGTTCCTCTTCAGAAAGGAATTCAAGATCTTCCTTATTTGCCTGAGCTCTTTTGCTGCTGATGTAGCCTCTGGACCTACTGTCAGGAAATGCAAGCCAATCAGGAACCCCATATTTCACATCTTCTTCAGAAACCATTGGTCATTCACCAATAAGGTCTAATCTAAGAACTGGGTGTTCCCTATTGATCAGCTTCACCTTTTTGTTCGCCGGTTGCTCTAGTTTCATGAGGAAAGAAAGGAGCAAGTTCCACCTGGAAACCGTGCTGATTATGTTGCCTATAAAAGTCTGAACAATCTCACCGATATGTATAAAGAGAAGTTTGTTCCTCTTAAGATGTTTCAAAGGTTGCCAGAAGGAGAACTAAGACTTAATTTTGGTAGGTATTTTGACTTGTTACCTCTCCCTTGGAATCATATCTACCTGTTTCAAGATAGGATCAGACAAGATCTGATGGTTCAAGATTTCTGGGTTGCTTATGCATCTGTCTTCAACCAGCTGACGAACTTTGATGAACAAGATCCCTGTCAGTTGGGAAAACCAGAAGACGAGGAAGATTTGCTAAATTACAAAGACAGTGAAAGGTTGGATAACAGCTCTCAAGCCACTCAATTCATGAAGAATGTGCAGAGGATAACCCTGAACTTGCTGAATGATTTAGAGGCCTTTATCAAGGCTAGAGCTGCTTCTACTCCTGCACCTGTTCCTACCGAGCAACCAGCAGCTACTCCCATTCCTTCTCCAAGTAGTTCTGTTGATGTTGCTGACTTCGTGTGTGCTCATAATTCTGCTGGTGATACTCTTACATCTTCTTATTCACTCAGTGATGACAAGATATCCATCAGCATAATTTCAAGAAGCCCTCATCTGATCAGGCTCAATCTACTATCAGTCCAGCTACTGTATCATCTGCAGAAGCCTTTGCTGACTCAGTATTAGCTAGTGATGGCTCTGAGCATAGTCAATGAGGAGGAGGTTCTGCTGACAAAGCATGTACTGGTAAATCTGTTGAACAGATTGTTGAGAAAACTTCAGACACTAACCCTACTGATGAAACCAGCACTGCTGATGAGCCCCTAGTTAATCAAGTTGAGGAAACTATGGAAACTCAACCTCTGATTGAAGAAAGTTTAAAGGAAGACCAACTTTCATCACTTGAGCCAACTACTGACACTCAAGCTGCTGATAAAGTTGTTGTTGAAATGTTGCCGATTTCAGGAGGAGCATATGCTGATCAAGATGTTGTTGCCGATGATCAAGATATCTTATCTACTGATGAGCCAATTTCTGACACTCATCTGACTGAGCCAACTACTGTCACTCAGATCATTCCAGCAACTGCTGATGTAATCTATGTTGAACCTACTGGTGTTAGAGAGATTGTTGAATTGGGAGGAGGAGCTGCTAACAATACTACTGCCATTGATGTAATGATTGCTGCTGATCTACAATTTGAGGAACTTCAGGCTGCTTTATTTGTTCCTAGGGAACCTCTTCTTTTACAAGCTCCTGAAGTCCAGCCTGTTGTTGTTGCTGTTAATGCTGCTACTGATGAGGAAAGCTCTGATGAAATCGATCCTGATGATTATGTAGAGCTACCAGCAGTTGAGGATGAAGATGACAAAGACTCTGCTCCACCTCCTGCTTACAACTTTGAACTTCATGCTAAGGAGATAATCAGCTCAAACTGGTACACAACCAGTGTCTTCATTCCTACTGACAGGTTTGGTAGACCATTATTCCCTCCCCTTCAGCCGATCATGTCTTTCCGATCTACTCTACAGAGAATTCCTTCTCCATTCGGCAAAGAACATCCACATTACACCAAGCATGCTTTCCTTGCTGGTTCCTCATCTAGTGAGAAATTGGTCTTTATGCCTTGGTTCAAGGTAAATTTTGACAGGAGAAAAGGGAAGACTCCCCAGGTCTCTAAGCTGAAGAAGAAAACTCAAGTTTATGTACCCCTACACTGCCTGCCTGGTAAGTTGAAAGTAGGTGGTACAATTCATCTACCTGGTCCATCTCCTATGGAAGTCTGCATCACAACCAATGGTTGGCTAAGAAGATGCATGATGATCAATGATAAACTTTATGAAGTCCTTGAGGTCCGGGCTACTGACTCTCGTGGACTGCTCTACTTAGTCCGTTCTACTGCTCTAGCGCTGACTCTGCCGATGTTTTACCCTAGACAGCGTACCGACCACCTTGTCCTTACTTCAAGATTGATGATGGCAAATCTGGTCATTATGATTCTTGAAGGTCGTGCCTGCTTGAACCTCATACTATCCTTATTTCTATCAATGGAAGACAATGGTGTTTTTCATCTACCTGTAGATCGCGAAATCATTGTGCACCCTGACTTTCCTTTGCCGATATTCCATACTGCTCTATCTGCCGACATCATTGCCTCTACTTCTGTTCCTGCTGAGTTCCTTCTAGCTGATGCTCATGCTGCTGTTGCTGAATTCCTTCAACAAGTTTTGCCTTTGCGTCCTGCTTCAGTTCCAGTGTCTCTTTCTCCGTTGACGATCATACTTTTTTCTGATGACGAAATGCCGATAGTAGCTTCTGCCGATGTGCTTGTAGAAGAAGCTGACTTACTCAATGAAGATTTTGTGCCATCTCTAATGGTCCAATCTGCAGAGAGTTTTGTCAAGCCGATTATCATTGAAAAACCGGTTGTGGTGAACAGTCTCTATGAGTTCCTCCGTTTTGACGAAGGTGACTTCTCAAATCAGTAAGTGCCTGCCACTCGTGCTGATTTTGGCGACATTGGTATTTCTCTTGCCGACCTGATAAGGGACACTCATAAAGATCTTGCTAAGAAGATTCGTAAGTCCAATCAGGAGGAGGAAATCAGAAGGATCAAAGACTTGAAGGAGCTTCTTGCTGATAGAGAGGAACTAGTGATGAAGATTTCTGAATCCTTGGGAACTATGCATTCCATCCAGAAGCAACTTATTGATGACCCTAGACTGCAGATTAGAGACATGAAGAAAATTGAAAAAGAGCTATCTGTAACCAAGACTGCTCTTGCTGATGCTCAACTAAAGATTGCTGCTCTTGAAGCCAACAATAAAATGCTGACTGAGAGATTGCAAAGTGCCAATAGAAGACAGAAGATGAAAGATAACAAAGAAGAAGCCAGATCAAAGAAGAAGGCCAGACATTCTGAATCTACATCAAAGGTTGCTGATCAGCAAGAAGACCCTCCCATGTCTTGAGTCAATGTAGCCAATGATATAGATATCCTGAAGACCTTCAAAGATATATCCACCAAATTCATTGCTAACATTGTGTTTTTTGTGTATGCTTATGTTTATGTTATGCTCTTATAATATATCTGCTGCTATTCATGCTAACTTTGCTTTGCAGATTATTATTTCTCTACTGATAATTGCTATCAGCAATCCTTTTTCTTTTTCTATCTTATTTATTTTATTGTATTTTTATTCTTTTACCTTTACTAAGACATCAAGTGTGACTTGGATTAGGAAATGAAAATAAATAGATTACCTTTTGAAAACATTCTTTTACTAAGCTAAGATAGATGTTCTTGTTTAGGGTGATTGGACGTAAGCAATTAGGAGGAGATTGTTGTTCAAATATATGTATAGGTCCTAAAATTGCTTAATCCCAATCATGTTCAACACTTAGGATACCCCAATTTTATTAGAACCTTTCCAAGGTACCCTTAGGATTCTTTGTGACCAGCACAGGTGTACAACAACTTTTCAAACAAGGCAAACTAGCTAGAGGAAGCAAATCGGCAGACCAGCACTCAAAGTTGCCGATCAACTTACTCTCAGTTTGACTCATCAATCAGCAAGGACAGTCTGGACTGAACTGGTAGTCAGGTTTAATCGTTTTACCTTAAATTCCTTTACCGATTGTCTTTGTCCTTTTTGTACTGTCTTATCTGAAAGTAGTTTATCTGCTCTGTCATGATTACTGTGCCATCTGACACATAGCTATTTTTAGCTCTACTCTGTCTCTACTTGCTTTTTGCAGGTAACCGGTTGAGACAAAGGGGTCTTTACCCATCAGACTTTTCCAAGCATGCATGTACTTCAAATCCCCACCATTAATGCAAAAGATACCGCATTTAATGCTCCTCAACTACCCGGCTGGAAATTCAAATTGCAAGCCTTCTTCTACAAGACTCAAGTCATTAACTCCTCTTATAAATAGAGGACTTAGAGCATTGAAGAAGGTTGGTGAAAATAGTGCATTGAAGAGAGTTGATTGTTTAGAGTATTCATTGAAGCTCAAACATTCTGTCCAGATAATCATTAGAACATTTATTAGGACATACACTTGTGCACAAACTCATCAACATTGTAAGTATTCCCAAACTAGATTATTCTAAGGAATACGTTGCTTGAGTTATTCACACACCCACCTGAGTGAGATAAGTTCTCTTGGACTTGCCGCTCAAAAACACTTGGTCAGTATTTGTATCACGATCCATTAGTGATCTCTAGAATTTAGTCTTTGTATCCGAAAAGCCGTGTTTGTAATAGACTAGGGATATCTAATAGTGCTCTTAACCCAAATCCAAGTTCTGACCAAACTTGGTAGAGGACGTAGCAGTATTTACACTGTGAACCTCTCCAAATCATTGTGTCCCCTGTTACCTACTTTGTCCTTGCCGGTTGAAACTCTATCACCGGTAGATCGTTGTTGTTCTTACTGATTCATTGTCATTTCTATTTACCAATCTCTTGAAACTGCATTGAACTTTTGGAAATCACTTGTGTTAAACCAAGCTCTCAAAACCTTTTCATACTGTTTTGTGTGAGTTAAACTAAGTCATATCTTCTCCGCTGCGCTTACTGATAATTGTTTAGAAAGTGATAAGTGACTTTGCACTTATAAAAAGTGGTTCTTTGAAAAAGTTTTAATTAGGCTATTCACCCCCCCCCCCCCCGCCTCTAGCTTATTTTCCTACCAATTGGGCCTAACACCACCTCCCCTTCCGAGCCGAGTCAACCATACATGTCCGTGACACACAAATACTATGACCATGGTTGGTTTTTGGTCTAGCTCACATCATCACATCCCTAATACGTGTCCAAAGTTAATTATGGCCAAGTTAACGCCCGATTCACGACTCCTTGTGAAAGAAAGTGTGACCAAGGTCATCTTTGACCCGGTCCTTGACTTATACGTTAATGTTAACCATAATTAACCAAAGTCATGCATTAAGGATAGGGTGACACCGTGTCATTAAGCCCTAATGCTAGGCCCGTCCTAATCATCCTTAAGACCAAGGTTAAGGTCTGAGATCCCTCATTAAAATGAGGTCATGCCGGAATTTTGCTGAAGCGTTAAAATAATCTTAACCTTAATCGGGGCTTAATTATGATAAGAATGGCCCATGCATTGGAACTTGTGATGCACTAGACCTTAGGTTTGGTTCTTTTGGTCGGTTGAAGCCACGTGCCCTATAGGACCCTCGTCCGGGATAGTCCGTCCTTGGGAGTGTGCAATACAGGTGAAAAACGAGGGGCTTATAGACGTAGTGTTGGCCTCCATTGATCCAGGGTTTAGAGTAGTTGCGAAAAAGAAAAGAAATCTTTTCCAACCATTTAGGAATAAAAATGCATTTTAAGTAAACTTGAACGGATAACTAATTGCACCTTGCATGAATTTGCTCAGTTTTTGCTTCTTGTCTTTGACACAATGCATTCCTTCGCTAACAAGCGTCATCCCATCAATCTTTGGATGGATCCCCGTTATCCTCCAAAACTTCTGCTTAATCCTTAGGCGTAGTCCCCTAGGAACCCGTTAAGTCCTTAGAAGATAACCCGTCAATCTTTGGATGGATTCCGAAGACCCGTTAAATCCCTAGGCGTTGTCCCCTAGGTCCTCATTAAGATTCTCGTTGAAACCCTAGGCGTTGTCCCCTAGGTCCCTGTCAAGACTTCTGTTTAATCCCTAGGCATAGTCCCTTAGGAACCCATTAAATCCTTGGAAGATCTCCGAGGCACCCGTCAATCTTCGGATGGATCCCCGTTATCCGCCAAGACCTCCGTTAAACCCTGAGGCATGGTCCCCTAGGTCCCCGTTACGGTTCCTGTTAAATCCCTAGGAATAGTCATCTAGGAAGTCAGTCAATTCTTTGGATGGATCCCCGTTATCCTCCAAAAAGTCGGTCAAGTCCTTGGGTGGATCCCCGTTATCCTCCAAGAAGTCGGTCAAGTCCTTAGATGGATCCCCGTTATCCTCCAAGAAGTCGGTCAAGTCCTTGGATGGATCCCCGTTATCCTCCAAGAAGTCCGTTACAACCTTATAAGTAGGTCCCCCGCTTGAACCTCGGATGGATTCAAGATCCCATTCAACCCCGTCCACCTTCCGCCCCATAGGTCTAAGTATAACGGTCCTGCCCCATTAGTAGCATGAGCATTCACTCGGTGTTTACCCGAGCCTAAACTACTTTTTTTCTTCCACGTATGCTCAGATGAAGTAGAAGAGAGCATCATGTCGCCGCCTAGTGCGTGTGGAATCATAGAGTTCCCCGGTCACCGCAACTCCTCCAACCCAGTACCTCGGAAAGACCGCTTCAATGGATGGTAGCTTGGGAAATGACGTCGCAGACAATCTGAATAGTCCAACGAAAGAAGAGTTGCTCCAAAAGGCCTCCGGGGCTAAAGAAGAAGTCATCACAAAGAGCCACGAAGAGACGTAGAGCCCGTTTGACGAGTCGATGGGACAAAAGGGTGAGGTAACCCTATTTCAAACTGATAGGACCTCCACCAAAGTGACCAACCCCAATGAAAAGGTGGAAGCTACCCAACCTCTTCATTGCAACCAAAGATTTTCCCCTCCATCTTACAAAAATACCGAGACCCCCAGGTCTTCGCCCCAACACACCGTCATTCAAAATGAGCCTCTCACTCAAATCCTCCTGGCTCCGCCTCATCCCAAAACCAACATCTCCCATGGGATGCCTCCTATAAAACCCCCAAACACAATCCACTCAAAAGGCCCGCAAACCACTGTCCACACTGGTTACGCCTCGAGCATCATACTCACAACACTTTCCCAATCGAATCCCTTCTCAGTTTAATGCAATCAACCAAGTCACCAGAGCTCAGTCACTATTTAGACCATATATGGATACCCAAACAGGCATCACCAACTTGCCTCCACCAGATTTCCCGATGAGATTCTGGGGTGACCCGTATCATTTCTACAATCCGAGACCTTTTGCACTACAAGCTCCTTACATTCCTCCAATGTGAATTCCTGCAAGCAACCAAGGTTATGGGTATGCCTATGCCCCTGCACCTCCGCAAAATCCTCTCAATCATCTATTGGGAAAGAGAAAAGAAATGGAAGCTAAGTTCGAAAGGGCACTCAATGAGAACCCCTTTTCATTTGGAGACGGTGATTCTTGTCCCCATCACGCTCCGGTCAACGAAGAAAGAAAAGTCGAATGCCGAGCCAGACCCCATTTCACAAGGTTTGAGGATTTCGGAATGCCCATAAGCAAGGTATTTGAAGGATTGGTCAAGCGGGGCCTCACATCACCTCTTGTCAATTATCAACCCAAAGACCCCAAAAGGCCTCTCGACAAGACCAATAGGTGTGCCTTTCACAAATATCATGGACATGATACCGACGATTGCACCGATTTAAAACGTGTCATCCGGAAGTTGATCATGAAAGGAAAGATTGAATGCCCCATGTTGGGAAGTTGGTAACAAACAATAGATGTGGTCAGGGGCATAATATTAGAACCCCTTCCCTTTGGAAAGGTCATAGTCTACTGTTAGGATGTATGAAAAGTTAGTTAAGATGTCTATTAGGTTTAGTTAGAGTCTTGATTCCCCGGTGAATGCCATGTGGTGACCATTCTGAGTCTATTGTCAGTTTTCTTAATAAGATTATGATTATTATTGCCTTGTCGAAAGTTTACATAAAAATGTGTGCGAGTCTTTCACTTAAAACAAAAAGTGTGATTTTCCAAGAAAAAATGGAGATCAAGTTTTCTTAAAATAAAAGATCATGTTTTCCTAAAAGGCTAATCTGCTAATGAAGCGTTCTTCTCAAATCATGGTTATAATTTCACCTTGAGGTTTAATATGCTAAAGTCCTTCGCAGTTCTGTCCATTGGAAACATTGACCAAGGAATATCAAAATTGGCGTCCGAGACAACCGTCCATGTCACGACCCGAAATCTAGGCTCTATTTTATTGGTAATAAATAATTATTATTTATTTATTTGCTTATTTATTTATTTAAATTATTAGTTATTTAATTATTTATGTGTGCATTTTATGTTTCATAATAAATTATGTCTACCATTTTAATTGGGTCATTTGTGCTAGTGTAGTATTGTTGGGTCTTAATCGTTAGTAGGGAGTGTAAGTATTTGTGTGTAGTGTAGAGGAGGGGCCTGAGTGTAAGTTTTTGGAAATAATTCCCCCTTCTCCCTCTCCTCTTCCCCCATTCCCAGCCCATTTCTCTCTCTCTCTCTACATAGGAAGGTAAGTTTTTCTTCCTCTTCCTTCTCTCTTCATTTCCTTCTTCTTCCTCTCATAATCTCTCATTTCTTAAAACGTGAATCTTGTTTAGATCGTCGATAGGATCGTAGGAAGCCAAGAAATTTCGAGTTCCGGCAACTTTGAGAAAATCCGGGTAAGTTGCTTTTCCCCCATTTTTATGCTAAAATGTTCATATCATGTTTATATTATGCTTGATGTGTTATATTTGAAGTTTGGTTGAATTTGGAATTTATTTGGAATTTATTTTGAGTTTTGGTCAAAAATGGTGATTTTAGGAATGTTGGGTTTGAATCTTGATCTTGGTTGATAAATGGTATTATTTGAGTCCCCATTCTAGTTATAAGTTGTTTTGGGTTCATCTTTATGCTTGGTGGAAGGTTGATTATGTTTGATTTTGGTTGTAATATGAAATGGGTAAGAAAATTGGTAGAAACCCAGATTTTGGCCGGATTTCGTCCCTCCGGGCAAGGAGGCGCGCGCACCATGTTTTGGGAGGCGCGCGCACCCTTTTCTGCTTCGAAATCGTAACTTTCTGACCTTAGGAGGCGCGCGCGTCACTTTTTATGGAGGGGCGCGCATCCCTCTTTTTCCAGATTGTCCGTTTTTCGTTCGATCTTCCGGAGGCCATAACTTTCTCATCCGGACTCCGTTTTAGGCGTGTAAACTATAGTTTCGAAGCTCTCTTCGAGTACTAAAAGATGATATAGGTTGTTAAGTTAAGTTATAAGTTTTATAATTTGGGATTTTATTGGGTGTTTGAGGGTAAGAGGAGTTGTATCAATCCTTTGTGATCAAGTTTTGCAAATCCATTTGAGTGACCGTGTTGAGTTGTTGTGATTATCTTTGTGATGATCATTTGGTATATGTTTGGGCATCTTATGATGCGTTCGTGATCAGGTTCTGATAAGTGTAACCTTTTGGATTCGTTTGGGGTGTTTAGAATGGGTTCGTTATGAACGGAGATAAAGCGTGAATTGGCAATTGGATACCTACGGTTTGATTAACCTTAAGATGTATTCATTCAGATTTATTATTTGGAATTCCAGGTGTGATGAGGTGGTTGAGTTCATAGTCCTAGTATATCTTTTGAGTAAATGTTTATGATCACTTTGGTAATAGTCATTGTGCTATTTGTGAGCGACCGTTTGGGTTGTGCTCTTTATGAGTAACTTGTGAGTATCATATTTAGGATGTATTTGGTACGTGCCTTATCTTAGAATCATTATGTTTTAATGGTCAATGTTGTTGGACTCTTTTATGAGAAACTCCTTGTGCTATTGTTGTTGAACTCTTCTTGAGTAATCGTTTGCATCTTTTGTGGTGATTAATTGGTATGATTCCCTACTTTGGAATCAATGGTTGTTTATTGTGCTAGTATTTTATTACTTAGCCTTTACTTGAAAGTCCAGCTGGTATTTTGTGTGTGTTTGGGCGATGCGAAACATTATGATGGCACAGCCAAGTCCATTGTGATGTTGACCATTGTTTTGCCCCATTATTACTCTCCTCCAGATTGGCCTTGGATGTGAGAAGAGCTAGCTCCTTTGTGTGCATTTTAGCTTTGCTTGGAGCATGACTTTGTGGCATGTCTCCCGTCCCTTGTGACACTTCATTTGGTTATTGGTTCCGGTACCGGGGTTTTCTCTTCGGCTTTCATGCTATGATGAAGATGATGATTGTTGATTATTGAAGCTGCGCAGCGATCCTTTATTTGGATGTTCCGGTTTGGAAAACCTTGGCTATGTATCCACTTATGAGTGTTTATTTCAGCTTTATGTGTTGCATGTTGAGCTGGTCGTTATTTCCAACCGGTATGGGATGGTTGGCGATAGGGAGCCTCTCATTTGTTGTTATATGTTTATTTATATGATTGACTATTGGATGTTACTGTTCGACAGCATGTCACTTATTATTCCGCTGCTATCTATCTTATGTTAATTGCTATCGGTCATTGCATATTAGCATGTCATGTAGTTGCATTAGTAACTTACTGAGATTTTATCTCACCCCGTTTATTTTTATCTTTGTTTTTCCTTAACCCCCCCCCAGGAGGAAAAGGATTAGGATTCGCGGATCGAGGAGGACGTCGAGAGGATTGAGATATTGGGGCAGGTTGTTATGGATCGGTTTACATTATTTAAATGTATAACCTTTTGGGGATAGTGTCACCATTATTGACGTCATTAAAAATTGTATATTTATTCTTTTGAGTATAAGCTGTGGAGCTTATGTTGGTTGTAGATTGTTGATTTAAACTTGGATTTGTAAAACCTTGTGTTATCATCTTTTGGTTCAAAATGGAATTTTTAACTTCTATATTTTAGAGTTTTGGTTTTAAGTCGACGTCCAGCTCGCGATCTCGGGCCGCGGGGTTCGGGGTCGCGACAGTCCACATGAGCAAGAAAATCTAAAGGTTGGAACACTGTCTGCAAGAAAAGGCCCGTGCTTCAGAAGCCCAAAGGCAGCTACACCAAATGGAGATCCGTACCTTCTTGCGCTACGCACCTTAAAAGGAAATCACCAAAAGGAGATGGTAAAAGAAAACTCCCAACTCATGAGTAGATGAATCCGGCAATTGCAATGCTAAGCCGACTGGAGACCTCGCGACATCTCTCCCGATGACACGGAACCCGAGTTCCCTGTGGAAGACATGGAAGAAATGTTGTGATCAATTGGCATGAAGAAACCGTTAATGGCAAGCCTTCCCCGATACACATCCCCGATACACATTCCCCGATACATAATCCCCGATACACAACCCGATACACCTTCCCGATACAAATTCTTGATGCACATCAATGGCATCCCGAGACAATGAAAAGGCAAGGATGTTGTTGCTAAACCACCAAGATTCGACCGTGATCGCACATGCGCAACCAAGCAAAGGACTTTCTGGAGATTCAAAGTCAAAGAGAGAAGTGACAGACATTCCACCAAGGGGCTACAGATGAGCTAATGTCCAAGTTGGGGCTAATGTTTTCTCTCTCTTAAAAAAAATAGAGAAACATGAAAAGAAATGAATGTATGGAAAGAAGGAAAGGAAATGAATATACTTGAAGAGGAAGTTTGCCTCAAAAGATCACCAAAGAGGGTTCACCCCAAGAGGTCCATCCCAAGGAGTTCACCACAAGGCAAAGCGATCTACATCAGTAAAGCAACAACATCCTTCATAAAGACACCAACCTCAACAAAAGACGATCCATGGCCGAACTACGGAGACCTGAGCTCCTCAAACTGAGGGGAACGTAGGAAACCTTCGGGTCCAGTCACAACATGAAACAAAACCATCAAATCATGGTCCTCTCAAAATGACCAAGTGCTCTTCCCTCGGTCCCATCAATGACCTATTTCCCAGACACACCTTCTTCTCCCGATCTTGCCATTGATCGAATCTTAATATTAATTGATCATAACATTTATATATGTTAAGGCTAATTGCTTGCTATAATCTTGACTTAATGACAAACATGGTCCATTCTGGCAATCATTTGATGATATTAACTAAGGCAAATTTCAAAAGTCTCAACAAGTCTTCTTTTCTCCATCTTAGGAAAGAGCTAAACACTTGTATTCTGTCAAGCAAGGGCTTCCTCCCATTTCATGATACATTTCTCACCAACAAAAAGGGACTCTCTCCCAAATAAAATGCCCTTGCATGTTTCCTCTAAAAAGATACCTTAAGTCCCCGTTTTATCGAGTCGGCTGGATCACTCACAAAAAAAAGAGAGAAAGGCACCAAAAAAGTAGCCCGCTAGGTTGAAAACCCGTAAGGGCGGCCTAGGCAAAAAACAGGGTGTGCCATAAAAGACGCAAAAAGAGATGCCCGCTAGGTTGAAAACCCGTAAGGGAGACTTAGGCAAAAGAAAGGGTGCGTCATGGAAAAAGGATGGGTTCCTAACATCATCAAAGGTCGAAAGACAACAACGGGTCCACGTCAACACCAAAGGTCGAAGGATGACATTGGGGCTATCCCGACATCAACAACAACGAGGACATGGGGCTACCCCGACATCAACGACAACGAGGACATGGGGCTACCCCGACATCAATGACAACAAGAACATGGGGCTACCCCGACATCAACGATAACAAGGATATGGGGCTACCCCAACATCAGCGACAAAGAAAACATTGGGGCTGTCCCTACATCAGCGGCAAATGGATTTCCTACCACTTTTGACGAATGGACAAAATCCAAAGGGATTTATGCATAACAAACCTCACGGTTAAGTTAAAATCAAAAATTTGACTAAAATGCTTCGTTAAAAGATTTGCCTTTAAAAATAAGCATTTCCAAATTTGCCCGTTTGGCATCATTTGTCAAAAATAATGTTTCAAGCAAAATGCTTTTGATCTCCCCTCAAAATGATTTTTCCAAGGTCTTGGAATTTTGCGTCCACAATGTGTCTTAAAGGTCGCCCTTAGGCTCTCCCCCGGTGCCAAGAAAGAGTGTCAATCATCCCTGTAGAGTTGAGTTGACCAAAGTCTAAACTTTGACCAAAAGGGTCAAGTTAAAATGTCCCGGCCGTCCTTAGTGGGACGTAAGACCAGTTTTCCCGTCAAACTCCCAAAGGTGGAGTTGACTCGAGCTAAGCCTTGACCCAGAGTTGTCATTATAGGTTGAAAAGCCTTTGTCCCGGCCGTCCTTAGTGGGACGTAAGACCAGTTTTCCCATCAAACTCCTCAAAGGTGGAGTTGACCCAAGCTAAGCCTTGACCCAGAGTAGTCATTATAGGTTGAAGCCTTTGTCCCGGCCTTCCTTAGTGGGACGTAAGACCAGTTTTTCTATAAAACTCCCCAAAGGTGGAGTTGACCCAAGCTAAACCTTGACCCAGAGTGGTCATTATAGGTTGAAGCCTTTGTCCCGGCCATCCTTAGTGGGACGTAAGACCAGTCTTCCCATCAAACTCCCCGAATGTGGAGTTAACCCAAGTTAAACCTTGACTCAGAATAGTTATTATAGGTTGAGGTCCTTGTCCCCGGCCATCCTTAGTGGGACGTAAGACCAGGTTTCCGGTCAAACTCCCCAAAGGTGGAGTTGACCCAAGTCAAACCTTGACTCAGAATAGTCATTATAGGTTGAGGTCCTTGTCCCCGGCCGTCCATAGTGGGACGTAAGACCAGTTTTCCCATCAAACTCCCTAAAGGTAGAGTTGACTCAAGTTAAACCTTGACTCAGAATAGTCATTATAGGTTGAGGTCCTTATCCCCAGCCGTCTTTAGTGGGACGTAAGACCAGTTTTCCCGTCAAACTCCCCGAAGGTGGAGTTGACCCAAGTTAAACCTTGACTCAGAATAGCCATTATAGGTTGAGGTCCTTGTCCCCGGCCGTCCTTAGTGGGACATAAGACCATCTTTCCCGTCAAACTCCCCAAAGGTGGAGTTGACCCAAGTTAAACCTTGACTCGGAATAGTCATTATAGGTTGATGTCCTTATCCCCGGCCGTCCTTAGTGGGACATAAGACCAGTTTTCCCGTCAAACTCCCCAAAGGTGGAGTTGACCCAAGTTAAACTTGACTCAGAATAGTCATTTTAGGTTTAGAAAACCTTGTCCCCGGCTGTCCTTTGTGGGATATAAGACCAGTTTTCCCGTCAAACTCCCCAAAGGTGGAGTTGACCCAAGTTAAACCTTGACTCAGAATAGTCATTATAGGTTGAGGTCCTTGTCCTCGGCCGTCCTTAGTGGGATATAAGCCCAGTTTTCCCGTCAAACCCCCCAAAGGTGGAGTTGACCCAAAGTCAAACCTCGACCTAGAATGGTCACTTTAAGTTAAATCCTTTCTCCACTGTAGTCCAAAATAAGTTGAGACATCTCCCGCCTCTGACCAGCCAAGAGTCATACCTTTATCTTGTAAGTCAACCCTCTCCATAGAGCCAAGTTGCACACGTCCCGCCTCTGAACTCCCCGAGAGTCATGCCTTTGTCTTGGAAGTCAACCCTCTCCATAGAGCCAAGTTGACCATGTCCCGCCTCTGACCAGCGAAGAGTCATGCCCATTCCTTGTAAGTCAACCCTCTCCATAGAGCCAAGTTGACCGTGTCCCGCCTCTGAACTCCCCGAGAGTCATGCCTTTGTCTTGAAAGTCAACCCTATCTATAGAGCTAAGTTGACCATGTCCCGCCTCTGACCAGCCGAGAGTCATGCCGTTGTCTTGTAAGTCAACCCTATCCATAGAGCCAAGTTGACCATGTCCCACCTCTGAACTCCCCGAGAGCCATGCCTTTGTCTTGTAAGTCAACCCTCTCCATAGAGCCAAGTTGACCATGTCCCGCCTCTGACCAGCCAAGAGTCATGCTTTTATGTTGTAAGTCAACCCTCTCCATAGAGCCAAGTTGACCGTGTCCCGCCTCTGAACTCGCCAAGAGTCATGCCCGTTCCCTAGGAGAGGATGACAGATATCCACCTAGCCCTTAGGTTTGAGTAGCCTTAAAATTTCTCACCCTTTCCAAACTACGTTGGGCTTGATTCCCCGCAAATGGGATACATAGGAATCCTATACCCCTAGGTCCAGCCATGCAACCAAAATCGGTCAAGCCGTCCTCCCATCAGATTGGGAAGCTTGTTTTTATCGATAACCCCACTTTTCCAAAGCGACGTTGCCGAGGGGCTCTGTAAGTACCCCAATATGAAATTGACCAACTTAGAGGAATTCTTAGCACCATTCAGGGATAAACTGATATGCTGGGATCTCACTAAAATAAACCTAAAATTCCAGGACTGCTCTGGAATTAAACTTGGAAAAATCCAGAAGCTTGCCAGGCTGAGCCGTACGGATGGTTTGGACGCGGGGGAGCCCTAGCCGTACGGCTACTATGGGTACCCTCAGTCCTTATAAATTGAGACCCTTGCTGATCATTTCAGGGGGAGAGAAAATTGTTTGAAAGAGCCAAAGCTCTGCAGAAATCATATCAGAATAGAGAGATCACCACATTTGAGTGAAAAGAGAGAAAGAAGATAGGTCCAAACCAAAATTGGTGAGGCCTCCTTCTCCCCATCTTCTCTTCATCTCCATATTACATCTTTTGCTTCTTGTTAAATAATATACACTTGGAACCAAGCCTTGAAATCCATGGTGCCCTTCATGTTCTATGCATGATGATGGGTTACAAACCATAGGATAGCCTAAGGCTTGTTATGATTTATGCATCTTTAATATATTGTCTTTACATTTATGCACCTTTACATTATGTCTTTAAATTTGTGTCATTTACTTTAAAGTCTTTGCATTTATGTTGAATAAATGAGGGAATGATCAAGTTTGGGTGATAAAGTTGCAATCTTTATCCATCGAAGGTTGATTTTGGATGTCCCAATGCCCTTCCTTGGAAGAATCATCCATTTGGGTGTTAAAGTTTCCATGTTTAATCATCCAAATGGTGATCTTGGCTCAAAAGCCATGATCATCACCTTTTTCTCAATTACTCCCCAATGATTGCCTTGATCACACCCAAAATCCTTATTTTGGTGTCTAATCTAGTGATCAATGGTATAGGGATGATTTAATTAATGTTTTGTTGCAAGAAAATAACTGGAAATGATCAAACAGTCCAGTTTCCAGCAGAATGCTCTGTTTTTGCCTGGAACTGGACTGATTCCTGGGAATCTGTTAAAATTTCCAGGAAGACCCTTCATAGCCGTACGGCTACTTTGTCCAGGAGGCACATTTCCAGTCTAGTCCCCTTTTAACCCAGAATGTTTACGAAATAACCCTTTCTATCAAATATTTAACTGTTTTCTGTTAAAGTCAGTTTCTCCCATTTTCATGAACACACACACACACACACTTGCACAATTTTAACAAATTTTAGGGAGACTCAGTTTCTTCCGAGGCGCTTTGGGTGAACTACCGGTTGAGTTCTTCCCAATGCGTAACCTGACCTCCGAATCCTTTGTCTCTAACCATTTTTCGTTAAGTTTGGGTTTAAAATTAAACTAACGTGGCGACTCCGTTGAACGTTGATAAGATCCCGTGTTTGATTCTTGAGGGAACCGTTCGTTTTTCCCGCAGGTATCTCACACTAAGGTCAAGCAAGAGTGGGTCGTCAAAAGTTGCTAACTCTAGGACCCGAAAAGGAATAAAGGGGACCTGCTTTAAATGTTTATATTTCAGGTTCTTTGCTTCATGGATGGATCTTCAAAAGCAATAGCGTATGAATGTATTCTCGATAGTGGGTGTTCACGACACATGACTGGAGATGAATCCTTACTTGAAGATGTTAATGAAGAAAGAGGTCCCTCCGTAACATTTGGTGATAACAACAAATGTCAAATTGTAGCATATGGAAAGCTCAAGAAAGACAAAGTGTGCATTGAAAGGGTCTCTCTCGTTGAAGGGCTCAAGCACAATTTATTATCCATATCTAAATTCTGTGACAAAGGATTAGAATGCCATTTTACCTCAACTCAATGTCTTGTCAAGAATGACAAAACTGGAGCTACATTACTCACGGGTCGTAAGACAAATATTTATATTATTAATTTCCATAGTATGAACTCTAGTACTAATCTTTGTTTTGTAGCTAAAACTATGAGCGAAAATAGTTGGCTGTGGCACAAGCGCTTAAGTCACTTGAACTTCAAGTATCTATCTAAACTCATCAGGAATAATCTTGTCAAAGGACTTCCCAAGTTTGCTGGTCATCATGACAAAAAATGCACCGCGTGTCAACTTGGCAAACAACCAAAGCAGTCTTTCTCCAGCAAGACAAATCCTTCAACGACTAGATGTTTGCAACTGCGCACATTGATCTATTTGGACCAGTTACCACTGCAAGTGTTAGAGGAAACAATTATACTCTAGTTGTGGTGGACGATTACTCAAGATATACATGGGTGGAAATGATGATTACAAAAGACAATTGCTATGACATTCTTACCACCTTATTCAGACTGCTCCAAACCCAAAAAAAAGATGACATCGTTATTGTTTGATCCAACAATGGAACAGAATTCAAGAACAACGGTGTTGCTTGATATTGTGACAATCATGGGATAGATCACAACTTTTCAACAGCTGGTGTTCCTCAACAAAATAGCATTGTGGAAAGAAAGAATAGGACATTGATTGAAGCGGGAAAGACGATGATAGCTGAAGCTAAATTGCCTAAGTACTTTTGGGAAGAAGCTGTCAACACCGCATGTTTCACTCAAAATCGTTCCCTCATCAACAAACTTCACAATAAGACTCCGTATGAACTTTGGCGTGGAAGAACTCCCAACATTGCATTCTTAAAATTCTTTGGTTGCAAATGTTATATCCTCTACAACGGAAACGAACATAGAGGTAAATTCGATGCCAAAGCCGACGAAGGTATTTTTGTTGGGTATGCCAAACATTCTAAAGCTTTTCGCATTTTTAATAGATCTACATTAGTGATAGTTGAATCTGTTCATGTTACATTTGATGAACATTCTCTCCTTGAGCCACGTTTAGCTCCGAATGTTGCTGATGATTCTGTTGAGTTAAATGAGACAGGTGCTCCTATTCATGTTGCGCCTACACAAGATCAGAATGCATCAACTCAAGGAAATCTATCTACATCAGTTGCGCCAAACTTCGATGATAGCGCACCAAGTAAAGATTCAGCTGCACCGTACAATGCGCATGTATTCACTCCTGCGCCCCACTCAAACATTTTGCCTGGTGTCACTCCCATTTTCAATGCTGAACCAGTTCAACCCCCTAACTTTGATGACTTTGAAGCTGGTGAAGATGTACCAATTGAAGACCTTCAAGTTACTACAACCCAACCTAACTTACCTCCCGAAATCCATGAAGTTAGAGGTCACCCAATCAATAATATCATTGTTGATCTAAATGTTGGTGTTCGAACAAGGAGAGCTACTAACTTTGATGCTTACACTGCATTTATCTCTCAAATTGAACCGAAGAAGGCTGATGAAGCGCTCCAACATCCAAATTGGGTTATTGCAATGCAAGAATAACTCAATCAATTTGAACGATGTAAGGTTTGGACTCTTGTTCCAAGACCAACTGAACAAGGAGTGATTGGTACAAAATGGGTGTTCAGAAACAAGATGGACGAGAATGGAACCATCACGAGAAACAAAGCAATATTGGTTGAACAAGGCTATAGGCATGAGGAAGGAATCGACTACGATGAAACTTTTACACCCGTAGCAAGACATGAAGCTATCAGACTCTTTCAAGCTTACGCTGCTCACAAGAACTTCAAGATATATCAACTGGATGTGAAGAGCGCGTTTCTAAATGGTGAACTCCAAGAACAAGTCTACGTAGCTCAACCACCTGGGTTTGAAGATTCACAATTTCCAAATCATGTATACAAACTCCAGAAAGCTTTGTATGGGCTCAAGCAAGCGCCAAGAGCATGGTATGATACACTATCCAAGTTTTTCATTGAGAAAGGTTTCACTCGCGGTAAAATCGACACTACTCTTTTCATTGCCAAACACAATGGTCATAAATTACTTGTTCAAATTTATGTTGATGATATTATATTTTGTTCTACTAATGAATTGTTGTGTAAGCATTTTGAGAAACTAATGAAGAGCAAGTTTGAAATGAGCATGATAGGAGAACTCACATTCTTCCTCGAGCTCCAAATCAAGCAAATGAATGAAGGCATTTTTATCAATCAAGACAAGTATACAAGGGATCTAATCAGAAACTTTGGACTTGAGAATGCTAAATCATACGACACTCCAATAGCCACCGGCAACAAGCTCGATAAGGATTTAAAAGGTAAAAAGGTTGATCAAACTCTCTATCGAGGTATGATTGGCTCACTTCTTTATCTTACTGCTAGTAGGCCCGATATTATGTTTAGTGTTTTGTTTGCGCTCGTTATCAATCTGACCCTAGAGAAGCGCACTTAATTGCTGTGAAACGTATTATACGATATCTCTTCGGCACTGTTAACCTTGGACTTTGGTACAACAAAGATTTGAATTTTAAACTTGTAGGTTACTTAGATGCGAATTATGCAGCGTGCACAATTGATAGGAAAAGCACAAGTGGCACTTGTCATTTTCTCGGATATCGACTTGTGTCATGGGCGTGTAAGAAACAAGATTCAGTGTATGTATCAACAACGGAAGCAGAATATATCACTGCGGGAAGTTGTTACTGTCAGATTCTATGGATGAAGCAGCAATTGGTGGACTATGATATAATCGAAGAAAATTGTCCAATCTACTGCGACAATACATCAACAATTGCGGTTTCTGAAAATCCTGTCATGCACTCAAAGAACAAACACATCGACATCAAATATAACTTCCTCAAAGACCACGTGGAGAAAGGTAACATTCATTTAGAACACGTGGAAACCGACTTTCAAATCGCCGACATTCTCATGAAAGCACTCGACGCGAAACGGTTCATATTTTTGAGAGGTGAAATGGTATGCTTGAACTCAACTAATTCCATATAGTTTTGTCATTACTAATGTTTTTATGTTTGTTGAGTTATAAATATCCCAGGTCTTAAAAGTTAAATCATTTTCTATGTTTCAAGGAAATTATACGCCTGTTATACGCCTCACTCAATCTCTGCGCGCCCAAATGTCATATGCGTCTCCCATGCGCACATTTATGATTGCGGCTCAATCAATGCTGATGGATAAAATTCCAAGTAATAAAATACCTAGCAAGCGCACTAGTTACCGTAGTAGTAACGCGCGAAAGCGAGGGTCGATCCCACAGAGACTTGTTGGAAAGACAAGTGAATTTAATTAGTGCAAACGAACCAAAGGGGTTTTTTTTTGATTGATTTTGATTAACCTAAATTAACTACTAAACAATGAAAATAAATTACTAAATTAAAGATCACTAAGCAAACAAGGATTTAATTCAAGATTACGAAGATTCACAGATTGGGGTTCACAACTATCTCCACTCTATGCTATTTTATGAAAAAGACTATTAAACTTGTTCAAGAAATCGTTCACTTATTTAAGAGTTGGGACGGTCTGTTCACCGGATTGCAACCCTATTATTATCTCTATGTGAAATATTCCGTTAGGTCAACAACACACAAAAACAATTTATTAAGTTCTTAAGAACACTTGATCTTAAACTCTTTTGATTTCCGCGAAGTCCTCAATTAAATCTAATCACAAGAATATGATTCAATATCTAAATTATTCACGCTAGTGAAACAATCTAAACCAAGATGATTTAAAGACCATGAATATCAAGTCATATTAATGAAATCTTTAAATTAATTAAGCTCTATTCTTATGAACAAGAACAAGATTAATATTTGATTAAGCCCAAGTTAGCATAGAGATTTGATAGTTATTACTCCCAATCCATGAATAAAGAAATTAGCTACTCATCGACATAGCAATAAACACAAGAATATAATTAAAAATCATAAACCTGGATAAAAGCTTGATGATGAATAATCTCCCAAATCTTGTTTACAACCTGAAACTTGAATAAAACCTAAAACAATGCATACCTAATAAAAATACTGCAGTCTAATATTTATACATAGAGAAAACTAGGGCCAAAAGTAGGAAAAATAGGGTAAAAACCCGTCTGGCAAGGAAAACCCGAAACTGTACGGAATGACCAAGCGGGCGCCTGGTAGACCCCAGGCGGGCGCCTATTTGGCCAGTAACTTTGGTTCTTCAAGACCCCCAACAAGCGGGCGCCTGGTTCTTAGGAGGGCGGGCGCCTGGAGCACTTTTCTGCTTTCTTTTTTTTTTCTTCTTTTCTCCACCTTCTTGACACGGTTGACCACGGTTGACCTTTGACTTGAACAATATTCAGTCTTCAACAAATTACAATCCACGGACTTTGCAACCACACAAAATACACTACAAAGTATCCTAAAACATTACAAATCCAACAAAGTTCCATAAATCATAAAAGACCAAAATTACATCCAATCTAACTATATTACAACCAAAAGCTGATAAAATTAATACGAAAATGTGGAGATAATACATGTGTAAGCCGATCCATCAAATTCCCCCACGCTTAGACCATTACTCGTCCCAGAGTAATATTCCTAACCCCGCATCTAAACACCGGTCTATTAAGCGTAGCATGGAGGAAAATGATACCTATCTCCTCTACAACTCCCATCAAACAAAGCCGAAACCAAAATAAAGAAAATCAACCGGAGTGAAAAGGACTCCGCTCCTTATAACTCCCCAAAAACAAATAAATGCGACTGACCCTAATTGATAGCACACCCAAGATAAGAACATAAAACGCCATCCAATTAGGGCCCACACAAAAAGCTAGGGGGAACTAAAACGACCTATGTTTCCCCCACGCTTATCTTACACTACATCATCCCTCAAACAGAAATCAAAGCTAGGATAATCCTTAGCAATGATTTACCTCATGATAAGCTCCAACGCCCCCTTATAACTCCTACAAGAAATATGAGGATTTTCTATCCTATTCGCCTCTAACCATACCTCCTACACCAAACATGTCCTACCCAATCACTCCAAACCGCCCTTGGGACGCCACGCCAAGTAAAAACAAAAAAATCACTCAGTTTCTCTCCTTTTGCCTAGGCGCCCTTTCGGGTTTTCACCTAGCCTCTCTTTTCTTTTCAATTTTTTTTTTTTTTTTTTTATATAAAACTATACAGCAAAACAGGTGATAGAATGTGCATCAATCAACAACCAATCCAACCAATACCACCACCCCCCAAACTAAATAGAGCATTGTCCCCAATGCTCATCACAACTAAGCATAAAAACAAACACGGGGAGTGGAAATACCTCGAGCTCCTCACTGCGGTGGCGGTCCAAAGATATCATCCCAAGCATTCCATCCATGCTGCGGCGGTGGCGGAGGTGGAACATACTCAGGTGGTGGAGGGTAGTTCAACGGTGGGTACCGCTCGCCAGGAAAATGATGTGCCATCATTCTTTGTCGGAAGTACTGATCCTCCCGAATGTTGGCATATAATGCTTCCTCCATCCTCTGAATTCTCTGATCATTCTCCTCTTCCCTCCGCTCTCTTTGATAGTTCGCCATAAATTTTGTTGTTGAAAAGCTCGGAACATATCATCTAATCCCTGGATTTGTCCCGACAGATAGTAATTCATCTCTCTCTGAGTCATATCTGCCGGGATATCATCCTCAACCTCCTCATCATCAGCGGCCTGACCGCCAGCAGCTTGAGCTGGAGCTGGGACCCGGGCTCTCTGCACTCTCCCACTTTCTATTGTTGCTTTAGTCACGGTAGTGCCAGGAGCTAACAGTCTGGGGAACCCCTCCATAGGCACCCCTGCCCTCTGTGCCATCATAGTGATCATAATGGGGAACAAATAATTCTTGTTCTCCAAATACCTCGCTCGTACCCCCATCTCACTACGCATGATGCCCCCGATATTTATCGGCATCCTCCTAATCATAGCATAGAGCAAAGGGGCCCTGTACCAATGAACCTCCTGATAGTGAGCAGAAGGCATGATCCTCTCGCAAATAAAGCGATACAGTGCCTTTAGGTCCAGCCTCAACTCACTAATGTGAAACAAGTAACCATTCCGGATATTTCCCCTATCAATATTTACCCCAAACTCTGCTGCAAATAAAGCTAAGGTCTCATCCATCCTGTCCATGTTCTGAAGGTTCCTTTTCAACTGCCAATACGCACATTCCCCTTCTGCCACCGCATCCGACAACCCATAAAAATCATTAATGGCCGTCGCAGTCACATCAATATTATATCCCCGAACCCAGACATTGGGGGCCTCAGTTGCTGCATGAAAATTAGCATAGAATTCTTGCACAAGCAACTTCGACCCCATCTGGGCCGGCACGGCCAATAATCTTCTCAAATTATAGTGTTCAATGATAGCATCCAACCCACAATTGGTCAAGTTATAACCTCTCTCCACCGTTACCCCATTATTCTGTTTATTATCAAAATAATTTTGGGAGTCCCGGGATACAAAACGGGTGTTATCGAACTCCGGCTCAATTTGGGGTGGGGGAACACCACGACCACGTCCTCGACCTCTTGGTCTTGGTGGCATGATAACAACCGCAACAACCTCTAACAAATTTTAAATCAGTAAATTGCTCTTACCCGGACTCGCCGGAAAATCTCGCCGGAGGTCGCCGGAAAATCTCGCCGGAGACGGAGAAGATGATCCGAGAAGATGACCGTCAACCTTGCAAACACTTTCTTCCTCTGCAACTACCCCCAATTTTTGATCACAAACTCTCAATTCTTCGAAATTCTCCTTCCTTCAACCTTGACAATTTCTTGCAAAACCCTTGGTTTTAGGATGAATGGAGGCTAAATCTTTGGTACTCCTTGAAGAGGGTTATGGTGGGAGATGATTTTGAAGGTTTGTGGGTGGTGAGGGTGAGAGATTTGTAGGGAGAGAGGGAAGGAAACCGGTGAGAGCGTTTAGAGAGGGAGAGAAATTGGGGAAGAAGGGTTTTTTTATGTTTTTAACCCCCCAAAACCCGATTTAACCCAGCTGATGGTTTCTCAAATCGGCAAGCAGGCGGGCGCCTGGTAGACCCCAAGCGGGCGCTTGTTTGCCCAGAAACTTCATATTTTTTCCGCACTTGAACAGGCGCGCGCCCTTATCCCACCAAGCGGGCGCTCGGTATATTTTTCCAGCAATAAATTTTTTATTTTTTTTTTTTTTTTTTTTGCTGGTTTGATCGCTCCATCACTTGGTTGAATTAATTTCCTGCACATCACCACAAACAAACATCACAAGCGTAATATCCATTATGAAAAATAAAATGACTCAAAAAAATGAAAATCTTTTTGGAGGGTGACACTATTTACACTCCCCTATAAACCCACAAACTCAGAGAGATCCATGAAGGATGACACGGACCAAACTTTTGACCGTACTTTCGTTGCCTACGTTCTCCCTAGGACAATAAGGAGCTCAGGTCACTGTAGTTTGAACCAACCCAGAAATAAAAGACACGAAAGCAATACATAAATAATTTTTTTTTTTTTTTTTTTTTTTTGAAGACCACCACCCCCAAACTTAGAACATGCTATGTCCTCATGGCATTGAAGAACAACACACTCCCAATTCAAAAATGATGATAAACTGAAAGGAAAAACAAAAAGCAATAAAATGATACCTGGTTGGGTTGCCTCCCAACAAGCGCCTTTGTTTTAAGTCTTTGGCTCGACATAATGCCACATAAATATTAAGTGGCTCCCTCCGGGTCTGTCAACTCAATTACATCAATTTCATTGATGTCTTCCAAAATAGACAGCCCCTCATAATAAGGCTTCACTCGGTGTCCATTCACTTTAAATGTTGTCCCATCTTTCAAATCTCTGAGCTCTACAGCTCCATGGGAAACACTCGAACCAATTCATAAGGACCCGTCCACCTTGAACGCAGTTTTCCGGGAAAAAGTTTGAGGCGAGAGTTAAAGAGAAGGACCTTCATACCCGGTTTGAGAAACTTGGGTTTAAGGTTTTTATCATGATATCTTTTTGTCCTCTCTTTGTATAACTTTGCACTCTCATAACTATCCTGCCTCATCTCTGCAAGCTCATCCAAGTCAAGCAGTCTTTTCTCCCCTGCTAAAGTCAACTCCATGTTTAGCTGCTTGGTTGCCCAATATGCTTTGTGCTCTAGTTCCACTGGCAGATGACACTCTTTTCCATACACAATCCGGTACGGGCTCATTCCAATGGGTGTTTTGTAGGCAGTCCGGTAAGCCCACAGTGCATCACACAATTTGTCAGCCCAGTCCTTACGATTTGGACGCACCGTTTTCTCAAGCACCGCCTTGATTTGGCGATTACTCACTTCCACTTGGCCCGATGTTTGAGGGTGATAAGCCGTAGCCAACTTGTGACCCACCCCATATCTCTTTAGCACTTGATTGAACATTCTATTTGTGAAGTGCGTCCCTTGGTTACTGATGATGACACGCGACACTCCATACCTGCCAAAGATATTTTCACGCACAAACTTGCAAACAATATTAGCATCATTAGTCCGGGTAGGAATTGCTTCCACCCATTTAGACACATAATCTACAGCAACAAGAACGTACAAGTAACCTTGGGAAGGGGGAAAAGGACCCATAAAATCAATACCCCACACATCAAAAATATCAACAATTAAATTATGTTGTAGGGGCATTTCATCTCTCTTTCCTATATTGCCAGTCCTTTGGCATCTATCACACCTCACACAAAAATCATGAGCATCTTTAAATAAAGTGGGCCAATATAGACCCGCTTGCAATACTTTTCTAGCGGTCTTTTGCCCACTAAAGTGACCCCCACATTGGAGTTCGTGGCAAAATCTCAACACACTAGCTTGCTCATGCTCCGGAATGCATCTCCTAATTATCTTGTCCGGGCAAACTTTCCACAGATAAGGGTCATCCCAAATGTAATGCTTCACATCCGATCTAAACTTTCGTTTTTGATCGTAAGTGAAGTTAGGTGGCATAATATTAGAAACAATGAAATTCACAAGATCCGCATACCAAGGCTCATGAACATGTAACGCAAAAAGTTGCTCATCCGGAAAATTTTCATTAACCGGAATCGCACCATCTATCACATTAGTAAAAGTAAAGTTCTCTAGCCTAGATAAGTGATCAGCCACCACATTTTCGGTCCCCTTTTTGTCCTTTATTTCTATGTCAAACTCCTGCAGTAGGAGCATCCACCTAAGAAGTCTAGGTTTAGCATCCTTTTTATTCAGCAAATATTTAAGTGCAGCATGATCAGAGTAGATAATCACCTTGGACCCAAGCAAGTAAGAACGAAACTTTTCAAGAGCAAACACAACTGCTAAAAATTCTTTTTCAGTGGTAGTGTAATTCAGTTGTGCATCATTTAAAGTTCTACTTGCGTAATGAATCACGTGAGGTAATTTATCTACTCTTTGCCCCAACACAGCCCCAATCGCAAAATCTGATGCATCACACATGATCTCAAATGGTAGAGACCAATTGGGGCTGGATAGAATGGGGGCACACGTCAACTTCTCCTTCAGCAGATTGAAGGCCTCTAAACACTCTTGGTCAAAGATGAACTCAGTGTCCTTAGCTAGCAGGTTACATAAAGGCTTACAAATTTTTGAAAAGTCTTTTATGAAACGCCTATAAAAACCTGCATGGCCTAGAAAACTTCGCACACCCTTAACCGACACAGGGGGAGGCAATTTTGAAATCACATCGATTTTAGCCTTGTCTACCTCAATCCCCTTGTTTGACACCAAGTGTCCTAACACAATGCCATGCCTTACGAGAAAATGACATTTTTCCCAACTAAGGGTCAGATTTGTCTCACAACAACGATTTAAAACCATTGTCAAATTCTCTAAGCACCCATCAAAACTGTTCCCAAATACCGAGAAGTCATCCATGAAGACTTCGACACATCGCTCAATCAAATCAGAGAAGATGGATGTCATACACCTTTGAAAGGTCGCAGGTGCATTACAAAGCCCAAAGGGCATCCTCCTAAATGCGAATGTGCCAAAAGGATAAGTAAAAGTGGTCTTGGCTTGGTCCTCTGGTGCAATGGGGATTTGGTTATACCCCGAAAAACCATCCAAGAAACAATAATACTCATGTCCGGCTAACCTCTCCAGAATCTGATCAATAAAGGGCAAAGGGAAGTGATCTTTCTTTGTTGCAGCATTCAGTTTGCGCAAATCTATGCACATTCTCAGACCAGTCACTTCCCTTTTTGGCACTTCTTCTCCTTTTTCATTAGTGGTGACCGTGTAGCCCGATTTCTTTGGAACGACTTGAACCGGGCTCACCCACTCACTATCAGCAACGGCATAGATAATGCCTGCATCCAACAATTTTAGGACCTCTTTCCTAACCGCCTCCTCCATGTGAGGGTTTAACCTCCTTTGTCTCTCTCTAGACGGCTTAGCACCATCTATGAGATTAATTTTGTGCATGCACATGGAGGGGCTTATACCCTTAATATCTGCTAAGGTCCACCCTATGGCCTGCTTGTGCTCACGAAGCACTCTGATCAACTTGGCCTCTTGTTCTATGGTCAAATCTGAGGCAATTATCACGGGCAAAGTCTCACCCTCCTCAAGAAAAACATACTTTAAATTGGAAGGAAGGGCTTTCAGCTCAAGAGCTGGAGGGGTTACAATAGAAGGCACCGACTTCTCATTGAAGTGGCCTAGGGGGTGAAACGGGCCATCACTAGGATGGTGTTCGTCGGCCTTTTCCACAGCCATCAGTTGAACATCCGCATTATCCCTAAGTTTCTCACCGCCATTTGACAACAAAGACTCTAACTCCTCACATTCTCTCTCATGCCACAAGACTTCACTCACACAATCCTCAACAATATCCACACAGTTACAAGACTCATCATCTAAGGGACTTTGCATGACATCAAACACAAATATTTCTATTTTCTCATTAGCCACACACATAGATAGAGTCCCATCACCCACATTAATGATGGTGTTAGTAGTAGCCATAAATGGACGCCCAAGCAATATGGGAGAATCCTGACTATTCCCAACACCATTAACAGTCTCAAGCACAACAAAATCCACAGGGATAATCAAATTGGCTACCTGCACCAAAACATCCTCCACTATTCCCAATGGCCTCTTGATTGAACGGTCAGCCAATTGCAAGGTCATTGTGGTGGGTTGTAGCTCAGGTAAACCCAACTCAAGATACAAATGATGAGGTAACAAATTAATGCTAGCACCGAGATCTAACATTGCCTTCACCTTTTTAGAGTCCCCCATAGATATAGAAATGTTAAAACTTCCGGGGTCCTTCAATTTAGGTGGGAGGTTCTGTTGTACCACATCACTAGCACTTTCTCCCATAATCAACTTCTCATCATTCCCATACTTGGGTTTCCTGGAGTTAAGTTCTTTGAAAAACTTTGCATAAGCTGGGATATTTTTAATGACATTTAACAAAGGAAGATTAATGTTTACTTTTGAAAACATGTCATATAAATCAGACATTTGCTTATCCAGCTTACTTCTCATGAATCTACCAGGAAACGGTACAGGAGGTACATATGGCTTGGGGGTGGAAGAATCAGTCACAGGAATTTCCCCCATGCCATTAGTACTCTTACCAACAACATTCTCAACAACAGGTGGTTCAGCAGATTCAGAAGGAGAGTTAGGACATACCTCATTACTTACCTGTTTGCCATTTCTCAGAGTCATAATGGCCTTGGCTTGCTCCCCTTGACTAGGGAAGGTTCCTGGTTTATGCCCTTGCTGACCCACAGCTAGTTGACCAATCTGGGTCTCCAGCTTTTTGTTGACAGCATCCTGCTGCTTTTCACGCTGCTCCATCATCATCTTCATTTGTTGCTGCTCTTGCATCATGGTCCTCATCATATCCTCCAGTGATTGCTTAGGCTGCTGTTCTGGATTCCCTTGTGGGGGAGGAGGATATAGAGATTTCTGCTGCTGATACTGAATTCCTGGGTTACCCCTCCAAGAAAAATTGGGGTGGTTTTTCCAATCTGGATTATAAGTATTAGAATACATACCATCTTGATTTTGCCTTGGGGGATACCCTTGCATCGCATTTACCTGTTCAGAATCAAACTGTGCAACAACTGGACAACCATTAGTAGCATGAGTGTTAGATCCACAATTAGCACAGAAATCAGATACCACATTAGCACTTGAGGAAGACATATTAGAATTCATTTTAGCCATGTTTTGGTTTAACAAAGACACCTGCCTAGCGAACTCATCCATACCACTCAACTCATGCACTCCCCTAGGTTTCCCTCTAGAACCTTTTTCTTGAGAATTGGCCCCCAACATCTCAAATAATTCTTGGGTTTGGTCCACAGTTTTGGCTCCTAAAAAGCCGCCTGCTGCATTGTCGACCATAGCTTGGTCTGCTGCAGTTAACCCACCATAAAATGTTTGATGTAATAAGGCCTCAGGAAAAGCATGATGGGGGCACTGCACTTGCAACATTTTGAACCTATCCCAAGCCTCATGAAATGGCTCACCTACCTCTTGAGTAAACCCTATGATTTTCTGTCTAAAGGTGGCCAAAGTAGCATGCGGGAAAAATTTCTTTAAGAATGCATCATGCAACCCATCCCATGTAGTGATACTCCTCGCAGGAAGTAACATAAGCCAAGTTTTAGCTGCCCCTTGAAGAGAGAAAGGAAAATACTTAAGTCTTAATTGTTCATCAGTAACCCCCTCTTTTACAGGGAATCCTGATATGATCATCATGTACTCTCTCAAGAAGTTCAAAGAGTCTTCAGCGGGAAGACCCTGAAACTTGGGCAACTGACTGAAATAATGCCCCTTCGCCTCATAAGATTTAGCGGCCTCAGTCAGGACAATACATGACACCGATGTGTCAACCTTAGGCCTAGCATATTCTTTCATTAAGGGATTAGCCATTACAACTTCAATTTCTTCTCCCCCGGTGGAAGAAGTTTCAAAATCACTTAGAAATACCTCTGTCTCGGTGACAGAAGCTTCAGACTCAGACTCAGAAATAGGGGGAATGCCCCTGTCAAGTCTATCGATATTATCGTCCAAAGGAACCAACTCGGGGTTCAATGAACGTCTACCAAACATACACCGACTAAATTAACTTGTAAATCAAAACAAGTCCCCGGCAACGGCGCCAAAAACTTGATGGATAAAATTCCAAGTAATAAAATACCTAGCAAGCGCACTAGTTACCGTAGTAGTAACGCGCGAAAGCGAGGGTCGATCCCACAGAGACTTGTTGGAAAGACAAGTGAATTTAATTAGTGCAAACGAACCAAAGGGGTTTTTTTTTATTGATTTTGATTAACCTAAATTAACTACTAAACAATGAAAATAAATTACTAAATTAAAGATCACTAAGCAAACAAGGATTTAATTCAAGATTACGAAGATTCACAGATTGGGGTTCACAACTATCTCCTCTCTATGCTATTTTATGAAAAAGACTATTAAACTTGTTCAAGAAATCGTTCACTTATTTAAGAGTTGGGACGGTCTGGTCACCGGATTGCAACCCTATTATTATCTCTATGTGAAATATTCCGTTAGGTCAACAACACACAAAAACAATTTATTAAGTTCTTAAGAACACTTGATCTTAAACTCTTTTGATTTCCGCGAAGTCCTCAATTAAATCTAATCACAAGAATATGATTCAATATCTAAATTATTCACGCTAGTGAAACAATCTAAACCAAGATGATTTAAAGACCATGAATATCAAGTCATATTAATGAAATCTTTAAATTAAATAAGCTCTATTCTTATGAACAAGAACAAGATTAATATTTGATTAAGCCCAAGTTAGCATAGAGATTTGATAGTTATTACTCCCAATCAATGAATAAAGAAATTAGCTACTCATCGACATAGCAATAAACACAAGAATATAATTAAAAATCATAAACCTGGATAAAAGCTTGATGATGAATAATCTCCCAAATCTTGTTTACAACTTGAAACTTGAATAAAACCTAAAACAATGCATACCTAATAAAAATACTGCAGTCTAATATTTATACATAGAGAAAACTAGGGCCAAAAGTAGGAAAAATAGGGTAAAAACCCGTCTGGCAAGGAAAACCCGAAACTGTACGGAATGACCAAGCGGGCGCCTGGTAGACCCCAGGCGGGCGCCTATTTGGCCAGTAACTTTGGTTCTTCAAAACCCCCAACAAGCGGGCGCCTGGTTCTTAGGAGGGCGGGCGCCTGGAGCACTTTTCTGCTTTCTTTATTTTTTCTTCTTTTCTCCACCTTCTTGACACGGTTGACCACAGTTGACCTTTGACTTGAACAATATTCAGTCTTCAACAAATTACAATCCACGGACTTTGCAACCACACAAAATACACTACAAAGTATCCTAAAACATTACAAATCCAACAAAGTTCCATAAATCATAAAAGACCAAAATTACATCCAATCTAACTATATTACAACCAAAAGCTGATAAAATTAATACGAAAATGCGGAGATAATACATGTGTAAGCCGATCCATCAAATGCTCACTCATTTATTAATTTAATGATTGAACGTATTCAATTTTCACAAGTACCAGGTATGTATGTTCTTATTTATTATAGAGAATCTTTATCTTTTGACATTTCATGATTGCTCAAGGGTACTTGTGCAATTAATTTTTCCCTCATTTTTCATTTTTCAAAATATTTATTTTCTGGGGATATATTTCTTGCACCCCTAACTTACACCAAAACAGATGTTTTGGTGTTTGTGCAAAAAAAATAGTCATAATTGTTCATACACTTTTGAGGGAAGTGGGACAATTTCTACACACTTGGTGTCATATCAATAGTACTTTGAGTCATTCCTCATTAAATAGCCGTCCTTTCAATGTCAAACCCTCATTAATGGCTGTCCTTTCCTATGACACATGCATTTAATTCCCATCCCTTCAACTTCTCTTCCTTCTAAAACCCTAACCTATAAAATTTGATTCCCCCTTCCAATTTCCCCTTTCATGATTACTATCCACTTTTTCTCTCTACCAACTCCTTCTCTCTCTCTGAACCGCCTCCTTCCCAGACTCCCTCCCGTCACTCTCTTTCTCTCTCTATATAGTTTCTCCATTTCTTTTCTTATATATATCTTTATGGGTCCTAAGAGAGCTTCAAAAGCAAATCAAGACGAGATGGATCCAGCTAACTTCAAACCTGGTGAAACATTCGATGTCGCTGGGTTATCTACTGACCCAATGGGCATTAACGTGATGGCCTTCATCAGAACAACTGGTCTTCTGCCTTTATTCACTATGGATCAACCCTACTACACGCCCCTGCTGGTAGATGAGTTCTTTTCCACCGCTGAAATAGTTACAATTCCAACAGAGATAGAAAGGTCATTCAGATACAGGATTCGTGCCACTGTTCACGATGTTGAAGTGATAGTTTCTTACACGTCAATCAGAAATCTCCTTGAGTTTCCTACCTCTGGGGAGCTAAGTATGTCAGGTCGCTCAATGACGTATGCTCCGGCTGCTCAGAATTTGATAGCTCAAACATTCCTGCGCATTCCCACTTTGCAGAATAACATCAAGGCAGTTGAGATATGAGATGGTGGAGATCTCTTAGCTCACATTGCTTATCTTGTTGGTACCTCCATCGTGTTCAAGACGAGAAATGTGAGCAGATTCACTGTGGAACAATGGGAGTTCACTACAGCTATAATGGGAAGATTGAAGCTCAACTGGCCTCAAGTGTTGATGAAGACCTTAATGGAACAAGTGGATAAATACAACAGGAGTAAGAGTGAGGGAAAGACGAAGTTCAAAACTCATTGCCATATACTCACCAAAATCTTTCTCCAATACCCTGCGCTCGCTCAATTCCTGTGCGCCAATGATGATCATCAATCAGACGATGTACAAATTTTTGGTAAGGCTAACTTAGTTCTCAAGAGACGCAGGAAGTTCATGGCAAAGCGCACGCCTAGGGTTCAAGGTGAAGCCTTAGTGGATGAAGCCACTAAATCAGATGAGGCTGGCGAAGGCGGGGATGGTGATAAAGATGGCGCAGAAACTGGCGCACATCCAGGCACAGTTTCTGGCGCAGAAGAAGATAGAGGTAAAGGGATTGCAAGTGGGAACCAACCACCGAAACGCTCCAGAACAGATACAGATGAAGAGAAAGAACTGAAACGCGCTAAGGAAGCCAGTAGACTAGAAGCGCAGAGGAAAAGAGATGAAGATTATCAGTCGAATAAGGCTACTGCTGCTGTAGATAGACTAGAGAGGCAAAGAGGCACAGGTTCTAGCGCAGACCCTTTGCGCGCGCCTGCCCCTTCTGCGCCTCTCCCCCTCGTGCGCTTTCCACTACTCAAGTAACTCCAACTCCTGCTCCTGTTAAACTCACGTGCCAATAACAACAAGTCAGAGATAGAATATCTTCTGAATTATTTGGTGAGTTAAGATCAGAAGAACAAGTTTAGGGGGAGCAAGAGCCCCTCAAAAGGTGCAGAACTATTCCTACGCCCCCAGCTCCCGCGCCTCCTACAGCAATTCCAACAACTTCTATGGACTCAGTTATTTGTGAACGATTTATGGATGCTTTTGGTGAATCAAGTTGTCACGCCCCGGAAATCTTAAAAATCAATAAATATAAAATTTACATAATATACATCTCCAAAATGTAATATACCAAACCGGGCGCGTGAATTCAACTATAAACCAATACCATCAAACAACACCTCAACGAGATTATAACTCGGAGACTAGAAACAAATGCGGAAGCAAGAACAACTATTAACAAAAATACCCAAAGTACCACCGTAATACAAACACTGAACGACTACGAACCCACAAAAAAATACATAAAGGCTCCGAAGAGCAACTATCCCTATTACGATCAACCTGCTCAGAAGATTCCCGCTATAATGGGCCTTACAACGCTACCACTTGCTTTCCTGGGGGGGGGGGGTTAAGGAAAAACAATTTGAAACAAGAAACGGGGTGAGATAAAATCTCAGTAAGTTACTAAATGCATCTACATGGCAAATATCATGCAAATCAACGATAACTGAACAAGTAAATCACGTAACAACAAATGAGAAAGCTCCTATCGCCAACTGTCC